>JARLTB010000050.1:0-460000 GCA_030141615.1 Unio pictorum
TAGACACGTTACATATTGAATCTACGTTAATGACGTCACAGATTAATCCGCGAACTAGCAGGCGCGCTCGCCGCTGAGTAATGCCCCTGCAGCATAGGTCAAGGTCGCAGGCTCGTGTTGCTTTCTACCATATTAAATCAAATATTACTGCTAACTTTATTTTTATAAAGTAATTAATGTTGCAGATGAAATTCTTGCCTAGACTAACGCAAACAACTTATTAACCAATAACTGGAATGTGATAAAGACAAAATGTAAGCAAGCCTCGGCACTTGTGTATCCGCGGATGAACACGCATATGTACTTCGGCGGATACACTCGTGCCTACGGCTTGTTTATGCCATGACAGTGTGGCATTATATTTTATAGACTATAGTTGACAAGTTCACAGAGTTTTAATTATTATTATACGTGAATAAAACATTGGTTAAGAAATCACGATGGATAATGCAGTCAAGTATAACTGTTCGTACAAAGCTGTGTGTAAAGCTAAATCACAAGCAAGTAAACAAGAACAACAGAAAGAAACTAATCGAATATGGGAGAAATAAAGCGTGGTGAAACTACATATGAATATGTTACTGCTGATCTAGCAAGTAAAGCGTTGGCGAGTGGAAGCAGTCTTCTCTCATTCTGGTCACTCGCACAAGCACCTACAGCGACTGTATCGAAGCCTGAAGTGCATGAGATATCTGCTCATGCTGACGTTGACGCTCTAGCACCTGAAATGATGATTTCAGGTGCATCTGATGTGTTGCCTCTTATATCGGCTGGTGACGCTGCATCAAGTCCATAAACGTCAGCCATGCCTGATCCTACCACAAAGATCACGAAAACAGCAGTAACTCCACAACAGACCAGTGTTCAACGTGACATCACTGATGCCCAAGAACAGCTACTAGCTTTAGTACATTTAAGAGATGCAGGCCTCATAACCAAAGAACTAGAGAAGAAAATGAAGTCAGTTGAATTTAATCTGAAGTAAAAAAAAAATGAAACTGAAGCGACTGCACCAAGAGGCCACAAGGCAGTGTGAACGCCGTCTCAAAATCAAATGAACCCTCGAAGACATAGTGGAGGAACAACCAAATCTCAGGCAAAAACTACGACAGTTTACAAGAGATACACGTGGTAGACCAGCCATCACAGATGACAGCCCAGATCTTCTCGAAGCAATTATTGACATTGCGTCGAGTGGTGCCGCTGCCAGCGACCGGCGCCTGTCGCAGGAAATGCGATCGTGCAAAACATTAGATGACCTACAGCAGCAGAGAGGGTGAATCCTACAACGTTTTGAGACAAAATTTGATTGAAATCTTAAAACGAGCCGTCCTATAATCTCATTTTAACCAAAAAAGAGGGTGAATCCTACAACGTTTTTAGACAAATTTTGATTGAAATCCTAAAACGAGCCGTCCTATAATCTCATTTTAACCAAAAAAAAATATCTCAGGGGCAAACCCTACAACGTTTTCAGACAAAAAATTGATTGAAATCTTAACGAGCCTTCCCTACGAAATCTCATTTTAACTAAAAAAATGAAAACGGAGATTTTACGATTTTTTAATCAATTTTGGTCGCAACTTGTTGTCATCCACCCTCTCTGCTGCTATGGGTTAACAAAAAATAATAAATGATTTTAACCGAATATTTGATCCAGTCCGATACGATATCGTGTCCGAGGATCATGCAAATTTATTGTTGCGAATCCGTGTGGTTTTGACTGAGCATGACTAAAGAAATCTCGAAATTGATTGAAGTCCATATCAGAACACCATGTCTGCCAAATATTTCTAAGAGTATGAGTATCAACTCCGTTGAATACAGACAATAAATTGCAGTTATCTCTGATGACTTTTGGAACCTGAGTGTAGCGTTGAGTGACATATATCACGTCAGTGTTTTTGTGACGCCCCCGGGAAAAGATCCTAGCAGGATTTTTTTGTTTATCCAACATTATATCGTCGTATACGACTAAATTGTTAATATCTCCATCAATATCATCAATACTCGGTGCTTCATCGATATCGGTTATAAATTCAATGGCGTTCTCACCCTTAATTTCTGAAGCGTTTTCATTAAAATCTTTTAGCACTTCATAACATCGTTGATCATCTACGCTAGGGGCAATTAAATACAACTTATCCCACTTCATCCATCTCATTATTAAATTGAGTAACAATTGCGTTTTACCGGATCCAGATGGCCCGATTATAATCATCCGGATAGAGTTTGGTAGCGCTGCATGATGCTTAACCGGTTCTCTTCTTTTAGTCGCTGAAAAATCAATTATATCCATATTTCTATACATAAATTATGGATCTATATTGTGTGAAGTGTAAAACGCGTACTGGCACAGATGACTTGACGACGATTACAACTAAAAATAACCGATCAGCGCTTTCTGGTAAATGCGTGCAATGTGGTACAAAGAAATTTAGATTTGTGTCTATGAGATCTGATTTTAAAAAAAACGAGGAGGTGATATCGCAGCCAAATTGGCAAAGCTCCCTGGAACCCCATGGGCAAAATACCCCGGAGAAAAGCACCTTCCCGGATATAGCTACTGTGGACCGGGAACCAGACTTGATATCAGACTCAATAATCAAAATCAACCCAACCCCGGTGAAGAACCAATAAACGCCATTGATAAGGCCTGTCACCTTCATGATGTTGCTTATAAAAGCAGCAATCTGCAACACAGGCATCTCGCAGATGTGAAATTAATTCATGCGTTAAATGCTATTCCTGATAAATCCTTCAAAGAAAAATTGGCTTCATTTTTGATAAAATCGGCTATGAAAAGCAAATTGATGTTAGGTGCCGGTAATTAATAATATGGAATCAATTTATTATTCCCCAAGAGGATACTGGAGGGGTAAATCAGCAGTCCATAAACTCGCTAGCGCTGCAAAAGTGAAAAAAACCACTGCGGCTAATTGGTTATCCAAACAGGCACTATGGCAAATTTATCTACCACCGCCTAAACAAATTCAATTCTCGCATTTTGATGTGACCGCTCCTAATGAAGTTCATCAGGCTGATATATTATTTCTGCCACATGATCGTGGTTACAAATACGCTTTAACCGTAGTTGATATTGCAAGTCGATACAAAGAAGCAGAACCGTTAAAAACAAAATCAGCCACTGAAGTCGCTTCTGCATTTGAAAGGATTTATCGACGAGGTCCTCTGCACTGGCCAAATCTATTGCAGGTTGATCCTGGCAAGGAATTTCAGGGTGCAGTATTATCTACAATGAAACATCATAATGTCACCATACGACGAGGGCATACTGCGCTACATCGCGATCAGGCCATTGTCGAACGATTTAATCGGACGATTGCTGAGCGGTTATTTGGATATCAATACGCAAAAGAATTCATCCAAGAAAAAAGATCCCGTGAATGGGTTAAAAGATTACCATCTGTGATTACTGCACTGAATAACGAGATTACTAGAACAATCAACATGAAACCTATCAACGCGATTAAAAAGAAGTCAATACCCGTACAACCACAAAAAGATTTCAAAGAACCAATTCTTCATAGTAATGTCACTGTTAGGTATTTATATGAACCAGGAGAGCTTGAAGGGGGTAGAAAAAGGGCTACTGATCCTATTTGGAGTGTTACTACACACAAGATATCTACTATAACACGATCAACTGGTAGACCAGCAATCTATAAACTGGATTCAACTGCCCCTCAACGAGGATTTACTAGACAACAACTACAGGTAATTCCCGAGGATACTCAATTGCCACCGCATGGTCTTAACTAGCACCGTTGCGTCTATTGCACTCAAGACAAGTCAACATCACATTGTTTCTGACATGACCGAGATTGTTATTTTTTCTGTCTACGGTGAATTGGCGAGGATCCTTATCCGAATACTGCCAACGCATTATACAATTGCAACTCGCGCAGTGATTATTCTGTTGTTGTTTCAGCGTAATTATTAATTTAGCATCAATATCAAATTCTCGTTGTTTTTTTTTGTCCTGTTGTTTGTAACCGGAGAGTTTTTTATTAATGATGCTAACATCAATATCACTTATTGTTGTGTCATTATCATCGAAAACAACTCTTCGAAGTTGATTTATTTTTCGTACTCTGGATACTGCGAGATAGACTAAATTCGACCATTCGATGTGATTATCCACCATCCAAACAATTGTATCCGATATAGTCAATCCCTGTGAAGAGTGTATTGTTGCTGCGTATCCTAGCGTCCACGGGGATTTATTAGCACGCAATGCATCTTCAACGACATTGATATCAACCAGCACAATATCATTTAATACGAGAATTTGTTTTTCACTCTGTCCTGGAATATCAACTTCAATATTCTGTTTTCGTGTATCCGATGGCCTATAACAAAGGGGTACTGGAAGCGTTGCAAATTTTTCTTTATGCAATTCAAATAACTTCATCTGAAGTGTGTCCCTGACTATTTTTCTACTTGCAATTATCAAATCATTTGGTCTCCATGTTTCCCAGAAATCATTCATTGGAGTTTCTGAAATCACTTCACGCGCTATTTCGCATTGGATTCTATCCGGTTGTAATCTAATTAGCGCTTTGAACTCGCGTAATCGTTCATCAAGTGATCTATAATCAGTGGTGATTTCTTCATAGTAGTCTACAAAACCCCTTAGCCATTCATGTGGAGATGAACCGACAAATGGTGGTGGTTGGCCGTGATCACCGCACATGACGACTTTTGTGTTTTTGTTTAACAACCACTCAAGAAATGTTTGTAATACATCTAATGACACTGTGCATATTTCATCCCAAATGATGATTTCAGGAATGAATTTATCACCCATACGCTCAGGAGTCCATTTGTCACCCTTCCATCGAAAGAAACTATGGTAAGTACAGGCATTTACCCCTCGCTGTATCATCTCTCTGGCGAGTCTGTGAGTCGGTGTTAGCACAATCATGGTTGACCGACGAAATAATTCAATTGCACGAGTTGTCTTATCTGACCCACCACAACCGTTTAAATAAATTGTCTTGTATCTACATACTGGATCAGATACCGGTGGTGCATTAGAAAATTCTGATTGAATTTCAATACGGTTACAACAAAGATATTTATCATCCATGGCAACGTCTGCGGATTCACAATACTCATGTAGCATCTCCTTTTTAAATCGCCAACGCCCCCAATTTTCTTCGGGATCTGTGAATTTAGCTACAGCTGATTTGTACTTATTGTGTATATACATCGAATCAGTGGCCACTCTAACCGCGGTATTAGGAAATCTATTTATCATCGAAAATAGATTAATAGAAGCATAGGCTAGCATTGAACTTCTCAAATGTGTGTACTGGGAATTATATCCATCACAGTAGGTAACAACCGTACCCATTTTCTCACCATTGGATAGAAAAGCATCCTTACGGGATACAAGTTTTCCCTGTTTCATTAAATCCGCTACAATAAAATCGTATTCAGCGACGTCTATGATCAACCGCGAAGAATATTTTGCGTTGTCGTACCGTCCACCTTGAGTGAATTTACCGATTATTCTTCGTCCAAAATCTTTTGCTTGTTCTTTTTTAATTTCAAATAACTTCATAGACAAATTCATGATTTGTTCTTCATTGAAATCAGGGAATTGTTTTCGCTGTTCGCTGATTATACGATCTAGATCGGGTTGTGGTAGCCAAACTTCTTTCTGAGCTCGATAGCATATAATAGCCTCGGAAACAATCAACGATATTAGCATACCACAATCAATCATATATCTCAATAGCACTATTGGCATCCAGGCCTTTTCAGATAGATGTCTACCGAGCCAAACATAACTACACGGATGTAACCCTGTAGCTAATTCAAATGATATCACACGAGCGAATCCGGTTAAATCAAAATCAGGCAATGGTCCATTAATCGCAACACGAGTCATTTCATGCGTGGGGTGTCCAAATCGTTTGAAGTACTCAGCACATTCCCCATATCCGAGAAAACTTCCAGGATAACACGCGGCTATATCAATTGAAATCATACCATCACGTGAGTATTTCGTATTCCACAGTCCTCCATGACCAAATTTGACGCAACTCAATTTAACATCTTCGAGAAAATCACTTCGTGTTGGACGCCATGAGTTTTTTTCTCTTGCGAAGTGAGCTACCACTGATGGAATAGTAAAACTATCCGTGAGTAGTTTTTCATGGGAATTCTCCGGTGAAAAATCACTAGCGATTTTTCTCATTCTGTTATCTAATTCTTCAACGCGATATAATTCACCATTTGGTTTTACAAATTGATCGAATCCTATTTCGGGATCTTCATCACTTCTAAGTAACCACACTGACACAGGATCATCCTTACACAACGCATGAATAGCATCAAATAATCTCTCTTCATAGAAAACATCCCGGACGAACTCCTTAGGGATATATTTCACGGTTCGTTCTCGTGGAAATACTGTTACCGCAGGTGTCCACGCGTGTTTATTATGATCAATAATCTGTATTGGTGCTCCATTTTTGTTATATTTCGGTTCGTATAAAACCTCTCCGGTTATCGTCATAACTGTTATTGGAAATCTTAATGATGTTTCTAATTTAGCTATATCAGAAATCTTTGCACCATGCTGTTTCACTGTCAGTTCCCACTCGGTTATTTTCCTACGTCGCAGATCAGTTAGTTTATTTCCTCGGGATGCATTTGTGAAGTGTTCTATTATTCGTTCTGCTACACAATTAAGCCCTGACGAATATTTCATAGGAGCTAGTTTTGCGATATCGGGTTTATCATTTAACGGATATATCCCATAAACCATTGCTGTTACGGGATAAGATCTTTCGTAGTATGGTTTGTAAATGCCGGTTAGAATTCCTGGTTTGGAATCTCTACTCACAATGACAGCTTTTTTATTCTTGAGGATTGGTTCAAATTTATCCCTAATAATCCATTTGCCATCGACTTCAATAATGAATTTGATTCGGAAAAAATACCGTTTTTCCCCAACACGTGAAATTATCACTGCTGCTTTTTCATCATTCATGGTAGCGTCAACAACACCATCAATTCGAAATGTTGACCAACAATAAGATGCTCCATCACGTTTGAATTCAGTAAAACAATCTCTGATTTTACTAATCATGGCTTTATCAAGAATTGTATTCTTTGGTGTATTAGAAACTATATCGAGATTGAATTGAGCATCTTTCCAGGGTAATTTCTTGTTACGTTTTTTTTGGTTTATCGAGATTAAATTTAGGATTGATTTTCAATAATCTCTTAAACTCTTTCATGTTTCCGTCTATTGGACGTTTTTTGGGTTTATCGAGATTAAATCTAGGATTGATTTTCAATAATCTCTTGTTACGTTTTTTGGGTCTATCGAGATTAAATTTAGGATTGATTTTCAATAATCTCTTAAACTCTTTCATGTTTCCGTCTATTGGACGTTTTTTGGGTTTATCGAGATTAAATCTAGGATTGATTTTCAATAATCTCTTAAACTCTTTCATATTTCCGTCTCTTGGACGTTTGTTACGTTTTTTTGGTCTATCGATATTAAATTTAGGACTAATTTTTAATAATCTCTTAAACTCTTTCATGTTTCCGTCTCTTTGACGTTTTTTGGGTCTATCGATATTAAATTTAGGATTGATTTTCAACAATCTCTTAAACTCCTTATCAACATTGAATTCAGCATTTTTCGAAGTCAATCTCTTGAACTCTTTCATGCTATACTAAAAACAAGTGTCTAAATGAAAGATTTATGTATAATGAATCCCCTGCAATGGATCAGTCATTGAATTAGACAAATAGTATAGTATACGAATGACCCAAGAATTCAGACAGCACCCTGTGAGTACAAATTATGAAGCATCCAGTGATGGTGTTGTAAGAAACCGTAGACTGAAGAACCCAGTTGGGAGGGATAATGGTATGGGGTATTTGATGTTTACTGTTGGAAAGAAGAAATATTACAATCATCGTTTCATATTTGAATGTTTCCATGGATTGATCAAAGATGGTTTTGTTATTGATCATATCGATTCTAATCCGAAGAACAATTCCTTATCAAATCTGCAAGCAATCACACAGAGTGAGAATTCCAAACGAGGAAGGACTGGCAATTGTTCAAAAAAAACGAAACCAGTAAAATCTTTGAATACGATAACTAACGAAGAAAAAATATTTCAATCAATATATGAAGCCGGCAAGTATTTCAATATTTGTAGACCCTCAGTACGATATGTTGCAGAGGGGGTTTGTCGATCTGCAATTTCAAAAGGGACGGGACAAAAAATTCGATTTAGTTATGTCTAATGCGTCATATTTTTCATTTAGAAATATATCATTATTATAGAATAATGAATTCTGAAAACATGAACAGCATTTTATCCGAGATTTCAAAATTGAAAAGTTGGGATATTGAACTATCAGATGGGTTAAATCCTGATCAAATCATGTCTGATTTTCAGGATATTGAATACGGAGTTAACAACAATAAATACATGCTGCCAAAGAAATACGCGCTCATCAAAAGAATTCAGAATTCTATTCGGGACTCTCTCGCATTTTCCAGTGACGTAAGTGTGTTCGCTCCGTTGTATACCATCGTAGAACGAATACGAAAAGAATTGGGGTACGAATACGAATTGAAAAAGGAGGTTAATTCTAAAGTTAGAAACCTACGGGCGTTAATTCAAGAAAATGAACAATTTTGATTGCCCGACCATTTATCATTATTTGATTGACCGACCATTTATCATTATTTGATTGTGACCGTCCCTCATAGAGATTTTAATTTTTTTTAGCATTTTTTGATTGATAATGTCAGAAACAGTGAATAAAGAATTGATGGCTGGTTCGGATTGATCAAAAATAGAATGGCGAAAGTCACAGTATTATTATTATTTATAGCAATTATGTGAAACGCACAGCATCACTTTCCACGGTAGATATAGGGGTAGTAGTCATAGCAACGTTCCCACGATATCCAGCTGAATCGCTAATGTCACAACGTCTGGCATCACTGCAATCGTACGGTTCACCATCACCCTCTGTATCGCAATTACAGTGCAAACCACAAGGACACTTACAGTTTCCTTCCGGACATCTTCCGTTGCAATGCATGGGTCTTATCCATCCAGTACTTTTCACAGTTGGGGAAGGTACATTTGTTTTACAATCCCCAAACTTGAATGATGTCTGTTTGAATGGATTCATCTTCTTTTCGCTGTGACGTTGTAGTGACAAATGAACTATTGGTCTTGGACAATATCCCTTTTTATATGCTGCCCAATGTCGACGTGACCGTACGGTAGAGTGAAGTGATTGGGAAGTCGTACTCTCTTTTGGTACACGATTTGGTAGACTTTTTCCAAAGGTCGGCTAACAATTTGGTGTGTGGGTAAACGGACAATCTTGTGCGGTTCGTGGGTAGTCACTTGAAACGTTTCATCCTGTCCTGACTGTAAGGCTTCTTGTAGTACGTTAAAGTTCACCACTTGACTGGTGCGATAATTAAGAGTCAATCCTTTCACTTTACATTCGGTGTGTATTTCTCCTTGGGGGTCTCGGTATTCGTAGCCGTAATTTTTAGGACCGCCACTTGCAAAACTTAGAATCTTGTCGTCGGGATGTTCATCGGTCCAGGCTCCTAAACGGTCTCCTTCGATGACAGGGTTACACTGGTCCGGTCGGTGAATGTAGATGCAACTGTCCGTGTCAAAATACAACACACGATCTCCTAACAGTTCTAACACTTCGTACAATTTTAAGCGAGCGTGGGCTGTCACGTAAGCCGCAATGATAACATTTCCAAATTTGTCGGCTTCTACAAAGTCTAGTTCTTCTTCGTAATTGACTAAGATCAAGTCCTCACGAATGACGTCCACGTGTTTCATGACTTTGGTTGGGTCGTGAATCATCTGGAAGTAGCGAGACGGTTCGGACAAATACTCCGTCTTGGGTAAAGACGGGCGTTGTGCCATTTTACCCCACAAGCAATTGAGCATCACTTTGGCAAACGACCGCCTTCCTTCATTTTTCTCGATGTGGTCTAAAGTGATACCTTCCTGCTCCCGATATTTTTCTTTGAATTTCTTTTGGTCTTCGGGAGTGTGACACCAGGAAGGATAGCCACTAGCTTCTTGTTTTAGTTTTAAAAAGGCATCCACGTAGTCTGCAAAAATACCTTTCTGTGTCTCGTCGCCCTTGCGGTATTGTTGTGTTTTGGGAAAGTGGTAAATTTCGTACACTTCTAACAGTCGATATCCCAGGTCCAGAGCTTTAAACAATTCCACGCTCACCCACGTTCCTGTCAAGGCACGTTCTTCCTGAGTGTGATGACAAGGTTGGTCTTGGTTGCACGTTTCGGCACATGTGCGACACAAAGGAAACATCAGTTTTCCTTGGCAATGGTGAGGTAAAACGGGATGGTACAAGTCTGTGGGTGGTAAGACTTTACACTTGATCAATCCTTCGTACTGTCGAATGTGGTCCAAGTCAATGTGTTCTGTCATCAATTCTGGATGCCCTACGGGAAAGTGACAATATTTGCACACGTAAGGATACAGCGAACACACGTCCAAGTATTTGATTTCTTCTCCCTTCTCCTCGTCTGCTTGGTACAGCAAACAGGTAGCATTCGTTCGTCCTCCGTACAAACTATCCCGAGGGTTCAATGGGTCCACCCACTTGTAACTTTCTACGATGCGTTTAAACTCGGGATCGGTTTTCAAACGCTGATCGTACTCGTGTTCCCACATTTCCACCACCTGGTATCCTTGTTGTTCTAACTTCAAACGTCGCTGACACGTGGTCTGGTACAAGTCTTCCATGGTTCGTTGTAAAAACTGATTTTTGGTGTCTCGTTGAGGGTAGCATAGGGGACAACCGTGAAATAAACATCCGTTAAACTCGTACACAATCTGAGGGTTTTCTAAGTCCCAACCATCCACCGAATACGTTCCGATGGTCTTTTCGCCTCCTCCGTTGCGAGCGTGTTGGATCCATTTGTCTTCCTTGTCGCACAAGTAATGGAGCCAGCGTAGGGCTTTGACCGAGTATTGACGTTTGACAAAATTTGTCGTTTGAGGACTGATGACCGCTAGAGTATTTTCAGGCATAAAGCGTTTTCGGTACACTAAAGAACACGCTTTGGCCATGGTACAAGCTTCTTTCAAAGGATCGATCCGTCCGTACTCCATGAACAATTCTCGAAATTTTCCACAGCAACGTCGTAAAATGTCCACGTCAGATCGACAGTACTTTAACATTTCTTCTTGAAAGTCAAAAGGGTTCGAGGCGTGAGTCTGGTACCAAGCATGGAAAGCTTCTCGTTGTTCGGTGCGCATGTTGTCGGGGTCGTAGTCGTCAGCCTCAGGCAAATGGGGTAGAACGGCATGTTGATTGGCTTTGGTATTAAAAAAGTGTGGAAAATAACCTTTAGCCATTTCTGTCATTCCAAACGTTTTAGGCATACGACTCAAAGGCATGGCCAAGTAACACATCGAATCTTTAAACTGTACTTGTCCTACTTGCATAGAAATGATTTTGGCTCCGTTTAAAGTCACTTGAGGCCGTTCGGTACTTTGTTCCGCATAGTATCTGAGCAGAAATTGCCCATCGTATCCCGAGAAATTGTGAGCCATGACCGTGGCATGGCGATGACAATTGCCGTAACGTTCAATGTCTTCTGGACTCCACGTTTCGTCAATGAGGTTAAGGATCCATTGGGCAAAATCGGCTAGCGTGTTTGACCCTCGAAAGATTTTTTCACGTCCTCCAGGAATCTTGCTGCAGTAAGGGCAATGACTAAAGATAGGTTCTTGGATGCACTGCTCGCACGCACGGTGAGCCACGCAAAAATTAGGAATGTGAATACCAGTTTCCTGCATACATTCGAAATCAAAAAAGATAAAATTCCCTTTCTTCTGGGTATCTTCTGGTCGGGGTTGGTATTTTTGAATGAAGCATTCGTGCTCCAAGTCCACGATTTGGTGACAAATGTGACATCGTTTCTTCCCTCGACAAACGTGTAACTTAACACTATTGGTACGTATGCCTTGTCCACAAGTGGGGCACAATCTCAAAAGCTGACAAGCACTTTTCTGCTGTGAACCTTGCATCTTCAAATGTTGTTGGTAACAGGTAAGACTGACAAAAGTGCGCTGACACACAGGACAATGTACTCTTTCTTGTCCTTGGTCCAGACAAGGTTGAGAGGCCAAACATCCCTCACATTTCGATCCACAATGTTTGTGTTGTTCTCGATTGTTATAACCATAGTCACATTTTTCACAGTAGTAACTGTATCCCAGGAATCCAGTGATACTGGTAATGGTATCAAAATGATCGTCGTGATGATAGACGTGAATGTATTTTCCGTCTTTGAAATCGTGGCCTCGAAACAAAAGAGGACCACGCACTTCTTGAGGGTGTACTTTCAAGGTGTAACGTGGAGCCAAGACGTCTTGCAATTGTTGCATTTCTGGAATGCCACAAGGGGTGTCTTTGGATATCCCCGCTTGCTGTAACAGGAGTTCGGCTTCACTTCTTTGTTTGGCTCGGTCCGATTGTTGAATAGTTTTCCAGGCTCTTTTCCATTCTGTCGTATCGTTCTTGTTGGCATACGTTTGTCCCACGACGACAGCACGGGCTAAACACATCTGGTCTTGAGGATTGTTAATTCGGACGAGGCTTAGTTTGGTGTTGCGAAGGTTGTCGATCAATAATACTTTTTTGGGTCTGGTCCCCTGGGGAGGAGACACGTGGGTCATGAACAGTGTGGCTTTTCCATCGTCAATGTGAAACTTGTCGTTGGATTGTTGCACATGTTGAATTTTGTCAATGACTTTGGAAGGTGTTAATTCTGATGGACTAGTAAATTCGATCCAAACGGGAGACTTTAAATTATCGTGATGAATAGAAAGTCTCAAGCGATCGTCTTCTTTGGCTTGACATTGCTGTTTCAGTGCAGTTAACACAGAATCCCACACCTCAATAATGAACCCATCTGTATTCTCCAAAGGTACATTGGACTTGAAATCTTTAAACTTTACGGCATACGTGTAAGCCGTTGTTCTAAATTTTCGAGAGGAACGTTTTTCTGTCTCTCGAATGTGATAGTAATTTTCAGGGTTAACTAAGGGTGGTGTACTTTGCTTGGACGTTGATTGTCTGGGTGTAAATTCGGGCTCACTCATGTCATCTTCAAAATCACTGGCATGAATTTGAGCCAAGACTTCAGCTACCGTGCTAGGCGATACATTACGTTTCTGTCTCTTACTGTCTTTTCCTTTCTCCACAACATGATGTGGTCTTTTCATCTTGTCTGCAAAAAGTCAAATGACTACCTTTTAAAGACCATAGCCCCTATATATTCATGTCCGATCCGTGCATATATAAAGGGTTAGTGTCTAACGGTTCAGTATTCATTTCACTCTCACATTGACCAGAACGATGGAAGAACCTACACAAGTAGAACTTCTCATCAGAGCTTTACGTGGGGTCATACGAAAGTTTTCTTCAGACCAGCCTACGGCCTACTCTCCTTCCTATCGAGATAAAAGTCAAGATACTTGCTATATCTGTAAGAAGAAAGGACATTGGGCTACAGAATGCTCAGACCGTGACAAAAACAGAAAAGGGTACAATAGAGACAAAAGTCAAGATACCTGTTATTATTGTAAAGAGAAAGGACATTGGTCTCCAAACTGCCCTAAGAAACAACAGGAACAAGAGGAGGAAGGGGAAAGGAATTCTGAACAGGAGGAGGAAGAGGTACCCTCCCCCAAGGAAGAACCCCGACACATTCACAAAGACAAGAAAAAAAGACGAAACGAAAGTGAAGAGGAAGAAGAAGAAAAAGAAAAACGTGTGGTAGTAAAGAAAATGAAAAAACAGAAAGAGTGAAACAGAAGAAAACCTATGAACTTTTTTAAAGTGGTCTTGTGTTATGTTATGTTGTGATTTTTGAATTGTGACGTTTGTACTAGAATAAAGTAAAGAGAAAAAACGTAAGTGTCTCTTGGTTTTGATTTGATAGTATAATTACCTACACTCACACATTCATTCACTCACACGTGCATTATGGGTTTTTAAAAAAATATAATAAAAAGGACTTTTGAGTTTTCATTGAAATAGGCAATTGACATAGTATTTCTTTTCGAAATAATTGGAGTGGTCCTGAAAAGGACCGTTGGTGTTTTGTGTGTTTAAAACAAAACAAACTCAGAAACGGGATGAAATCATCTTGAGCTGTCTTAAGCCTTTGCAACGGCCAAGGCCTACTTCGGGACTGGTGGTTCCTGTCAATGATTTGGTAGAAATCACTAACGGTGGTAAGGTAGACGTAGTCACAGAGAGATCGGGTTGTTTCGCTCGAGAAGGTCTTTTTCTCTTCGGTCGTGATAAAGAAGTCTGATACATTTGTTTCAGACTCCTTAACTCAGCTAAAATATCTAAAAGTACCGTCGTAACCGTTTGATTTTCACTATTTTCTTTCTGTCCTTGGTCTTCATTCTTCTCCGTTGCTGTTACTGCTGCTGCTACTGTTTCTTCCTGGTGTTTCCTTCTTGCTTCTTCTTCCTGCTGTTGCATAAGAAAAGCTTGTTCTTCTACTTTCTGTTGTTGTAAAAATTGCTCCAATGCTTCTTTTTGTCTTTGTTTAAAATCATCGACGTGTCCATAAGAAGATACAGAAGGCAACGAAGGTTCCGGAATAAATTCTTGCGATGTTAAAAAATCCACAATATCCCAGTTAAAATCCACTTCTTCTGGATGTAGATTTGTCATGACTTTAGTAGTCACTGTTGGTCCATGACTTGCTGTCTCTACTCCTGTCTCACTCCAATTCATTGTCTTCTTACTGTCCGCCATGATTGACAACTCTCTTGAATCGATTGACTGCGCACAGGCGTTAGTACCTCTATATAGAAAAGGTGACGTCACAGACTGCTCTCTTCCAATTGGATGGCTGTGTCTGACTTTTGTAACGCACGTTTGGATTGGTGGATACACTCAATCCGTTTCAATCCGCTCTTCCCCTATAAATAACCGCAGTACACGGCATTCGCTTCACCTGTTCTCATCAGAAGATGTGGACTAATGTTGAATCGTCAACCCTTGTGTCAAGTATGCTGTTTAGGACTGACATACCCATGTATGTCAGATCATCATGGAGTGTCATTCATAGGACGGAGACAGCCTATTGGAAGAGAAGAGTCTATGTGGAAAGACAAGGTTGCTTGAAGAGAGTTCTCTTCTATGGACCCACAGTAAGAAGAAGTTTAAGGAAGAGAAGAAGATCTGTGAGATGTCCTCTATGTTAACAAAATACTGTTAACATTACACATAACGGCCCTTTTCAGGGCCACTCATAAGTCTCGAAAAGATAGTAGCTTTCATTGCCACCCTTTTTTTCCCTTGTCCCTATATAGACCCACCCTGTTCCATGTCCCTTGACGCTAGATAGACCCAAATAGTTCTCATGTTCAATTTCCCTTGACGCTAGATAGACCCACCCTGTTCCATTTCCCATGACGCTAGATAGACCCACCCTGTTCAATTCCCCTTGTCGCTAGATAGACCCAAATACTTCCCATGTTCAATTTCCCTTGACGCTAGATAGGCCCACCATGTTAAATTCCCCTTGACGCTAGATAGACCCACCATGTTAAATTCCCCTTGACGCTAGATTAGCCCAAGCTGTTTTTGACTGGATTTTCCCTTGACGCTAGAGTGCCCCCTATTACTACTTATGTCACATGTTTTTTAATCCATTAGTTTAATTAGAGAATATTAGTCGAGGGGGAGGGGTCATAATGATATATTCTCTCACAACCAGTGGCGTGGCGAGGATATTTGGCTCCCAGGACAAAACACCCAAATTTGCGGCGCCCAGGGCAAAACACCCACATGTGCGCCCCCGGCTGCCCTTGTTACGTAGTTATGTTGATACTCTGGACCAATTTGGGCCCCATTTGGCGCCCCCTAGCCACCGGCGCCCAACTCGATGCCCCACCTGCACAACCCCCCCCCCCCCCACTTCGCTACGCCACTGCTAAGAATATATGCATAGTTTCCATGACTGCAGTATTCAAAATATATTTGTTAAATATTTTGGAATATAAAGTATTTTTTTTAATACTAAATACAATACTAGTTGACCTTTGTTGATGGAATGAATAACGATTTACCCGGAGGTTTTGTTTCGGTTTTGGTAGATAAGCAGAAAGACATCTTATTATAGGTGGATTCTCACGTCACTTTTCAATGATAAATCCAGATTTAGCCAATGAGTGTGCTGACAGACAGAGAAAAAGAGCTGGGATCTATGGGTATTAGGTATGGGGCCATAAACAAGCAAAGTGTTCAACTTCTTCATTATCATAATCACGCGCACACGTGAATGAGTTAACTAAATTCACCAGGTAGGGGGTCGTCCATTTAGTACGTACGCATGGAAGGGGGAGGGGGTGACCCAAATGCGTACGCTTGCGTATGGGGGGGTCTATTGACAATGTACGTACGCATAAGAAACGTGGGGGGGGGTAAATGCTTCATCGTTTCAGCTTTCAAACTAGTAGGTATACTATATTGGAAATTTATATGTTAATCATGCGCAGTGCAGTCTGGGATATCGCACTGAACCTCAGTCTGCTGTGCACTAGTACATTATAGCATTTATGACATAAACTTGAATTATATACATTTATTATATATAATATATATGTAGCCTCATGTAACTGAAATACAGCCTTTGTTTACGTTTATGTCAATTTGACACAACAGTCCTACAGTTTAACTGTAGGCCTGAGTAGACAGGCTGTGATTCAAACTGCAGACTTTCATGCTGCTGCTGCTCCGACTAAAACTGTCACTGTATATTGGTGTACTATTTCAGCACATCAGATGTTCAGTCGACACACTTATTTTATCACATTCTTGCCATTACATAACCAGATTAGACACGTTACATATTGAATCTACGTTAATGACGTCACAGATTAATCCGCGAACTAGCAGGCGCGCTCGCCGCTGAGTAATGCCCCTGCAGCATAGGTCAAGGTCGCAGGCTCGTGTTGCTTTCTACCATATTAAATCAAATATTACTGCTAACTTTATTTTTATAAAGTAATTAATGTTGCAGATGAAATTCTTGACTAGACTAACGCAAACAACTTATTAACCAATAACTGGAATGTGATAAAGACAAAATGTAAGCAAGCCTCGGCACTTGTGTATCCGCGGATGAACACGCATATGTACTTCGGCGGATACACTCGTGCCTACGGCTTGTTTATGCCATGACAGTGTGGCATTATATTTTATAGACTATAGTTGACAAGTTCACAGAGTTTTAATTATTATTATACGTGAATAAAACATTGGTTAAGAAATCACGATGGATAATGCAGTCAAGTATAACTGTTCGTACAAAGCTGTGTGTAAAGCTAAATCACAAGCAAGTAAACAAGAACAACAGAAAGAAACTAATCGAATATGGGAGAAATAAAGCGTGGTGAAACTACATATGAATATGTTACTGCTGATCTAGCAAGTAAAGCGTTGGCGAGTGGAAGCAGTCTTCTCTCATTCTGGTCACTCGCACAAGCACCTACAGCGACTGTATCGAAGCCTGAAGTGCATGAGATATCTGCTCATGCTGACGTTGACGCTCTAGCACCTGAAATGATGATTTCAGGTGCATCTGATGTGTTGCCTCTTATATCGGCTGGTGACGCTGCATCAAGTCCATAAACGTCAGCCATGCCTGATCCTACCACAAAGATCACGAAAACAGCAGTAACTCCACAACAGACCAGTGTTCAACGTGACATCACTGATGCCCAAGAACAGCTACTAGCTTTAGTACATTTAAGAGATGCAGGCCTCATAACCAAAGAACTAGAGAAGAAAATGAAGTCAGTTGAATTTAATCTGAAGTAAAAAAAAAATGAAACTGAAGCGACTGCACCAAGAGGCCACAAGGCAGTGTGAACGCCGTCTCAAAATCAAATGAACCCTCGAAGACATAGTGGAGGAACAACCAAATCTCAGGCAAAAACTACGACAGTTTACAAGAGATACACGTGGTAGACCAGCCATCACAGATGACAGCCCAGATCTTCTCGAAGCAATTATTGACATTGCGTCGAGTGGTGCCGCTGCCAGCGACCGGCGCCTGTCGCAGGAAATGCGATCGTGCAAAACATTAGATGACCTACAGCAGCAGAGAGGGTGAATCCTACAACGTTTTGAGACAAAATTTGATTGAAATCTTAAAACGAGCCGTCCTATAATCTCATTTTAACCAAAAAAGAGGGTGAATCCTACAACGTTTTTAGACAAATTTTGATTGAAATCCTAAAACGAGCCGTCCTATAATCTCATTTTAACCAAAAAAAAATATCTCAGGGGCAAACCCTACAACGTTTTCAGACAAAAAATTGATTGAAATCTTAACGAGCCTTCCCTACGAAATCTCATTTTAACTAAAAAAATGAAAACGGAGATTTTACGATTTTTTAATCAATTTTGGTCGCAACTTGTTGTCATCCACCCTCTCTGCTGCTATGGGTTAACAAAAAATAATAAATGATTTTAACCGAATATTTGATCCAGTCCGATACGATATCGTGTCCGAGGATCATGCAAATTTATTGTTGCGAATCCGTGTGGTTTTGACTGAGCATGACTAAAGAAATCTCGAAATTGATTGAAGTCCATATCAGAACACCATGTCTGCCAAATATTTCTAAGAGTATGAGTATCAACTCCGTTGAATACAGACAATAAATTGCAGTTATCTCTGATGACTTTTGGAACCTGAGTGTAGCGTTGAGTGACATATATCACGTCAGTGTTTTTGTGACGCCCCCGGGAAAAGATCCTAGCAGGATTTTTTTGTTTATCCAACATTATATCGTCGTATACGACTAAATTGTTAATATCTCCATCAATATCATCAATACTCGGTGCTTCATCGATATCGGTTATAAATTCAATGGCGTTCTCACCCTTAATTTCTGAAGCGTTTTCATTAAAATCTTTTAGCACTTCATAACATCGTTGATCATCTACGCTAGGGGCAATTAAATACAACTTATCCCACTTCATCCATCTCATTATTAAATTGAGTAACAATTGCGTTTTACCGGATCCAGATGGCCCGATTATAATCATCCGGATAGAGTTTGGTAGCGCTGCATGATGCTTAACCGGTTCTCTTCTTTTAGTCGCTGAAAAATCAATTATATCCATATTTCTATACATAAATTATGGATCTATATTGTGTGAAGTGTAAAACGCGTACTGGCACAGATGACTTGACGACGATTACAACTAAAAATAACCGATCAGCGCTTTCTGGTAAATGCGTGCAATGTGGTACAAAGAAATTTAGATTTGTGTCTATGAGATCTGATTTTAAAAAAAACGAGGAGGTGATATCGCAGCCAAATTGGCAAAGCTCCCTGGAACCCCATGGGCAAAATACCCCGGAGAAAAGCACCTTCCCGGATATAGCTACTGTGGACCGGGAACCAGACTTGATATCAGACTCAATAATCAAAATCAACCCAACCCCGGTGAAGAACCAATAAACGCCATTGATAAGGCCTGTCACCTTCATGATGTTGCTTATAAAAGCAGCAATCTGCAACACAGGCATCTCGCAGATGTGAAATTAATTCATGCGTTAAATGCTATTCCTGATAAATCCTTCAAAGAAAAATTGGCTTCATTTTTGATAAAATCGGCTATGAAAAGCAAATTGATGTTAGGTGCCGGTAATTAATAATATGGAATCAATTTATTATTCCCCAAGAGGATACTGGAGGGGTAAATCAGCAGTCCATAAACTCGCTAGCGCTGCAAAAGTGAAAAAAACCACTGCGGCTAATTGGTTATCCAAACAGGCACTATGGCAAATTTATCTACCACCGCCTAAACAAATTCAATTCTCGCATTTTGATGTGACCGCTCCTAATGAAGTTCATCAGGCTGATATATTATTTCTGCCACATGATCGTGGTTACAAATACGCTTTAACCGTAGTTGATATTGCAAGTCGATACAAAGAAGCAGAACCGTTAAAAACAAAATCAGCCACTGAAGTCGCTTCTGCATTTGAAAGGATTTATCGACGAGGTCCTCTGCACTGGCCAAATCTATTGCAGGTTGATCCTGGCAAGGAATTTCAGGGTGCAGTATTATCTACAATGAAACATCATAATGTCACCATACGACGAGGGCATACTGCGCTACATCGCGATCAGGCCATTGTCGAACGATTTAATCGGACGATTGCTGAGCGGTTATTTGGATATCAATACGCAAAAGAATTCATCCAAGAAAAAAGATCCCGTGAATGGGTTAAAAGATTACCATCTGTGATTACTGCACTGAATAACGAGATTACTAGAACAATCAACATGAAACCTATCAACGCGATTAAAAAGAAGTCAATACCCGTACAACCACAAAAAGATTTCAAAGAACCAATTCTTCATAGTAATGTCACTGTTAGGTATTTATATGAACCAGGAGAGCTTGAAGGGGGTAGAAAAAGGGCTACTGATCCTATTTGGAGTGTTACTACACACAAGATATCTACTATAACACGATCAACTGGTAGACCAGCAATCTATAAACTGGATTCAACTGCCCCTCAACGAGGATTTACTAGACAACAACTACAGGTAATTCCCGAGGATACTCAATTGCCACCGCATGGTCTTAACTAGCACCGTTGCGTCTATTGCACTCAAGACAAGTCAACATCACATTGTTTCTGACATGACCGAGATTGTTATTTTTTCTGTCTACGGTGAATTGGCGAGGATCCTTATCCGAATACTGCCAACGCATTATACAATTGCAACTCGCGCAGTGATTATTCTGTTGTTGTTTCAGCGTAATTATTAATTTAGCATCAATATCAAATTCTCGTTGTTTTTTTTTGTCCTGTTGTTTGTAACCGGAGAGTTTTTTATTAATGATGCTAACATCAATATCACTTATTGTTGTGTCATTATCATCGAAAACAACTCTTCGAAGTTGATTTATTTTTCGTACTCTGGATACTGCGAGATAGACTAAATTCGACCATTCGATGTGATTATCCACCATCCAAACAATTGTATCCGATATAGTCAATCCCTGTGAAGAGTGTATTGTTGCTGCGTATCCTAGCGTCCACGGGGATTTATTAGCACGCAATGCATCTTCAACGACATTGATATCAACCAGCACAATATCATTTAATACGAGAATTTGTTTTTCACTCTGTCCTGGAATATCAACTTCAATATTCTGTTTTCGTGTATCCGATGGCCTATAACAAAGGGGTACTGGAAGCGTTGCAAATTTTTCTTTATGCAATTCAAATAACTTCATCTGAAGTGTGTCCCTGACTATTTTTCTACTTGCAATTATCAAATCATTTGGTCTCCATGTTTCCCAGAAATCATTCATTGGAGTTTCTGAAATCACTTCACGCGCTATTTCGCATTGGATTCTATCCGGTTGTAATCTAATTAGCGCTTTGAACTCGCGTAATCGTTCATCAAGTGATCTATAATCAGTGGTGATTTCTTCATAGTAGTCTACAAAACCCCTTAGCCATTCATGTGGAGATGAACCGACAAATGGTGGTGGTTGGCCGTGATCACCGCACATGACGACTTTTGTGTTTTTGTTTAACAACCACTCAAGAAATGTTTGTAATACATCTAATGACACTGTGCATATTTCATCCCAAATGATGATTTCAGGAATGAATTTATCACCCATACGCTCAGGAGTCCATTTGTCACCCTTCCATCGAAAGAAACTATGGTAAGTACAGGCATTTACCCCTCGCTGTATCATCTCTCTGGCGAGTCTGTGAGTCGGTGTTAGCACAATCATGGTTGACCGACGAAATAATTCAATTGCACGAGTTGTCTTTCCTGACCCACCACAACCGTTTAAATAAATTGTCTTGTATCTACATACTGGATCAGATACCGGTGGTGCATTAGAAAATTCTGATTGAATTTCAATACGGTTACAACAAAGATATTTATCATCCATGGCAACGTCTGCGGATTCACAATACTCATGTAGCATCTCCTTTTTAAATCGCCAACGCCCCCAATTTTCTTCGGGATCTGTGAATTTAGCTACAGCTGATTTGTACTTATTGTGTATATACATCGAATCAGTGGCCACTCTAACCGCGGTATTAGGAAATCTATTTATCATCGAAAATAGATTAATAGAAGCATAGGCTAGCATTGAACTTCTCAAATGTGTGTACTGGGAATTATATCCATCACAGTAGGTAACAACCGTACCCATTTTCTCACCATTGGATAGAAAAGCATCCTTACGGGATACAAGTTTTCCCTGTTTCATTAAATCCGCTACAATAAAATCGTATTCAGCGACGTCTATGATCAACCGCGAAGAATATTTTGCGTTGTCGTACCGTCCACCTTGAGTGAATTGACCGATTATTCTTCGTCCAAAATCTTTTGCTTGTTCTTTTTTAATTTCAAATAACTTCATAGACAAATTCATGATTTGTTCTTCATTGAAATCAGGGAATTGTTTTCGCTGTTCGCTGATTATACGATCTAGATCGGGTTGTGGTAGCCAAACTTCTTTCTGAGCTCGATAGCATATAATAGCCTCGGAAACAATCAACGATATTAGCATACCACAATCAATCATATATCTCAATAGCACTATTGGCATCCAGGCCTTTTCAGATAGATGTCTACCGAGCCAAACATAACTACACGGATGTAACCCTGTAGCTAATTCAAATGATATCACACGAGCGAATCCGGTTAAATCAAAATCAGGCAATGGTCCATTAATCGCAACACGAGTCATTTCATGCGTGGGGTGTCCAAATCGTTTGAAGTACTCAGCACATTCCCCATATCCGAGAAAACTTCCAGGATAACACGCGGCTATATCAATTGAAATCATACCATCACGTGAGTATTTCGTATTCCACAGTCCTCCATGACCAAATTTGACGCAACTCAATTTAACATCTTCGAGAAAATCACTTCGTGTTGGACGCCATGAGTTTTTTTCTCTTGCGAAGTGAGCTACCACTGATGGAATAGTAAAACTATCCGTGAGTAGTTTTTCATGGGAATTCTCCGGTGAAAAATCACTAGCGATTTTTCTCATTCTGTTATCTAATTCTTCAACGCGATATAATTCACCATTTGGTTTTACAAATTGATCGAATCCTATTTCGGGATCTTCATCACTTCTAAGTAACCACACTGACACAGGATCATCCTTACACAACGCATGAATAGCATCAAATAATCTCTCTTCATAGAAAACATCCCGGACGAACTCCTTAGGGATATATTTCACGGTTCGTTCTCGTGGAAATACTGTTACCGCAGGTGTCCACGCGTGTTTATTATGATCAATAATCTGTATTGGTGCTCCATTTTTGTTATATTTCGGTTCGTATAAAACCTCTCCGGTTATCGTCATAACTGTTATTGGAAATCTTAATGATGTTTCTAATTTAGCTATATCAGAAATCTTTGCACCATGCTGTTTCACTGTCAGTTCCCACTCGGTTATTTTCCTACGTCGCAGATCAGTTAGTTTATTTCCTCGGGATGCATTTGTGAAGTGTTCTATTATTCGTTCTGCTACACAATTAAGCCCTGACGAATATTTCATAGGAGCTAGTTTTGCGATATCGGGTTTATCATTTAACGGATATATCCCATAAACCATTGCTGTTACGGGATAAGATCTTTCGTAGTATGGTTTGTAAATGCCGGTTAGAATTCCTGGTTTGGAATCTCTACTCACAATGACAGCTTTTTTATTCTTGAGGATTGGTTCAAATTTATCCCTAATAATCCATTTGCCATCGACTTCAATAATGAATTTGATTCGGAAAAAATACCGTTTTTCCCCAACACGTGAAATTATCACTGCTGCTTTTTCATCATTCATGGTAGCGTCAACAACACCATCAATTCGAAATGTTGACCAACAATAAGATGCTCCA
Organism: Unio pictorum; assembly: GCA_030141615.1. Taxonomy (NCBI): domain Eukaryota; kingdom Metazoa; phylum Mollusca; class Bivalvia; order Unionida; family Unionidae; genus Unio; species Unio pictorum. Next base: position 24,035 of record JARLTB010000050.1, read on the forward strand.
TCACGTTTGAATTCAGTAAAACAATCTCTGATTTTACTAATCATGGCTTTATCAAGAATTGTATTCTTTGGTGTATTAGAAACTATATCGAGATTGAATTGAGCATCTTTCCAGGGTAATTTCTTGTTACGTTTTTTTTGGTTTATCGAGATTAAATTTAGGATTGATTTTCAATAATCTCTTAAACTCTTTCATGTTTCCGTCTATTGGACGTTTTTTGGGTTTATCGAGATTAAATCTAGGATTGATTTTCAATAATCTCTTGTTACGTTTTTTGGGTCTATCGAGATTAAATTTAGGATTGATTTTCAATAATCTCTTAAACTCTTTCATGTTTCCGTCTATTGGACGTTTTTTGGGTTTATCGAGATTAAATCTAGGATTGATTTTCAATAATCTCTTAAACTCTTTCATATTTCCGTCTCTTGGACGTTTGTTACGTTTTTTTGGTCTATCGATATTAAATTTAGGACTAATTTTTAATAATCTCTTAAACTCTTTCATGTTTCCGTCTCTTTGACGTTTTTTGGGTCTATCGATATTAAATTTAGGATTGATTTTCAACAATCTCTTAAACTCCTTATCAACATTGAATTCAGCATTTTTCGAAGTCAATCTCTTGAACTCTTTCATGCTATACTAAAAACAAGTGTCTAAATGAAAGATTTATGTATAATGAATCCCCTGCAATGGATCAGTCATTGAATTAGACAAATAGTATAGTATACGAATGACCCAAGAATTCAGACAGCACCCTGTGAGTACAAATTATGAAGCATCCAGTGATGGTGTTGTAAGAAACCGTAGACTGAAGAACCCAGTTGGGAGGGATAATGGTATGGGGTATTTGATGTTTACTGTTGGAAAGAAGAAATATTACAATCATCGTTTCATATTTGAATGTTTCCATGGATTGATCAAAGATGGTTTTGTTATTGATCATATCGATTCTAATCCGAAGAACAATTCCTTATCAAATCTGCAAGCAATCACACAGAGTGAGAATTCCAAACGAGGAAGGACTGGCAATTGTTCAAAAAAAACGAAACCAGTAAAATCTTTGAATACGATAACTAACGAAGAAAAAATATTTCAATAAATATATGAAGCCGGCAAGTATTTCAATATTTGTAGACCCTCAGTACGATATGTTGCAGAGGGGGTTTGTCGATCTGCAATTTCAAAAGGGACGGGACAAAAAATTCGATTTAGTTATGTCTAATGCGTCATATTTTTCATTTAGAAATATATCATTATTATAGAATAATGAATTCTGAAAACATGAACAGCATTTTATCCGAGATTTCAAAATTGAAAAGTTGGGATATTGAACTATCAGATGGGTTAAATCCTGATCAAATCATGTCTGATTTTCAGGATATTGAATACGGAGTTAACAACAATAAATACATGCTGCCAAAGAAATACGCGCTCATCAAAAGAATTCAGAATTCTATTCGGGACTCTCTCGCATTTTCCAGTGACGTAAGTGTGTTCGCTCCGTTGTATACCATCGTAGAACGAATACGAAAAGAATTGGGGTACGAATACGAATTGAAAAAGGAGGTTAATTCTAAAGTTAGAAACCTACGGGCGTTAATTCAAGAAAATGAACAATTTTGATTGCCCGACCATTTATCATTATTTGATTGACCGACCATTTATCATTATTTGATTGTGACCGTCCCTCATAGAGATTTTAATTTTTTTTAGCATTTTTTGATTGATAATGTCAGAAACAGTGAATAAAGAATTGATGGCTGGTTCGGATTGATCAAAAATAGAATGGCGAAAGTCACAGTATTATTATTATTTATAGCAATTATGTGACTTTCGCCATTCTATTTTTGATCAATCCGAACCAGCCATCAATTTTTTATTCACTGTTTCTGACATTATCAATCAAAAAATGCTAAAAAAAATTAAAATCTCTATGAGGGACGGTCACAATCAAATAATGATAAATGGTCGGTCAATCAAATAATGATAAATGGTCGGGCAATCAAAATTGTTCATTTTCTTGAATTAACGCCCGTAGGTTTCTAACTTTAGAATTAACCTCCTTTTTCAATTCGTATTCGTACCCCAATTCTTTTCGTATTCGTTCTACGATGGTATACAACGGAGCGAACACACTTACGTCACTGGAAAATGCGAGAGAGTCCCGAATAGAATTCTGAATTCTTTTGATGAGCGCGTATTTCTTTGGCAGCATGTATTTATTGTTGTTAACTCCGTATTCAATATCCTGAAAATCAGACATGATTTGATCAGGATTTAACCCATCTGATAGTTCAATATCCCAACTTTTCAATTTTGAAATCTCGGATAAAATGCTGTTCATGTTTTCAGAATTCATTATTCTATAATAATGATATATTTCTAAATGAAAAATATGACGCATTAGACATAACTAAATCGAATTTTTTGTCCCGTCCCTTTTGAAATTGCAGATCGACAAACCCCCTCTGCAACATATCGTACTGAGGGTCTACAAATATTGAAATACTTGCCGGCTTCATATATTGATTGAAATATTTTTTCTTCGTTAGTTATCGTATTCAAAGATTTTACTGGTTTCGTTTTTTTTGAACAATTGCCAGTCCTTCCTCGTTTGGAATTCTCACTCTGTGTGATTGCTTGCAGATTTGATAAGGAATTGTTCTTCGGATTAGAATCGATATGATCAATAACAAAACCATCTTTGATCAATCCATGGAAACATTCAAATATGAAACGATGATTGTAATATTTCTTCTTTCCAACAGTAAACATCAAATACCCCATACCATTATCCCTCCCAACTGGGTTCTTCAGTCTACGGTTTCTTACAACACCATCACTGGATGCTTCATAATTTGTACTCACAGGGTGCTGTCTGAATTCTTGGGTCATTCGTATACTATACTATTTGTCTAATTCAATGACTGATCCATTGCAGGGGATTCATTATACATAAATCTTTCATTTAGACACTTGTTTTTAGTATAGCATGAAAGAGTTCAAGAGATTGACTTCGAAAAATGCTGAATTCAATGTTGATAAGGAGTTTAAGAGATTGTTGAAAATCAATCCTAAATTTAATATCGATAGACCCAAAAAACGTCAAAGAGACGGAAACATGAAAGAGTTTAAGAGATTATTAAAAATTAGTCCTAAATTTAATATCGATAGACCAAAAAAACGTAACAAACGTCCAAGAGACGGAAATATGAAAGAGTTTAAGAGATTATTGAAAATCAATCCTAGATTTAATCTCGATAAACCCAAAAAACGTCCAATAGACGGAAACATGAAAGAGTTTAAGAGATTATTGAAAATCAATCCTAAATTTAATCTCGATAGACCCAAAAAACGTAACAAGAGATTATTGAAAATCAATCCTAGATTTAATCTCGATAAACCCAAAAAACGTCCAATAGACGGAAACATGAAAGAGTTTAAGAGATTATTGAAAATCAATCCTAAATTTAATCTCGATAAACCAAAAAAACGTAACAAGAAATTACCCTGGAAAGATGCTCAATTCAATCTCGATATAGTTTCTAATACACCAAAGAATACAATTCTTGATAAAGCCATGATTAGTAAAATCAGAGATTGTTTTACTGAATTCAAACGTGATGGAGCATCTTATTGTTGGTCAACATTTCGAATTGATGGTGTTGTTGACGCTACCATGAATGATGAAAAAGCAGCAGTGATAATTTCACGTGTTGGGGAAAAACGGTATTTTTTCCGAATCAAATTCATTATTGAAGTCGATGGCAAATGGATTATTAGGGATAAATTTGAACCAATCCTCAAGAATAAAAAAGCTGTCATTGTGAGTAGAGATTCCAAACCAGGAATTCTAACCGGCATTTACAAACCATACTACGAAAGATCTTATCCCGTAACAGCAATGGTTTATGGGATATATCCGTTAAATGATAAACCCGATATCGCAAAACTAGCTCCTATGAAATATTCGTCAGGGCTTAATTGTGTAGCAGAACGAATAATAGAACACTTCACAAATGCATCCCGAGGAAATAAACTAACTGATCTGCGACGTAGGAAAATAACCGAGTGGGAACTGACAGTGAAACAGCATGGTGCAAAGATTTCTGATATAGCTAAATTAGAAACATCATTAAGATTTCCAATAACAGTTATGACGATAACCGGAGAGGTTTTATACGAACCGAAATATAACAAAAATGGAGCACCAATACAGATTATTGATCATAATAAACACGCGTGGACACCTGCGGTAACAGTATTTCCACGAGAACGAACCGTGAAATATATCCCTAAGGAGTTCGTCCGGGATGTTTTCTATGAAGAGAGATTATTTGATGCTATTCATGCGTTGTGTAAGGATGATCCTGTGTCAGTGTGGTTACTTAGAAGTGATGAAGATCCCGAAATAGGATTCGATCAATTTGTAAAACCAAATGGTGAATTATATCGCGTTGAAGAATTAGATAACAGAATGAGAAAAATCGCTAGTGATTTTTCACCGGAGAATTCCCATGAAAAACTACTCACGGATAGTTTTACTATTCCATCAGTGGTAGCTCACTTCGCAAGAGAAAAAAACTCATGGCGTCCAACACGAAGTGATTTTCTCGAAGATGTTAAATTGAGTTGCGTCAAATTTGGTCATGGAGGACTGTGGAATACGAAATACTCACGTGATGGTATGATTTCAATTGATATAGCCGCGTGTTATCCTGGAAGTTTTCTCGGATATGGGGAATGTGCTGAGTACTTCAAACGATTTGGACACCCCACGCATGAAATGACTCGTGTTGCGATTAATGGACCATTGCCTGATTTTGATTTAACCGGATTCGCTCGTGTGATATCATTTGAATTAGCTACAGGGTTACATCCGTGTAGTTATGTTTGGCTCGGTAGACATCTATCTGAAAAGGCCTGGATGCCAATAGTGCTATTGAGATATATGATTGATTGTGGTATGCTAATATCGTTGATTGTTTCCGAGGCTATTATATGCTATCGAGCTCAGAAAGAAGTTTGGCTACCACAACCCGATCTAGATCGTATAATCAGCGAACAGCGAAAACAATTCCCTGATTTCAATGAAGAACAAATCATGAATTTGTCTATGAAGTTATTTGAAATTAAAAAAGAACAAGCAAAAGATTTTGGACGAAGAATAATCGGTAAATTCACTCAAGGTGGACGGTACGACAACGCAAAATATTCTTCGCGGTTGATCATAGACGTCGCTGAATACGATTTTATTGTAGCGGATTTAATGAAACAGGGAAAACTTGTATCCCGTAAGGATGCTTTTCTATCCAATGGTGAGAAAATGGGTACGGTTGTTACCTACTGTGATGGATATAATTCCCAGTACACACATTTGAGAAGTTCAATGCTAGCCTATGCTTCTATTAATCTATTTTCGATGATAAATAGATTTCCTAATACCGCGGTTAGAGTGGCCACTGATTCGATGTATATACACAATAAGTACAAATCAGCTGTAGCTAAATTCACAGATCCCGAAGAAAATTGGGGGCGTTGGCGATTTAAAAAGGAGATGCTACATGAGTATTGTGAATCCGCAGACGTTGCCATGGATGATAAATATCTTTGTTGTAACCGTATTGAAATTCAATCAGAATTTTCTAATGCACCACCGGTATCTGATCCAGTATGTAGATACAAGACAATTTATTTAAACGGTTGTGGTGGGTCAGGAAAGACAACTCGTGCAATTGAATTATTTCGTCGGTCAACCATGATTGTGCTAACACCGACTCACAGACTCGCCAGAGAGATGATACAGCGAGGGGTAAATGCCTGTACTTACCATAGTTTCTTTCGAAGGAAGGGTGACAAATGGACTCCTGAGCGTATGGGTGATAAATTCATTCCTGAAATCATCATTTGGGATGAAATATGCACAGTGTCATTAGATGTATTACAAACATTTCTTGAGTGGTTGTTAAACAAAAACACAAAAGTCGTCATGTGCGGTGATCACGGCCAACCACCACCATTTGTCGGTTCATCTCCACATGAATGGCTAAGGGGTTTTGTAGACTACTATGAAGAAATCACCACTGATTATAGATCACTTGATGAACGATTACGCGAGTTCAAAGCGCTAATTAGATTACAACCGGATAGAATCCAATGCGAAATAGCGCGTGAAGTGATTTCAGAAACTCCAATGAATGATTTCTGGGAAACATGGAGACCAAATGATTTGATAATTGCAAGTAGAAAAATAGTCAGGGACACACTTCAGATGAAGTTATTTGAATTGCATAAAGAAAAATTTGCAACGCTTCCAGTACCCCTTTGTTATAGGCCATCGGATACACGAAAACAGAATATTTGAAGTTGATATTCCAGGACAGAGTGAAAAACAAATTCTCGTATTAAATGATATTGTGCTGGTTGATATCAATGTCGTTGAAGATGCATTGCGTGCTAATAAATCCCCGTGGACGCTAGGATACGCAGCAACAATACACTCTTCACAGGGATTGACTATATCGGATACAATTGTTTGGATGGTGGATAATCACATCGAATGGTCGAATTTAGTCTATCTCGCAGTATCCAGAGTACGAAAAATAAATCAACTTCGAAGAGTTGTTTTCGATGATAATGACACAACAATAAGTGATATTGATGTTAGCATCATTAATAAAAAACTCTCCGGTTACAAACAACAGGACAAAAAAAAACAACGAGAATTTGATATTGATGCTAAATTAATAATTACGCTGAAACAACAACAGAATAATCACTGCGCGAGTTGCAATTGTATAATGCGTTGGCAGTATTCGGATAAGGATCCTCGCCAATTCACCGTAGACAGAAAAAATAACAATCTCGGTCATGTCAGAAACAATGTGATGTTGACTTGTCTTGAGTGCAATAGACGCAACGGTGCTAGTTAAGACCATGCGGTGGCAATTGAGTATCCTCGGGAATTACCTGTAGTTGTTGTCTAGTAAATCCTCGTTGAGGGGCAGTTGAATCCAGTTTATAGATTGCTGGTCTACCAGTTGATCGTGTTATAGTAGATATCTTGTGTGTAGTAACACTCCAGATAGGATCAGTAGCCCTTTTTCTACCCCCTTCAAGCTCTCCTGGTTCATATAAATACCTAACAGTGACATTACTATGAAGAATTGGTTCTTTGAAATCTTTTTGTGGTTGTACGGGTATTGACTTCTTTTTAATCGCGTTGATAGGTTTCATGTTGATTGTTCTAGTAATCTCGTTATTCAGTGCAGTAATCACAGATGGTAATCTTTTAACCCATTCACGGGATCTTTTTTCTTGGATGAATTCTTTTGCGTATTGATATCCAAATAACCGCTCAGCAATCGTCCGATTAAATCGTTCGACAATGGCCTGATCGCGATGTAGCGCAGTATGCCCTCGTCGTATGGTGACATTATGATGTTTCATTGTAGATAATACTGCACCCTGAAATTCCTTGCCAGGATCAACCTGCAATAGATTTGGCCAGTGCAGAGGACCTCGTCGATAAATCCTTTCAAATGCAGAAGCGACTTCAGTGGCTGATTTTGTTTTTAACGGTTCTGCTTCTTTGTATCGACTTGCAATATCAACTACGGTTAAAGCGTATTTGTAACCACGATCATGTGGCAGAAATAATATATCAGCCTGATGAACTTCATTAGGAGCGGTCACATCAAAATGCGAGAATTGAATTTGTTTAGGCGGTGGTAGATAAATTTGCCATAGTGCCTGTTTGGATAACCAATTAGCCGCAGTGGTTTTTTTCACTTTTGCAGCGCTAGCGAGTTTATGGACTGCTGATTTACCCCTCCAGTATCCTCTTGGGGAATAATAAATTGATTCCATATTATTAATTACCGGCACCTAACATCAATTTGCTTTTCATAGCCGATTTTATCAAAAATGAAGCCAATTTTTCTTTGAAGGATTTATCAGGAATAGCATTTAACGCATGAATTAATTTCACATCTGCGAGATGCCTGTGTTGCAGATTGCTGCTTTTATAAGCAACATCATGAAGGTGACAGGCCTTATCAATGGCGTTTATTGGTTCTTCACTGGGGTTGGGTTGATTTTGATTATTGAGTCTGATATCAAGTCTGGTTCCCGGTCCACAGTAGCTATATCCGGGAAGGTGCTTTTCTCCGGGGTATTTTGCCCATGGGGTTCCAGGGAGCTTTGCCAATTTGGCTGCGATATCACCTCCTCGTTTTTTTTAAAATCAGATCTCATAGACACAAATCTAAATTTCTTTGTACCACATTGCACGCATTTACCAGAAAGCGCTGATCGGTTATTTTTAGTTGTAATCGTCGTCAAGTCATCTGTGCCAGTACGCGTTTTACACTTCACACAATATAGATCCATAATTTATGTATAGAAATATGGATATAATTGATTTTTCAGCGACTAAAAGAAGAGAACCGGTTAAGCATCATGCAGCGCTACCAAACTCTATCCGGATGATTATAATCGGGCCATCTGGATCCGGTAAAACGCAATTGTTACTCAATTTAATAATGAGATGGATGAAGTGGGATAAGTTGTATTTAATTGCCCCTAGCGTAGATGATCAACGATGTTATGAAGTGCTAAAAGATTTTAATGAAAACGCTTCAGAAATTAAGGGTGAGAACGCCATTGAATTTATAACCGATATCGATGAAGCACCGAGTATTGATGATATTGATGGAGATATTAACAATTTAGTCGTATACGACGATATAATGTTGGATAAACAAAAAAATCCTGCTAGGATCTTTTCCCGGGGGCGTCACAAAAACACTGACGTGATATATGTCACTCAACGCTACACTCAGGTTCCAAAAGTCATCAGAGATAACTGCAATTTATTGTCTGTATTCAACGGAGTTGATACTCATACTCTTAGAAATATTTGGCAGACATGGTGTTCTGATATGGACTTCAATCAATTTCGAGATTTCTTTAGTCATGCTCAGTCAAAACCACACGGATTCGCAACAATAAATTTGCATGATCCTCGGACACGATATCGTATCGGACTGGATCAAATATTCGGTTAAAATCATTTATTATTTTTTGTTAACCCATAGCAGCAGAGAGGGTGGATGACAACAAGTTGCGACCAAAATTGATTAAAAAATCGTAAAATCTCCGTTTTCATTTTTTTAGTTAAAATGAGATTTCGTAGGGAAGGCTCGTTAAGATTTCAATCAATTTTTTGTCTGAAAACGTTGTAGGGTTTGCCCCTGAGATATTTTTTTTTGGTTAAAATGAGATTATAGGACGGCTCGTTTTAGGATTTCAATCAAAATTTGTCTAAAAACGTTGTAGGATTCACCCTCTTTTTTGGTTAAAATGAGATTATAGGACGGCTCGTTTTAAGATTTCAATCAAATTTTGTCTCAAAACGTTGTAGGATTCACCCTCTCTGCTGCTCCTACATATAACTTTATCAAAACAAGGCTATCATTTGTCAAGGTCGGGGACGTATCTGCGCCTTCTGCCTAGACGATCTAGCTCAATGGAAGGTAAACGTCACATAAAGACCGTACCTGTAAAACTGATAAGAGCTGCCAATACCGCTCATGAACGTCACAAAGATGCAGCATTTGCGTTTGCATCTATGTCATACCTAGATAAAATATGCTATATGTTTGGAGAAGATGTGTGCTTCTACCTCAGCCAGGACGACAAGGCTAAAGTGTCCCTTGGAATTCCGGCAGCGACAAAACAGGCTCCTATACTGATGCATCTCGAGTATGCGGGGCGTTTGCCAGATCACGACTTTGCTGTCGCGTCTCGCCATAAATTAATTCCATCTGTCTATGCTGCCTGTGTCGTGCCTCCGGGGAAGTTAATCGACGCTGTGACATACTCCGGTCCTACATATATTGCAGTGCGATCAATGAAACACGTCAGCAGTACAGCTTTTACACATGGGCATGATATGGAACATCTTCGCTCAATTCCAAGTTTCCAGCCATTGATGTGCACAGCTGATGATTGTGTGAAACCAATAGTGGTCGTGGCGAGTGATGGAGGACCGAACGAGAATCCAAGATTTCCCAAACCGTTACAGGTTGCGGCTGCTAGATTTATTGATTGGGGTCTGGATGTCTATTTGTCAGGCACCCACGCATCACATTATTCAGCCTACAACAGCGTTGAGTGCCGGATGGCGCCACTGAGCCGAGAGCTAGCTGGACTAGTACTACCTCGTGATCACTACGGGTCACATCTCAATGCATCAGGAAAAACAATCGACACGGAGTTGGAAAAGAAGAACTTTGAGCAGTCAGGTAAAACACTGGCAGAAGTATGGTCCGCAGTAGTATTGGATAAGCATGATGTCTATGCAGAATATATTGACCCAGTAGAGCGTGAACCACCCAGTGAACTAGAAGTCAATTGGGTCGCGCGTCACGTTAGGCAGAGTCAATATGTTTTGCATATCATTAAGTGTGATGATTGCGGCTGCTGTCGCCCATAGCGCACCTCATGGAAAAATTATTTTCCTGATCGTTTCCTGCCAGAACCTGTTGTACTTACACATTCTACCGCTGGTCTTAGCATTCCTGAACCAGAATCTGTAAAGAATCAGACGCATGTATACTACACTTCACTTGCACAGCGGCTAGCTTTTGGATCCAAAATTCCTTTTAATGCGTCGTTTTATCTGCATTGTCCTTCACTTGCACAATCTGAAATTATCAAGCGCACATGTCCTGTGTGCGGCGTGTATCACTCGTCACAGGCCAGTGTAACACGACACCGAAGCGTTCACACTACTGAGTCTACCGACACTGAGAACTTGAATCAAAACCTGTATGATGACGTCAGCGAGGCTGTGGATATTGAGACAGCGGCCCAGCATAGTGCAGCTAATGCTGTTGTGATTCAGCCTGACGTTAAGCTTGTTGCTGAAATTCCTGTTATACGTAACCTGTTTGACTGGGTTCAGTCGGCGTTTGTCTTACCTTTAGCAGACACTGGCGAACTTTTTAAAGGTTTAATAACATGCAACTTATTTCTTTTATATATACAGCAGCTGAGGACTGTCTGTTTTACTCCGTTTTATTAAACATTTGAATATTATTAATCCTGTGTCATTTCTGCGTGGATGAAATATTGGAAGTTCTATACGAGTGGGTGGGGGGTCATTCATACGTACGTACGCATGGGGTGTGTGTGTAAAAAGTATGCATGCGTACAAGGGGGGGGAGGGTCAAGTTTTGTCTTATTTTTGCGTACGTACTAAATGGACGACCCCTAGAGGCCTGATTTAAAGGAACTGACTACCTGCGTGTCTACGTTTAGTATGTAGGATATTAAGGTGACGTTTGCCAATATATGTAGCATAACAGTGTGATGACCCACGAGTTGAATTAGAGAAACGTCCTTTAAAAATAAAAATATTTGGAGTATTTTGGATATCGTCAGGGATAAAGTTCTTTCTGTCGCAGGTGCTCTTCTTGAAATCATTATACCATACGATAATTTCCAATATTGTACGCATGACGACATATAAATTGAAAGTGTAATGACGAATGCATCCGAATATAATATACAGTCAGTTATGTAACCTATTTTTTTCGTTTCTTTAAAACTGAATTTCATTTTTGACATGTGATACACGTACCATACTCGTATATTTGAGATTATTTAAAATGATATTATGAAATACGTCGAATATTTTCAATATTTTTAGATTCTCGTTAAAGATCATGAAACGAACAATTATTTATCTATGTAGATAACAGCACCCTATCACAATCAGAGGCATATACGAAATCATACCCTGAAGCAAAATGTTTTCTTTTTCTTTTTAATATTTGTAATGGCACGGAATTTCATAACCAGGAACAAATTTTGACGTCATCTTATTACAGCCAATTATGAACCAATTTGACATGGACATGTGTATTAATAATTTATACCTCAATTTTCAACGTCCCACCTCCAACCCCTAGAACAATGCACATTATTACAAATATCGAGACGCTGGCTGTTGACCAAGAGCTGTTGATCAGTGCATACTGCATATACAGACCGAATCAAACAATAATTCTACACTGTAACTGACACATAGCAACAATTTGCACTGTAGAACAATAATGAAGAAAAGTCACCACTTTATTAACAGCATGAATAGATTTTACTTTAAATATAAGTATACTAAAGACACAAACAAGTAAACAACATAAATTCACTGAAAAGCACACTTATTTGAAGGTACTAGTTTTTGATGATCGTTGTTGTTGTAGGGTTTAACACCATTTTTCAGCACATGAAAGGCTATACATGGCAGCCAATATTAATGGTAAAAGTAGTAATTACACATGAATAAAGCAATTGATTGTGTAGTAAATAAGTGTGTATAGTTGATATATGATCTAGAAATGAGTATATATGTTTATTTTATTAAAATGTATAATAACAGTGAAGATAAATATGACGTGGGTTGCGGGCAGTTTCACAAGTGCCCGCAACCCTCTCAACTGCCCACTTTTTAGGGTAGCGCTGTAATTTATAGATGAGATGGCATACACAATGCGATTTGGGTGGATATGGGGTGATTTTGGGGTTCATTAGCAGAGGAGGCGAATCGGACAACGTTTTTAAACAAGTTTTCAATGGATTAGGGCTTAAAACCCAATCAAAACGGTTACAAATCAATGAAACAGGCAAAAAATCAATGAAATCAGTAAAAACAAAAAAAATGAAAAAAGCAATGAAATCAAAAAAAAAGAAAGCCTCCATTTGGCAAATGGAGACTTAGTCATTTTTGTCCGAAAACATGATCCTGCAGGGTTTTCAAAATGAGTAAAAACTCTTCAACCGAATATTTTATCAAGTCCGATACGACATCGTGTCCTAGGGTCTGCTAAATTTATCGTTACAAATCCGTGTGGTTTTGACTGAGCGTGACTAAAGAAATTTCTAAATTGATTATGATTCATATCACCGCTGCACCAAGTCTGATGAATATTTCGTAGTGTATGATTATCAACTCCATTAAACACACACAACACATTACAATTATCGCGAATCACTTTTGGTATTTGTGTGTACCGTTGAGTCACATATATCACATCAGTGTTTTTATGCCTGCCTCGGGAAAAGATTCTAGCAGGATTTTTATGATTATCTAACATGATATCGTCATACACGACTAAATTGTTAATACTTCCATCGATGTCTTCCACGGAAGGGGCTTCATCAATATCAGTAATAAATTCAATAAAATCATCGTCGACTTCAAATTCTTTTGCTTTCTCGTTAAAATCGTTTAACACTTCATAGCATCGCTGATCGTCTACACTCGGGGCTATTAAATACAATTTGTCCCATTTCATCCATCTTGTTATCAAATTAAGTAACACTTGTGTTTAGCCACATCCAGATGGTCCGATTATAATCATTCTAATTGAATTCGGTAACATTTCATGGTGTTTAATAGGTTCCCGTCGTCGGGTAGCTGAATAATCAATTACATTCATGATGTTATATATAAAATATGGATCTATATTGTGTGAAGTGTAAGGCGCGTACTGGCACAAATGACTTGACGACGATTACAACTAAAAATAACCGATCAGCGCTTTCTGGTAAATGCGTACAATGTAGTACAAAGAAATTTAGATTTGTTTCTAAACCAAAGGGACCTTTAAAAAAAACGAGCAGGTGATATCGCTGCCAAATTGGCAAAATTCCCTGGATCCCCATGGGCAACATACCCTGGAGAAAAACACCTTCCAGGATATAGCTATTGTGGCCCCGGAACACGATTAGATATCAGACTCAATAATCATAACCATCCCAATCCCGGTGAAGAACCAATAAAGGCCATTAATAAGGCCTGTCACCTTCATGATGTCGCTTATAAAAGCAGCAATCTCTAACACAGGCATCTAGCAGATGTAAAATTAATTCATGCATTAAATGCTATTCCTGATAAATCCTTCAAAGAAAATTTGACTTCATTTTTGATAAAATCGGCTATGAAAAGTAAATTGATGTTAGGTGCTGGTAATTAATAACAACATGGAATCTATTTAGTATTCTCCGAGTCGATACTGGAGAGGCAAGGCTGCAATCAATAAACTCGCTAGCGCTGCAAAAGTAAAAAAAAAAACACTGCGGCTCATTGGTTATCCAAACAGGTTATATGGCAAATTTATCTACCACCGACTAAACAAATTAATTTCTCGCATTTTGATGTGACCGGACCCAATGAAGTTTATCAGGCTGATATATTATTTTTGCCACATGACAACGGTTACAAATACGCTCTAACCATAATTGATATTGCAAGTAGATACAAAGAAGCAGAACCGTTAAAAACAAAATCGGCCACTGAAGTTGCTTCTGCATTTGAAAGGATTTATCGAAGGGGTCCTCTGCACTGGCCAAATCTATTACAAATTGATCCTGGCAAGGAATTTCAGGGTGCAGTGTTATCTACAATGAAATATCACAATGTCACAATACGACGAGGACATACTGCGCTACATCGTGATCAGGCAATTGTAGAACGATTTAATCGGACGATTGCTGAGCGGTTATTTGGATATCAATACGCAAAAGAATTTATCCAAGAAAAAAGATCCCGTGAATGGGTCAAAAGGTTACCAGCTGTGATTACTGCGCTGAATAACGAGATTACTAGAACAATTAACATGAAACCTATCAACGCGATTAAAAAGAAGTCTATACTTGCACAACCACAAAAAGATTTCAAAGAACCAATTCTTGGTAGTAATGTCATTGTGAGGTATTTATACGAACCAGGAGAGCTTGAGGGTGGCAGAAAAAGGGCTACTGATCCTATTTGGAGTGTTACTGCACACAAGATATCTAGTGTAACACGATCTACGGGTAGACCTCCAATCTATAAACTGGATTCAACTGCCCCTCAACGAGGATTTACTAGACAACAATTACAAGTGATACCCGAGGATACTCAATTACCACCACGGGGTCTTAACTAGCGCCGTTGCGTCTATTGCACTCAAGACAAGTCAACATCACATTGTTTCTGACATGACCGAGATTGTTATTTTTTCTGTCAACGGTAAATTGGCGAGGATCTTTATCCGAATACTGCCAACGCATTATACAATCGCAACTTGCGCAGTGATTATTCTGTTGTTTATTCAAAGTGATTATTAATCCAGCATCAATATCAAATTCTCGTTGTTTTTTTTTGTCTTGTTGTTTGTAACCGGAAAGTTTTTTATCAATAATTTTAACTTCAATATCATCCATTGTGGTGTCATAATCTAAAACAATTCTTCGAAATTGATTTATTTTTCGTACTCTGGATACTGCAAGATAGACTAAATTTGACCATTCGATGCGATTATCTACCATCCAAACAATTGTATCGGATATAGTCAATCCTTGCGAAGAATGTATTGTTGCTGCGTATCCTAGCGTCCATGGGGATTTATTAGCAAGCAATGCATCTTCAACGACATTGATATCAACCAGCACAATATCATTTACTACCAGAATTTGTTTTTCACTTTGTCCTGGAATATCAACTTCAATGTTCTGTTTTCGTGTATCCGATGGCCTATAACAAAGGGGCACAGGAAGCGTTGCAAATCTTTTTTATGCAATTCAAATAACTTCATCTGAAGTGTGTCCCTGACTATTTTTATACTTGCAATTATCAAATCATTTGGTCTCCACGCTTCCCAAAACTCATTCATTGGAGTTTCTGAAATTATTTCACGCGCTATTTCACACTGAATTCTATCCGGTTGTAATCTGATTAGTTTCTTAAATTCTTTTAATTCATTATCAAGTGATCTATAATCCGTGTGAATTTCTTCATAATAGTCTACAAAACCCTTTAGCATTCATGTGGGGATGCACCGACAAATGGTGGTAGTTGTCCGTGATCACCGCACATGACGATTTTTGTATTTTTCACTAACAACCACTCAAGAAATATTTTTAATACATCTTCTGACACTGTGTCTATTTCATCCCAAATGATAATTTCAGGAATAAATTTCTCTCCCATACGCTCAGGAGTCCATTTATCTCCCTTCCATCTAAAGAAACTGTGATAAGTGCAAGCATTTACCCCTCGCTGTATCATTTCTCTTGCAAGTCTATGAGTTGGTGTTAGCACAATCATATTTGATTTTCCACGAAATAACTCAATTGCACGAGTTGTTTTTCCTGACCCACCACAGCCGTTTAAATAAACTCTTTTATATCTACAGATTGGATGAGAACACGGTGGTGCATTAGAAAATTCTGATTGAATCTCTTTGAGATTTCGATAATTATTTTCAATTGTAACATCTGCTGATTGAATATAATCATGAAGCATTTCTCGCTTAATTCTCCATGACCCCCAATTCTCGTTGCCAGTAGCCTTGCTACCGTTTATAAAATCAGCCATTTTGCTGTTTATGTAAAATGATTCAGTGGCAACTCTAACTGCGGTGTTAGGAAATCTATTTATCATTGAAAATAAATTTATAGAAGCATAACCGAGCATATAAGCTCTCAGATGTGTGTACTGCGGATTGTATCCATCATTGTAAGTAACAATTGTACCCAATTTGGTTCCATCGGACAGAAATGCGTCTTTACGATTGACATATAGGCCCTTATTCGTTAGATCCGCGATTACAAAATCGTATTCAGCATTGTCTATAATTAACCGTGAAGAATATCTTGTATTATCGTATTTACCACCCTGGGTAAATTTACCGATTATTCTTCGTCCAAGATCTTTTGCTTCATTGTTTCTGATTTCAAATAACTGTTGGACCAATCCATGATTTGTTGTTCATTAAAATCAGGAAACAGTTTTCGCTGTTCGCTAATTATTTTTTCTAGATCAGGTTGTGGTAACCAGACTGATTTCTGTGCTCGATAGGATATAATTGCTTCACTGACAATTAATGATTTTAACATCTTACAATCAAGCATATACCGTAATGACACCATTGGCATCCAGTGTTTTTCAGACATGTGTTTACCAATCCAAAGATAACTACACGGATGAAGTCCTGTAGCCATTTCAAATGATACTATACGAGCGAATCCGGTTAAATCAAAATCAGGCAGTGGTCCATTAATCGCAACACGGGTCATTTCGTGTGTGGGGTGTCCAAATCGTTTAAAATATTTCTCGCATTCTCCATACCCAAGAAAACTTCCTGGATAACACGCAATCATATCAACGGAAATAACGGTTTCAGGGTCGTATTTTGTTTTCCATAACCCTCCATGGCTGTATTCAAGACAGGACAATCTGACATCTGATAAAAACTCCCTTCTTGTTGGTTTCCACGCGTTTTTCTTTCCAGCAAAATGTGCTGCAATTGATGGTAGTGTAAAACAGTTTCATAATAATTGATCGTTGTCTTCCCCCTCCAGTGAAAACTCACTAGCTAGTTTTTTAATTTGATTATGCAGTTCTTCAGTACGGTACAATTCTCCGTTGGGCCTTACAAACTGATCAAATCTACATTCCTCGTCTGAAGTACTATGAAATAGCCACATTGACACAGGGTCTTCTTTACTCAAATGGTAAATAGCATCAAATAATTTCTGCTCTGAAGAAAACTCTTCGGTTTGGGATAGATATTTTACGGTTCTATCCCGTGGGAATATTGTTACTGCAGATGACCACGCGTGTTCGTTATGATCAATAATTTCAATTGGGGTTCCTTTTGATTGATATTTCGATTCGTATAATACTTCACCGGTGATTGTTCTTACCGATATTGGAAATCTCAATGATGTTTCTAATTTAATTATATCCTGAATTGTTGCCCCATTCTCTTTTACCGTTAATTCCCATTCGGTTATTTTTTTTCGTCTTAGATCAGTTAGTTTATTTCCCCGGGACGCATTTGTGAAATGTTCCATTATTCGTTCTGCTACACAATTGAGCCCTGTCGAATATTTCATGGGTGCTAGTTTTGCAATATCAGGTTTTTCATTGAGCGAATATATCCCGTAAATAACTGCTGTTACAGGATAAGATCTTTCGTAGAATGGTTTGTCAATTCCGGTCAAAATTCCTGGTTTGGAATCTTGATTCACGGTGACAGTTTTTTTGTCCCTGAGTATGGGTTCAAATATATCCCTAATGATCCATTTTCCATCAACACGGATAAGAAATTTTATTCGAAAAAAATACCTTTTTTCCCCAAGATGTGAAATTATCACTGCTGCTTTTTCATCATTCATGGTAGCGTCAACAACACCATCAATTCGAAATGTTGACCAACAATAAGATGCTTCATCACGCTTGAATTCATTAAAACAGTCTCTGATTTCACTAATCATGGCTCTATCAAGAATTTTATTCTTGGGTGTATTAGAAACTATATCAAGATTGAATAGAGCATTTTTCCAGGGTAATCTCTTGTTACCGTCTATTAAACGTTTTTTGGGTTTATCGAGATTAAATCTAGGATTAATTTTCAATAATCTCTTAAACTCCTTCATGTTTCTGTCTATTAAACGTTTTTTGGGTTTATCGAGATTAAATTTAGGATTAATTTTCAATAATCTCTTAAACTCCTTCATGTTTCCGTCTCTTGGACGTTGTTTTGGTCTATCGAGATTAAATCTAGGATTAATTTTCATTAATCTCTTGTTACCGTCTATTAAACGTTATTTTGGTTTATCGAGATTAAATCAAGGATTAATTTTCAATAATCTCTTAAACTCCTTCATATTTCCGTCTATTGGACGTTTTTTTTGGTTTATCGAGATTAACTTTAGGATTAATGTTCAATAATCTCTAAAACTCCTTATCAGTATTGAATTGAGCATTTTTTAAGGGTGTTATTTTCGGTAATCTCTTTAACTCCCTCATGCTATACTAAAAACAAGTATTTAAATTAAAGATTTATGTATAATGAATCACTGCAAATGGCTCATGATTGGATCAGTAACCCGTGTAACAAATCATGCAGAAATGAGTTCTGTAGGTATCATATGCAAAGTTTTCGACGTGGAAGCCTTGGTCCGTTACCCTCTATTCGATGTGGGGTTGGGGTCAGGGGGAAATCGCAGTTATGTATTGCTTGTGGTGGAAAGCGATACAGGGAGTTGAAGCGTTATTATGATAACAGAACCAAAAATGGAAAATCAATCAGAAATTATGACCCTGAAAAAGTCCTTGACCCTGACAACGTCAAGGATAAAATCATAAGAACTCCCCAAGACTACATTGAAAGATTCTCCAGTGATGTAATCATTAGACCAAACACTGAATTAGACAAATAGTATTAGTATACGAATGAACCAAGAATTCAGACAGCATCCTGTGAGTACAAATTATGAAGCATCCAGTGATGGTGTTGTAAGACACTGTAGACTGAAGAAAACGGTCGGTTTTGTGACTAATCAAGGGTATTTGATGTTTAGCGCTGGAAAGAAGAAATATCACAATCATCGTTTCATATTTGAATGTTTCAATGGATTGATCGAGGATGGTCTTGTTATTGATCACAAGGATTCTAATCCAAGGAACAATTCTTTATCAAATCTGCAAGAGTGAGAATTCCAAACGAGGAAGGACTGGTACTTGCAAAACGGTTGGGAAGAGACCTGTGACATCTTTGAATACAACAACTAACGAAGAGAAAATATTTCAATAAATGAATGAAGCCGGAAAATATTTCAATATTTGTCCGACTTCTGTACAAAAAGTTGCAGGGGGGATTTATCGATCGGCTATTTCAAAAAGAACCGGACAGAAAATTCAATTTAGTTATGTCTAATGCGTCATATTTTTCAATTAGAGATATGTCATTGTTATAGAATAATGAATTCCGAAAACATGAGTAGCATCATAGTTGAAATTTTAAAATTGAAAAGTCATAATATTGAACTATCAGATGGTTTGAATCCTGATCAAATCAAGTCAGATTTTCAGGATATAGAATACGGGGTTAACACTAACAAATACATGCTACCAAAGAAATATGCACTCATCAAAAGAATTCAGAATTCTATTAGGGACTCTCTTGCATTTTCCAGTGACATCGGTGTGTTCGTCCCGTTATATACTATCATAGAGGGGATACGAAAAGAATTAGGTAACGAATACGAATTGAAAAAGGAGGTTAATTCTAAAATTAGAAACCTACGGGCGTTAATTCAAGAAAATGAACGATTTTGATTGTCCGACCATTTATCATTTTTTGATTGCCCGACTCTTATAGAGATTTTCATTTTTTTAGCCGACCCTCAAGGGGGATGTCAAAAATCAGTGAATAAATTGATGGACGATATGTCAGATTGATCAAAATAGAATGGAGCAAGTCACATAATTATCTATTTTTATAACAAATATGTGACTTGCTCCATCATTGATAGAAACTGTTATAGGATGAAATAACACTTCCGTGATTGTGTTAAAACAGTGAAAATATTTCATAATGAATAAAAAATATTTCATACTGAATAAAAAAATATTTCATACTGAATAAAAAATATTTCATACTGAATAAAAAAATTGATGGACGATATGTCAGATTGATCAAAATAGAATGGAGCAAGTCACATAATTATCTATTTTTATAACTAATATGTGACTTGCTCCATCATTGATATGATGAAATAACACTTCCACGGTGATGTTAGGTCGGGTTCGGGAAAATTGTTTTACAATTGAAAAATTGTTTCTGATTTCAAATAATGGTCAATGAAGCATTAACGACCCGATTGGCTCGTGAACGATTAGATGCAATTAAAAGATTTATACCAATTCGTGACTCTGTAAGGAATAAACTGCAACAACGACAGAGTCTTCAGACTGATTTTGCTGTGGGGTCTGAAGAATTGTTTAAACCAGTAACCACAGCAACGAAGGGGGTAGAGCGTGCTATATACGGAGATGTTCCCGAGACGGGAAAATCTGTTATTGGTGAACTTGAAAAAATAGCAGCGAAAACTGAACAAACAAAACAGGCTGTACAAAAAATGGAATCAAACAGAACAGTAGATGATTTAAGCGAGAGATTTACCGAGGAAGGATTAGCAGCAATTGATAAGACTGATCCAGCAGAAATTTCTGCGCTTGTTGTTACGACTTACGAAAACAGAAACAAATGTTGAAACCAGAACATCATAAATATGTTAGAAATATAACCCATTGGGCTGATATATTCTACAAAATCAAAACTAAAACAAGTCAAATTGACACAACAAGTGCATCATACAATGAATATATCAAGATGGCGTGTACAGTGTATAATCAATACGAAGAGTTTAAACAACAACAAAAAACGCCAAAATTGCAAAGAAAGCGACAGCAACCTGCAAAGAAAATATCTTCTCTCCTAAAAAACTACCACCTGATGATGATGATGATTATTTACAAACCATGGATTTAGAAAAACTGGATGAAGCAACTGGTTATAGCGGGAAGGGGTTGTCCAGTGGGACCCAAAGTGGGGTATGTCCTGATAGTGTTATCAATTATATATCACGATTACAGGTTCTTGTAGGAGGGTTCCGAGCTGGAAATAACTCTTCAGAAACAATTAATGAAGCAGCTGATATCTGTAGACGGTTATTTCAAGGCGGTATCATGGATATCAGCACATATCGAGATTTCATTGACGAGTTAGCAAGTGGATATCATAGTGACTGAATTTATAATTGAAAAATTGTTTTACAATTGAAAAATTGTTTTACAATTGAAATCTACGATTTATGATAATGATCATACACTACAATCATGATAAACCAATCCCCGTCTATGTAGTTAATTCACGGTTTCCAGTTTATAGAGCATACTATGGTGATGGTTTAGGTAATACCATTGCTGGGTTATTTTCAAAAATGGCCCCAAAAGTGATGCCGTTAGCTAAACAATTATCAATGAAAGCAATTGATGTTATTCGTGATAAGGGTATCAGTGCTGTTGGAGATCTTGCCGGAAAAGCGTTTTCAGCGGCGAAGAATAAAATAACATCATTAGTTAGACGAAGAAAGAAACCGTTACCGTCTACAGCGGAAATGCCTGCAAGTGTTAGTAAAATTATAAATAACGCAGTAGATGAAAAACTAGCTTTGCCATCATTGATAACCCCCGACGCAAATATGATAGCAGGAAGTGGCTTTAAAAAACTACGACGATGAAAATCCGTAGGATTTTACGATTTAGACTCTGATAAATAGAATAAAATGTTCAAAAAGTCACATGATCCAGCGTTTGATATAGACGCCCCAGTTGGCAAGGATGATTCTGTACGCGATTATCAATATTACGCCTATCATGCAATAGACTCAAATAGTCGATCAAGAATTGAACTTCAAGTTCATGATATCAGTAAGTATTTTATACCCGCTGAAGCGTTTATTGAAGTAGAATGAGAACTTGTAACAGCTGCTGATACTACTGCTGTACCAGCACCGTATCCAGTTGGTACTCAAGTCGGGTTTGTCAATAATGGTATTATGGCGTTATTCGAAAGTGCTAGATATCTTTTTGATGGAAAAGAAATTGAGTCGATAGATCGTGATGTTGATGTGTCTACAACAATAATCGGGTTAGCGAGATATTCTGATGATTATACAAGATCAGCAGGACCTTCTATGATGTTTGCAAAAGATGTTAAATATACCGCTGGAGGAAATCAATTTGTTGTAGGACGACCAAAGAATAATGCTGGTACCGCTAATATTGATGCCGAGGATATGATTATAAACAACGATCCTAATTTCAATCTAGGAGCTGCGACACGTATATCAATGTTGGAGGGGCGGCGTAAATTATTTTCATGCGCGATTCCACTGCATCACATATTTGGATTCTGTAGAAACGTCAGAAAAGTTATCTACGGGGCGAAGCATACAGTATCGCTTGTACGAAAGAGTGGTGATAGTGACGCAATTTGGAAGATTCCAGCAAACCCAGCTGCAGATCATGTAAATGATGCCGGTAAAGTCAATTTAACAAAAATATCATTGTGGATGCCAGTGTTGACTCCATCAATTACTGCAGAAGAACGATTATTATCATTTATGGACCAAGGAGGAAAATCATAACTAGGTTGGCTAACGGAAAGTACAGATGTGAAGCAATCAAATACTAACGGGTTATTCACGTGGAACCTAGCATCAAAACAAGGTGTTGCTGCGCCACGTCATATATTTCTTGCGTTACAGGGTAACACACGAGTTGGCAATCAACTCTCCAGCCATATGATATTTGATCAGTTAGGTGTTAAAGACGTCTCACTGAGAATAAACGGCCAGCAGGAACCATCTGAAGATGTACAACTTAATTACACAGAAAATCATATTGCACGCGTGTATCATAGGTTGTTGTCGTTTATGGCACGTGATCAAAATGTCGATACTGGTCTACAAATATCACAGTTGGATTTTAAAAATCTATATCCAATCTATTACTTTTCACTGGAATATCTTGATTTAACAAGACAGTCTGTCGTTGATATACATTTTAGAGCTAATGTGCTTCGTGGTGCTATTGCTAATTATAGAGCAGTTGCTGTCATTCTCAGCGACAAATCAATGCTACTTGAAGGTGTTGGAGGAAGAATGAGAGTGGTAGATGCGCCAGTAGAAAATATGTAATCGAAACTTTATAGCAATTAGATCAATCTGTTTTTGTATAATGTCGTATAGTAATATCAATGTGTCGTTGACACCTGGTCAATTAAAAAAATTGCAATCCAAATCAGCTAAGCAATGTGGAACCACAATCACGTTGAAACCCAATCAAATGACTGGTGGTGCAAATAAATTATCGCTGACAACTCGTCAAATAAAACATTTCAATGATGCACCTGTAGCAAAAAAAGGTGTTCAGATTACTCTTTCTGCGGCTGCTATCAAAAATATGATAAAATCAGGTGGTATATTTCCATTATTAGCTGCAATACCAGCATTGATTGAAGCAGCAGCCCCAGCGGTGGCTAAAGCAGCGGCGTTAGGAGCCGTTGGTACTGCAGCAGGAATGGCACTAAAGACGGCAACTGGACAGGGTTATAAAAAAGGGAAAGGGTCTAAGACTACCAGGAACCCCGTATTCATGGTAGAGCGGAAAAGGCCTGAGAATCCCAGGAACGGTTTATTAATTCAAAACTCTTTGACTCCTATGTCCAATTTTGATTTAATGGATGCTGCTAAAAAACTTGCGATTAAAAATTTCAGAGGTGTCTTTATGAAAGATCAATTACCACATCAACCAAACAACACTGAAACTGGTATTATTAATTTAGATAACAGCACCGGACCTGGAACTCACTAGGTTGCATACGCTATTGATCCACGTGCAATCGTCTATTTTGATTCATATGGATTAGCACCGCCAAAAGAGTTTATGCGTTACATAAAAAAATTTCCAATGAAGACTTGGTATTCTACGCTACCAACACAACAAATGAATGATCCACCAATATGCGGCAGTGAAGTATTAAATGTCCTTGACGCTATTTCTAACTCCTTGGGTAACCCAAGGGGAAAACCACCTCATATTGTCGTAAATGAATACTCTAGTAATCGCTTTTTAGAGAGAGAAAGAGTTTTACAATAACATGATTGATATTTGGGTAAGACCTCTGAAACCCAAACCCGATGACACTGCGACGGGTGATATATAAAAAAATTAAAGATGAAATAGCTGAGACGTTAAATTTAACAAGTGTTGACCCGAATGAAATAGTTGTATTTCAAGATCGTCAGGGTAAATTGAAAACCAGTGATGTGTCGGTGGATGATATTTTAGTTAAAGAACGAAACGCAATCGAGGATACTATCGCGTTATTTTCCGATAAGGGTAAACTCAAACCGGGTGTACTTTTTTCGACGATTACAGATAAATTTGCCAACGCCGATAAAGAATTTGACGGTCATTTGAGAAATTATAATAATTTTCGCAAAAATGTCGTGCATAAGTTCTTTGGATCCCCGATTGTAGTTACACCATCTATTGCTGATATTAAAACGTTTATGGATGATCAAAAGACAACAATTGACACTATTCAAAAAATGATAGAAAAACTCGATAAATTAAAAATTCCACATGCCGCAGAAAATATCCGTAATGTTGTATACACGGTGGCTAGTGGAGATCTCGATTGGGTTAAAGACATTAATAATAAAATAAAATTTACTCCAACCGTTGAAGGTATTTACAGGCTAACATTAGAACCAGATAATCTATTTAATATCGTCGCGAATAGTATGAGATTCTCCGGTAATATGAAGTCTATTTTCTTTGGTAGCATCAACGAATATACTTTTACTATCACCAACATTAACATCAACACCGTTAGATTGCCAATAACATGGGTGATAGAATTTATAGCAAATTTACCTGAAAATAATCCCGCAATTCAATGATGAACATTTCAAATAACGATGACATCAACGATTTCATCATCACAATATCGCTATGATACAGTTAAAGAATTTTCAATGAAACTCAAAACACTCGCTGTTGAGTATGCAATGAAAATAGAAAAATATCGCAGGAGAATTACAGTCATCGACGTTACAGTGTACTCAGTGTCTGGTGTAATGGCCGGAGCTGGTATTATACTGTCTTCAGTGACAATGATAGCTCCGATTGCTGTTCCAATTTGTATATCCGCGGTGGCTTCAATCGCTGGTATATTAACCGGGATCACACAAAAAATATCATCATGCAGCCAGAGTAAACTGCAAGACTATGTGATTAAATTTCATGTTGTATCAACCGCATACTAACAATTATCCTCATTGATATCGTCATCGCTCGATGATACAATTATATCAGATAGTGAGTTCTCAGCGATGGTCAGTATTTATGATTCTGCGATGTCAAAATTAGAAATACAACATGAGTATAATAAGAATGACAACACAGATGGAATTGGAGAACACAAACCCGAAAACCAGCATGATCTCAATAACCTCAACGATATCAGATAGTGAGTTCTCAGTGATGGTACGAGTCTATGATTCCGCGATATCAAAATTAGAAATACATCATGAGTATAATAACAATGACAACACCGATGGAATTACTCCAACAAATAGTGGAGAACACGAACCCAGTACAAACAAGCATGATATCAATAACATCAACGAATCCAGAATTCAGTGTGAATTTCCCTTCCCCGGTTCCAGTGAAGGAGATAGCGCTAGCAAAACTACGAGTGTATCACAGTTGGCCTAATATAAGATCAAAATCATTTGACGGTCAACAACCGAATAATTCCCTGGTATTTGCAAATAAGAATAAACCAGACGGGACTCCAGACTGGAACGTTGTTTCAATACCAACAGGGTCATACCAAATTGAACAAATCAATGCTGAATTGCAACGTAGAATAAAATCGATTACTGGAAAAGAATCAAAAATCGCTATAACGGTTCATGAGCCGACACTATCATCTGCCATTGAAATAAGCACAGATGGTTACGTCGTAGATATCTATCAAAGTTCTATTAGAACCGTACTAGGATGGCCTGAATTACCACCCCGGGGAGAAACCGTTAAATTACCACCTGAACCACAAAAAACTGATTATATCACCGACAGGATAAAATCTGATAATCCAATAAAGAGTTATAAAGATCACAGAATTACTACAGATTTTTTTGGTATCCATATCGATATAGGTAGAAAAGAGAAACATCATTTTGTTAACGAATCTAAAATTATTGAAAATTTCACAGCAATAAATAATGATTTTTCACTGTTGTTAATACCTCTTAAATCCGGCACTCTCACCCGAGATGAATTTATCAGCGTCGTAGAAACATGCAACAAAATTATCGACGATATGGAAACATTTAATTTGAAAATTATTCAGGGTATATTAGATGATGATGAACCCCTATCGAAAACAAAATTTGCAACAGACTATAAAATCCCCGTCAAAGACATTCCAACGTTCAAACTACCAGGATATAACGTACCAGAATTAAAAAAACTTCTCAGTGACACCATCGATGTTGGTTTTAAAATAATTCATGATGCATGGAAAAAAACAACATCACCGGAAATAAAAATCCTCAAACATAATAATGACCCAGATGGTGGTGGAAGGCATATTGCTCCTCAAAATGTGAATATTTCATCCGTGATTGCGCTCAATTTAGTATGTGATGTTATCGAAGGAAGCTATCAAATAAATTTAGAACGATCAAATCAAGCTCAACAAGGATATATTTTATACTTTTTTGCACCAACAGCTCCTCCAGAGTTTCTAATAATTGAATCCCCGGTGAATCCAGTCTATATGCGATGTCATAATAATTCATTAACCAGAATTAATTTCAAACTCACTGACCAGTCTAATAATCTGATTGATCTACAAGGTGAAGTTTTACAAATTAGTCTGTTTGTGAAGTCCTGAAAGGATTTTCATCCTGAAAGGATTTTCGTCCTAGGACACGATATCGTATCGGACTTGAAGAGTTTTTACTCATTTTGAAAACCCTGCAGGATCATGTTTTCGGACAAAAATGACTAAGTCTCCATTTGCCAAATGGAGGCTTTCTTTTTTTTGATTTCATTGACTTTTTCATTATTTTTTTTGACTGATTTCATTGATTTTTTGCCTGTTTCATTGATTTGTAGCCGTTTTGATTGGG
This sequence comes from Unio pictorum, assembly GCA_030141615.1. Lineage (NCBI taxonomy): Eukaryota > Metazoa > Mollusca > Bivalvia > Unionida > Unionidae > Unio > Unio pictorum. Next base: position 51,653 of record JARLTB010000050.1, read on the forward strand.
TTTTAAGCCCTAATCCATTGAAAACTTGTTTAAAAACGTTGTCCGATTCGCCTCCTCTGCTTAAAAAGCACCAATAACAACAAAAAATTAACAAACAAAAAAAATATAGTTTAAAAGCACACATTGGCTGGCTCATACAACGTCAGGCAGAATACATAAAATACAATATTTTATTCGACACTCGAATCCCTTTAAGGTGAAGATTAAAGAAAAAACGAAAAACCACGTGACACGGCCTGAGTATTGACCGACACGCGACACACTTCTCGACGCCAGCAAATACCATACCGTTCTCACCCATACAACGGCAGTCCAAACAATGAAAAGGCTCTGCATAACAAAGTAAAACAGGGGACCAACTGACGAAAATATAAGATACTTTCCCACGACTAGAAAATCAATATTAGCATACCACATTTATAAATAGAATGTACAGAGTTACCATGACTCTCTAAATATAGGACAAAAGTGGAAAATATTTAAAACTCCTTTCATAAAACAAACAAAATTACAACTCTTTTTTCTGAAAAATATTTTAATGTACAGGGTTTTCAAATGAAAGACCTCTACATATTAAATTTTAAAGACAGACTATATTTTACATAATTTATTCAAAGGCAACTACATCTATTATATTTTCTTCTATGCTAACAAAGGTCTCTCTGATCCAGTACGGTTAGGAGCAAACAAAAGGATCGCCAACAAGAAATGGCTAAGGTCTTTACAAATTCAAAATGTAATGCCCCAACTACACCTCTAACCCACAATCCACCCCACCCCGAAAAAAACCCAACAAAAACGCAACCGCACCATCACAATCTAGCATAACAAGAAAAAACGCATCTAGTTCAATAACACAGACTATATCTTTTGAAGTTTTTGTTATTTTTTTTTCAAAATCTACACTAGGAAAATAAGGAAACAACTAATACACATAAGATTTCATGCTGTCCAGTAGAAGAACAAAACAACAGACAATATAGCATATACAAAATGCACAAACTTGACTCAGGCAAATTTACAAAGCGAAAGTTCAAAAGGGAACAAAGGAAAGGAAATCAGCCCTGGAATTTAAATAATTATCAAGGAGGAGTGTACAATCCTTATTAAAAGATTAACTATGAAAGGGAAACAATAACACACCAAAGCACACCAAAGCACCAAGGTGTGGACAATACCCAAAACAGGCACTCGTTGAGGGTAGGGAGTACCATTCGGAAAATCTTTCTGGTTAATAAAACTAAGAATAAAAACAAAGTATAACCCTGAGAATAAAATTCCTTTTCTAATCGTAAATGGGAAACAAAATATACAAAAACAAAAGATACAGACCGGGAAACACTACACCAAAACAAACATTTTCGGAAAACAAGGGTGTTACTTAAAACTCAAACCAGTGAAAATGCTGGGGAGAGTTGAAAGGTGTCAACAAAGGGGTTTTAGTGGTTAATGCTGAGTCGTTCGTCTTCTGCATTGATGTATAATGTGATGTAGTGACTCCCCTTTAAAAGTAAAGATGTCACTAACTGTCACATTCATTATAGTTGTACTTTCCTATCCAAGCCTATTTGTGTCAATGAAAATTTTGAATAAGTGTTTAAAGACGAAAATAACATTTAGTGTGTTTGAGTTTTTTGGGTGAGTGCATCTGGTGCATATAATTAATAATTAATGGCGTTTAGTTTGTATGTATGTCTTAGCATAGTGTGGGTGTTGTTAAATTGTTTAATATTGTTAATTTGTAGTTCTTAGTTGCGTGATAAAAATCCAAAACATCCGGATTAGAGAATTATTTCCTTAAAAAGATTTTAAAGTATTTTCAGATTATTCAAGTTCTCTATAAAAGACAAAATAACTATAATAAAAAGCATTGCCGAAATTAATAAATAGTAAGTCATCTGCAAATTGAAGGTAATTCAATCGAGCTGAATTATAAAATTCCGGACTTGATAGTAAAAACAAAATCTACGTTGTTGTAATTAATATTTATAATCAAATTCTTGGTTGTCTGTTAAAATGCCGATAATAGTATGTAGTAAGTCATTGTTTCAGTAAATTGAAGGTAATTAAATCAAGCTGAAATATGAATACTCGCAGGTTGGTCGCAGGTTGGTCGAAAAACTTGAAGTTGTTATAATCTAGACATCACTATAAACTGCCTCACTGCAGACATCATAGCCGTATGACTGAAAAATTGTTAAAGTTACATTAAAAATCCTAATCAAACAAACAATCAAAAACATTCTGTAATTTATCAGTCCACTTTTTTCTCTATCTCTCTTTCTGCCACCCTGGATGCTGCTCTGCAGTACTGTTGTGGATGTCATCATTTTGTACTGAATTAATACTGTATACAACCAACAGATGTCATCATTTTGTACTGAATCAATACTGTATACAACCAACAGACGTCGTCATTTTGTACTGAATCAATACTGTATACAACCATCAGATGTCATCATTTTGTACTGAATCAATACTGTATACAACCAACAGACATCGTCATTTTGTACTGAATCAATACTGTATACAACCAACAGACGTCAGCAGTTTGTACTGAATCAATACTGTATACAACCAACAGACGTCATCATTTTGTACTGAATCAATACTGTATGCAACCAGCTTTTCTTTCATTAGACGCGTACAAGGGTGGCTTATTTGCAGTTTGAATCGTGCTTTTCAAAACAATTCTGTCAAGTGTCTGAAGCATACATTTTCAGGAAGATTTTAAAATGGAAATTATTTTTAAAAAGTTGTATAATCAATATTTATAATCGATATCCTGTGTTTTGAATAAGAATATGTAAATATTATAGCAATTTTTGAAGGTAATCCATCATAATTGTCCTCGAATAGATTCTTATTTCCATTGGTTCGTTTTGCTAGGTATCAGGATTCTACTCCTTTGTTCTGAGTTTTCGGGGTGTGTGTGTGTGTGTGTGTGTGTGTGTCTCAATTACAGGGTCAGAGCTATGCCTAATATATTTCAGACGAAGTACCATATTATTCTTTTTTCTTTCGAATGTCATGTCGGCTGGTCTAGAATATTCCATGACTTGAATTTATTCTTTATCAGAGTCATTACTTACGTCGATTATTTCCGAATGGTTAGGTTGTGTTGTTTTTTTACTCCATAGGGATATTAGTGAATCAAACGCCATCATTATATCTGGTATGAAAGACACATTATTTTTTTTAACTGAGTTCCCGTATATGAAATCGCTTTCCTTAGTCGAAGTCCTTGTTTATTTTTATTCCTGCTTCATTGAAAAATTATTTTGTTTTGTGTTTCATATCCTTTATAGGTATTAGGGAATCTTTCTGATATCCACTTTGCCGATGTGTCTTCTCTCTCCTTAAACTCGACAGTATGGCCGCCCTGTTAGACACATTAATTCTTTGAGTGACCGTATCTGAATAACTTTCCTTTGACGAACTCATTGTTTCCTTCCATTCCGTAGAACAAATACATATTGTTTTGTGGTTTATGACCTTTAAGGGTATTAGTTAATCAATCAAAGGCCCACCTTGATGACGTGTATGGCCTGGGATGAAAACCTGATATTATGTCTGCTATGATATACACCAATTAATTTTTGTATTACTGAAATAGACTGCTCACTGACGCGAAGTTCTGTAATGTAACAGTTATAGGAAACAAGGTACTTATTCAACACGAATGGTAAACATATGGAAACACTGTCATATTCAAAATTCAATAACTTAACATTTCTGGTTGCTGATGATCAGACCTATATTTTTCCATGCACAACTAACCTTGATGTAAGTTTTTAAATGTAGAAAAACATAGGACCCACGGCATGTTGTTGACATAAATTGGCAGGAAGCACATGCTATTGATTCTGCACCAAATGAATCAGGTGCTACTTTCATTATTGAGTAGTAATAGGTGAAGCCTCTAAATTTACTTCAATTGCATCAATGGAATTTTGTCTATGTTTTTTTAAATTACAGATAGGATAACCTCTCAAAAAATATTTTTACTAAAATTTTAATTTTCATTATTAACTAATTATGGACCACCGAAGCCGTATATACTCTATTATTTCTTCACCCATTTTTAGACTGGTTCACAGCTCTTCCGTATAATTAGTACCGTGTGTCCTTTACCTACCGCTCAGCATTTATACACGGATATCTTGTGTCCACTGCAAGAAATCGGTTCATCCTATTTATTTGTATATAAATATATCACCCTCGTTGTACCAAAAAGATTAGGAAATTAAATCCATCCACGAAATTTTTTATTAAGCGATTCAAGATATACGATGAAATGTCAAATATTAAATAATATAAATAATAAATGAAATACTACATACAGGTTCCATGTAAATCGACGACAAATATCAAACTTTCTACCTACACAACATTATCATACAAACGGGCACTAATAAGAGCTAGATACGGTACACTTAAATTGAAAGAGAAAGGGAAAGAAGAACTTCAAATTTCCGTCTGCGGAATGTTTCGTATTACAATGACTCACGGGTTTCGTTTTGCTGGTAGTATGTATTAGTCGCACTGGATTCTCCAGACGTAGCAATGCTCTTTCAGCAAAGTCATTTCAAGTCTTCAAGTTTTCGCATATTACAGTGAACAAACGGTGGTCAAAAAGTTATTAGTATTCGGCTTTAAATAATACGTTACATGATACATACTGCTATTAAGTTAACAGTGATCAATATTTCCAAGTATTTGTAATCTTGCATTTTTTAACCTGTGTCATACGTAACACGGAGTTCGAACCACCCAGTTACATAAAGAAAACTTTAACTCTCATGGATATTGTCGCCTGATCCTTTTCGACTGCACAGTGGTATTTGTCATTCGAGATTTTGACGATTTAGTTGCAGTTCACTTTAATTTGCGCCGACTCTAATAATCCATTACGGTAAGATTCCTTACATTATTATAGTTAAACTATTTTCATTATATGGACAGAGTTATACACCATACATTTTCAAAACTTTTACTTGTCAATTTCTGTTCGCTTCAAAATTGTCGAAATTGTCGAACATATGATCAATAAACGAGACCGACAACCCTATTTAAAGACTGCCAAACTCATATGGACGTAGGCTTTCTCTTCTAAAAATAGGGTTATCTATCTAAGATGATCACGTGGCAAATCAAATACTAATTAAATACTAATTAACGGGCGGAATCATACTTATAATGAAATAGTATGTGCTGATATTGCCGATGAGATGAAATATTTTATTTTACACTACATTGTACTTTAAGAAAGAAGTGTTAATATGCAGTTTTTGATAGTGGAAGAAACAATGTTTTGTGTAATGGTCCATGATGGCGATCTCACACCTTGTGTGACATACTTACCTAATAATCTCTCTCTCTCTCTCTCTCTCTCTCTCTCTCTCTCTCTCTCTCTCTCTCTCTCTCTCTCTCTCTCTCTCTTAATAAACGGACGAGACCTCAATATGTGTACTTATATAATACAAACATACTCATTTCAAATTGATAAACCGCTCCGGTGGCCTAGTGGTTAGAGCATCCAACGCGGGAGCTCATGAGTTCGATCCCCGGCCGAGTCAAACCAAAGAGTTATAAAACTGGCACTAACAGTTGCGTCGCTTGACGCTCAGCATTAAGAGGTTAGTGTAAGGACTTGTCGCCCTGGTGTTAGGATAATGGGACTGAGTGGGACATAATGCTACGTGTCTGCGACATGTCTGCGGCATGATGCCCCACTGCTAGACATCACTGCAGACATAGTAGCGAAATAACTGAAACATTGTTAAGCGTATGTTAAACATCCTATATAGCCAACCAAATTGATACATAGTTCCTGTTGAATCATGGATAAGAAAGATCTATTCTGAGAGATGGAAGGACATAGTACATTTCACATTCGCTAAATTGATTTCATGACATAAACAGAAATATTTTTAACAGGACGTCACTTTTTGATAAATGTGAAGGGTAAACGAAATATACATTAATATAACTAATTATAATTCATTAGTCTAAGATTGACATAACAGTAAAACAAAAACAAAAACAAAATAACAAACACACAAACAACAAAGCAAAAAACAGTAATAAGATGCTGGTTAAACTTTGGTCTCAAAATCTTCTCCTGGTTAAGTCGAAGTCAGTACTACCCAATTCATTTAAGGGGAGGGACATTTAAAACCAAAACTAGATATGGATCATTTGTATGGCTTTTTTTAAAAACAAAAATCGTGCTCTGATATGTGGACAAATATCCAGTTATATTAGTTAAACAAAGAATTAACTATGTTGACGTAATAGAGAAACAAACATTTCTGGTTCTAAAAGTAAATACAAAGTCCTCCCTACCTCTCAGCCAAAATAAATGACTGTTCCCTTAGCAGGTTGTGCCATGTTAATCATACGTATATCAATTGTAGTAAATGTAAAAGATGTATTTTAATTCTAAACTTTGACTTAAATTGGCATTATATTTTTCAAAATAATTTTTAAACATTCAGCATTGCTGATATTTGATTTCTGTAGACGAAACATTAGCTAAAGCATTACACATTGAACTTTTCTTCAAAGTATCACGACATTAAACAAGTGATTCAAAAGAATGTGAACAATGTCTTTTGACATGGTTGTCATAGGGATCAACATGCAAACATATGTTTCAAATTAAAAAGTATTTCGTCGAATTCATTGGGAAACAAACGTTACCTGTTTATTATACGGGAGATGTGAAAATATGTATTTGGTATTCGTTGTGCTTATGGGACTTCAATGGTATCTATCAGAAAAGGAATTTGCTTTATAACACTCCACGAATGATTAACCAAATATAGGTTATTTGAGAACTTTTTTTAAATACTTTGCATAAAGTTAGAATGGGTTTCCTATACATACCGAATAGTGGAGTATCACTAGTTCGTTAGGCAAGATGAGCCTGAGGACCAGTAACGGTAAAACCAAATAATTCAACAATATGCAGGTTACAAAAATTGTGTATTAATTTTTATTATTTTAAAATTGAATGCAAAAATCCACAAGTATTATGTAAATAAATACTACCAATTATTTATTTTGAAGAAATTTGAACTATTTTCATCAGAATTAATTAATACAATACGAAAAATGGAGTTACACTTGACTCATTCGCCTTGTAATAATCATTGCTTTCATTCTTAAACTCAACCTTAATCATATCAGACACTCCAGAAGTCCTTTAAATCTTAATCATATCAGACACTACAGAAGTCCTTTAAATCTTAATCATATCAGACACTCCAGAAGTCCTTTAAATCTTAATCATATCAGACACTCCAGAAGTCCTTTAAATCTTAATCATATAATTCACTCCAGAAGTCCTTTAAATCTTAATCATATCATTCACTCCAGAAGTCCTTTAAATCTTAATCATATCAGACACTACAGAAGTCCTTTAAATCTTAATCATATCAGACACTCCAGAAGTCCTTTAAATCTTAATCATATCAGACACTACAGAAGTCCTTTATTTCACCTAATCAAGGTGAATACGTTTATAGACCATTTACATTCATCTGCTTAGTGTGCTATTGTAAGCCACTTTGAAAAATGTGTTAATTTGTTAATACATTTTAAAACAAACAGGAACCATATCATACGCATACTCACTAGAATACTTTAATAATAATAATAATAATAATAATAGTAATAATAATAATAATAATAATAATAATAATAATAATAATGATCCTAATAATATTGATGATGATGATGATAGTATCATCAGAAGTTAACAAAAAAAAAAACTAAACACGGTAAAGTTTAGGCATTGGTCCGCGGATAAGCCAACTGCCCACCCCCTCCCCTTATTCCAGGCCTTTTATCCTAAATTATTCAGCTGATATGCGAGTATATAATGTGATAATGAAATAATCGGTCTCATAATCGGTATCGGCAAGTTTAATAATCAGCAAAAAGTGACATCGGTACAGCTCTAGATACTACTACTACTACTACTACTACTACTACTACTACTACTAATAATAATAATAATAATAATAATAATAATAATAAAAATAAGAATAAGAATAAGAAGAAGAAGAAGAAGAAGAAGAAGAAGAAGAAGAAGAAGAAGAAGAAGAAGAAGAAGAAGAAGAATGATGACTGTTATTATCTGATTCATGCTTAGTGCAAATAGTATTTTATTTTATAGACCAGCCAGGAAGATGGATGCCGTCCCAGGATTTTCTCAGATTAAATCATTTGCCCAGTGGGCAACGGGTAACAGTGAAGGCGCTAAGGAAACACAAAAAAATTTTTAAAGCTGTGCCCGGTGGTATCAGAAGGCACGTCAATAGTTCAGGCGATAGCTGGGGATGGTGAAGGTGCCATAGAAACCCAGATTCAATTCATGAAGGGTGTGAATGGCATGGTGGATTCTGTGCCAGCTGTTGGACACGTAAAAGGGACATTGCATTACGTATGTGGCGACAAGGAAGGGGACGATAATGCTATGAAAGCTGCATCCCATACTACAGGTGTCATTGGTGGAGGCGTAGCGGGTTTTGTGGTGGGTGGTCCAGTGGGAGCGGCAGCAGGAGGAGCTGCTGGAGGACTTTTTATAGATGACGTTATAAGTATATGTGAGGTTGCCGTTAACGGAGAAAAAGCTAAACCATACGGCTCTATTGACTCTATAATGCGCATTATAGATGACCCAAAGGATGGATGCAACTATGTAGACTTGATAGGTGCTACAGTGTTTGACGGAGTGACGGGATACATAGCAGGAAATGCGATAGGGAAACAAATTGAATACAATTCTAATAAAAGAAAACTTGCAAAGGCCATTGGAGAAGAAAACGCAACATTGACCGTAGATGCTGGGAAAGAAATGACGCAGATTAATACTAAAATTAAAATAAAAACGAACAAACCTCAGGTGATGACCAGAGTCAAATACAATAAAACAGGCAAGACTTTCGATGGACATAATAAACAGATGCGCAAGAAACTTAAGATTACGAAGGCTATTGTGAATGAACCAACATAATTACAAAAGAGAGTGCCTGGTGCCAAGAATGTATTGAAACGGCGTGTAAGTACGTGTGCAGAACAACAGGCTTATAATAGTTTATTCGCAAACAATCCCGACGCTTCACCTGGTGATTTAAGAAGTGTTAGTGGCAGATGGAACCCTGAATCACAAGGACCCGTTACCGTCAAACGTTGTTATAATTGTCGAGAATTCAGCCCTGCAATGGGAGACGTTCCTACTGATCTCATACCTGAAACACCCGTTCCAAAGAGAGTGAGATTTTGTAAAACTGCTCTTGTGACTTCTTTGGGAGTTGGTGTCCATGCTTTAAGTAAAAATGTTGAATCGGAAGCTATGTAGCCTTCATAGTGCTGATAACTATCAAACGCTGTAATTGGACATTATCAGGCTTCAAATCTACATGCAACATAGCTGTATGACTCCTCCTATTACACATAATAGTACTTGTCGAATACATGGCCTCTCTTACTCAATATTGGACCTGATAATTTAAACTTAAGCTTCTTAATGCTTATATATCTGATAATTTAAACTTAATCTTCTTAATGCTTATATATCTGATAATTTAAACTTAATCTTCTTAATGCTTATATATCTGATAATTTAAACTTAATCTTCTTAATGCTTATATATCTGATAATTTAAACTTAATCTTCTTAATGCTTATATATCTGATAATTTAAACTTAATCTTCTTAATGCTTATATATCTGATAATTTAAACTTAAGCTTCTTAATGCTTATATAGTGTATACTGTATTCATTTGTAAGTTTATTAGCATATATATATTTCCTTTCATTCAAATAATGTTACCCTTTATAAGTGCACGGTAATATTATCCTGGACCGAGTATATTGGAGATGTTCAGTACATATAAGAAGTTTAATCTGCTGACTTAAAAGTGCTAATTAATTGTCGTCTCAGCAAAGCTTCAAAGCTGATTACCCAATGTCAGTGGCCTAAAGCTCGCCCATTTACTGATCACTGCCATCTCACTCTGCCCACATGGGTTCTAGCTTTAGAGGCATGTGGTATCTAATAATGCTTGCTAGTAGCTTACCGTGGGTCGATCATTCTTCCAGGGATTTTCCGGATTCTTCATCCACCAATTATACTGGCCGTCATGTTGAGCCTATCCTATAATTAAAATTTGAGTTAACCCCACAACAAATCTTCATAAATTGGATCATTACTTTCTTTGAGATTTCTTTCACAATGAAGACGATTGACGAAATATTCATTTTTAATTCCCCTTTCGCAGCATCACAGTCATTAATGTGCTAAAATGCTCATTATAAACCAGCCAACCATTATTCTTGTAAACAAAAATCAATGAATATCATTATATTTTATAATTGCTACAATGTATATAGCTACCGGAATTATGATTACCTTCATTATGTAGTCGGTATTTGTGAAACGTTCAAGTATTTTTGACGAGCTGGGCATATATATTCATTGTCAGTGTTGCCTTTTGTTCTGCATGAATTTTTTTTGCATCTAGGGATGCTCTTTTTATAACAAACTCGTCATCATCATCATCATCATCATCATCATCATCATCATCATCATCATCATCATCTATCTCCTATGGACTCGTAACTAGTATACTCATTCAGAATAACTTCGAGAGTATAAGCCTGTTCAATAAGGGTTGTTACCTCCCTTGCGCGAGCTATCGTTATTTGTTAAACCTACTTCCGGTGAGCAAAATAAATCAACACCCTCCAACACTTGACCATATCCAGCCCTGTTGATAATGAGCTTCTATTCTGACTCTTAATAAAAAAAGTTTTATCTGCAAGAAAAGAATTTCAATTTCAGTACACTATTGAATTCCACAAAGTTCATCATATATATATATATATATATATATATATATATATATATATATATATATATATATATATACATATATATATATATATATATATATATATATATATATATATATATATACATATATATATATATATATATATATATATATATATCTTATTTCCCCATGTGTTGTCATAGTATATACATATGTATATTCATAGATAGTTCACTTGTATCATTAAGAATATTCTGGTATATGTATTTTAGGTAGTTTGCTAAAGATATGGTATTCCTTCCTATTTTGACTTCAATTGTCCTGCTCTAATTGTCCTTTTTTTGTAAACTTTTGTGTCTTGAAATTAAAAATGCGATTCTCTAGTTAGTTACATAATCATTCTTGAGGTCTCCACTACATATATATTCCTGGATTTTAGGTTCTAACTTGATCAGTAATACATTTTTGAATAATTTAATTACATTGAAGTTAATACATGTGTTCTTGAACTCATCTGTATTACATAGATAATATATTGGAGGAAATAAAAAGTACACACCTTATGTATATCATTCAGTTATCTCCCTTACACCATACATAACATTTCAATAAATAGAAACCCACAATGTTAGTAATGGTGTATACAAATAAAAGATTTGTGAAATATCATATTAGCCCTCGGTCTTGATGCAAATTTAACTAGAAGCACTTTAATAATTCCTCCCAATAAAGTTTACAAGTTTGAAAACTGATCCAACATGCTTTGTTTGGTTTAAGTATTTTTCTGCCTAACTAAGCCCATTATTATTAATTTCTTATTTAGAAGAAATATGAATTATATGCATCTATATTATCTACAGTATTTACTCTTTTATATTAGCTGGGAATGAACACCATGTCACCTGATATTTGGTGCCTGTAAGGGATGGTGCCTTTTTTATTGCCCCTGCACCTATGGTCCACTGCCTCCAAATATTGTCCAAGGTAATATCATCAATCTCTCGCTTCTCATTTTCTCATTGCTGCTTGTGTCTCCTTTAATTCCAGTATTATTAGCTACATCTCCCATTTAGATACACACTTTCCTCCCGTTTTTTAAATCCATTGGACTCACTATACTAATTGTTAAACTTTAGCCTTTTTCTGTAATTTAGTCCCCATTTTCACCCCCAAATCCAACATAACCACTTAGAAAGCTGTTATCTACTTTATTTGGTGTCAGATTGGCTTATTGCATCAATTGTATTCACTACACAAAGGAGGGAAGCTTTCTGTTTGTATGACAAAGATGCACGCTAAATTAGGATAGAAAATATATTTATCTCTCCAAATATTAGCATTGATGTCTATGGAAAAAACAATTGGTACCGTGATACCATTTTTGCTCCCCAACATTTTGGGAACTGATCAGTTTTATTTTTATTTGTGAAGAGCATGCAAAGGGAGGTAATACATCAGGGGAGAAAACAACCCTTATTGAACAGGCCTTAAGAAAGACCATGTAAAAATAACAGTCTCATGCTAGAATAAGGCTTGATACGTCTGACATTTTTCCTAGAAAACCTTATGATAAGACACTTGACTCTATACATGAAAGTAAACAAATCTTGTCATTGTGGTGGTCTATCCGTAACACTGTGACACCAGAATTCTCTCTGACAGTTACAGCATAGTCGCAGTCGTTACCAATCAGGTCATTTACATCTTAAGGACATATGCTGTTAATGGTATGGAAATATGGTATTCAGTGTGGAAATGGGTGAAGATAAAATATGAATATGACTGGCCAGGATTGTTTGTGATGAAAGTTAGAATATAGACATTGTTTCATTAATGGAATTTTAGTTCTTCACCATACTTGAGTTTGCAACACTCATTTCTATAATTATCACCTGATACCTTGTAGTGAAATTGAAAGCATGTTTCAAACACGTGTACGTCCAGAAAATTGCAGTGGCTGGATTGTCCACTAGTAGGGGACATACCATTCAGCTGCTTAAGAGACAGATAAAACAGAAGTTGTTCTCAGAGCAATACAACTTTTATCAGGTCATCATGCATATACTACACATTCCATTATAGGCTAGTAACATACATCAGTCATGTGACTACACTGAGGAACTGAATGAATCCACTATGCTCTGTTTAAATTATGTAACCTTAATTGTATTCACCAGCTGGTATCCTTTTCTCTACATATAATATGTCACCCAGGAGGCATCTATACTGATAAATAGGGGTTTATTCACCATCACTCAGATAGGCCTATGTAGTAATTAATTAAGGAACAACGCTGTATAAAGAAAATTGATTTCATTAACCTGCATTTATCATAAGGATCTAGAACTCAAAGGTTCCCATATTTGGTAACTCCTCTACAGCCTTTATAGTTTGGCTCATACAGGGTTGCACCATCATTTGGGGTTCTCAATTATTTCACCAGAGGTGGTAGACAGCAACCACGGTTATATTCTACTCTGCGTTACAAACTAGACTACACGAGCCAGTACGTGGACATCTTGTTGTTAAAGCGCGTTCGCCAACCCTCAAACACTTGTTTTATGTTCGGTTGCTACTTAGAATGTTTGTCCTGTCTTTATTAAGGAACAACGATGTATAAAGAAAATTGCATCCAATGGTGTGTGTGAAATAGTTAGTGACTCATCCCTCGACTCCTGTTTATAAATTATTTTATATTACACCATATGCCGAATACAATGTCATCTACCTAAAGCATATTCAGTATTTGCTTTGGTTTTAAACACAAAATTCCTTAAACGTCACACCATATATGGCGATAACACCCAGTGGTTTCATTCAGTTTCTGTCGTTGCCAGGATTGTCACCACTACTGCTAACTAATACCTCCTAGCAAAACCAACAATGATATTGCTGCTGCTAATGTTGTACTAGTATTACTAATATTAAAAGTACTACTACTGTCATAACTACCGCCGTTATCACTAGATATACTACCACCATTACTGTTACTGCTGCTGATACTGATTATTGCTACCACTACAACTACTACTAGCACCAGTAATACTAATATTACTACTTGTGTAACTACAACTACTAATATTGCTGCTACTACCAATTGTTTTCTTGCTTGTACTACAACAACAACAACTACTACTACTACTAATAGTTCTGCTACTCTTGTGCTACTAATAATACCATTTTTGTTACTAGTAAAATAAATCATATATGCATAGTATTTGTACGTTTCAGTCACTACTTTTGCTAATTAAGTGTGTTTTCCATTATTGAGATGCTTTCTACGTTGTGTGTGTGTGTGGGGGGGGGGTACATCAGATAATGAATGGACCCGCCGGAACAATGTGTTATGCTTTGCATGAGAACACAAAGCAATGACTGATCTGGTCACTTGACTGGATCTAGTACAATTAATTACAACAGAGACAGCACAATTCAGTTTCTCACTCTAATGCTACCATAACAATAGTGTTGTAACTAAGTGTGTTCCCTGTAATTGACCTTGAGTGACTTGTAACTAACCTTGTGTGACCTGTACCGGACCTTGTGTGTCCTCTAACGGACCTTGTGTGTCATGTAACTGACCTTATTTGACCTGTAGCTGACCTTGTGTGACCTGTAACTGTCAGATCAATTGTAGGAACAAATATGACAACAGTTCTTCATAAAAGTAAGCTTAATGCATTTCTTTTGAATTATTCACATAGTCGTGTTGTATGAAAGTTGTAAACATATTCAAACTTGAAGAATAAATGTTACATACATGGATATATACAGTTCCATCGTTTGAAACATGTTACCAAAATAGTTAAATTGTAAGCTGTATCTTTTTAGCATTCATTATATCCTGATTCAGATAATAGAAAACATTGTGGCCTTGACACTATGATCAATACAAGTTTTATTTGTCTTCAGTCCTGAAGATAATGCCCAAAGCTGATAAAATTAAGCAGGGATACGATTGCCTGTTAGTAATGCCAGCTTCAAATACCCACCAAACTAAAATTAATTCATGAAACTTAATAGAAAACATTGTGGCCTTGACACTATGATCAATACAAGTTTTATTTATCTTCTGTCCTGAAGTTGATGCTTCCGAAGCTTGTCAAATTAAGCATGGATAAGATTGCGCGTTAGTAATTCCAGCTTCTAAGACCCACCAAAAACTAAAATTAATTTATGAATATTATCGAACTGACACAACATATTTTCTGTAAAATGCATGTTTCGTTCTTTTCTTTTGATTGTATTCCATCTTTAGGAAAGAGCTATTTTAAATATGTTCCGTGACAAGACAGATAAAAGAAAAAGTATGTTCCTTATCCTTGAATAAAGTTCACTAGTACTGTAACAAATTAGCATACTTTTCGTCACCCCTCAACCATCTAGATTGTTAGATATTTACCTCTGTAGCAGACCTGTAAATACGTAAGCCAAGTCCGCGGCTCATTTGAAGCCCAAGTTAAGCATTTGATCTCCAGTGCTAATCTAACTGTGACAGGCAGTCACCAACAAGTTAACCCATTTCCAAGCCTAACTCAAAAGTAAAAGTAAAAAGTAAATATAAACCAAATTACAGATTTAGCTTATTTGTGAACTGACAATTGCTAGGGTTGTAAGAATTAGACTTCCAGCTTAAAAAAGGAGGTGCAAAATACAAAACTATCCAGTGAGACCCAAGGTGTATCGAAACGGATATAAATATGTTCACCGATATAAATATAACCTACATGAAAGACGTCAACATTGATGTGTTTACTTTTTACAATCATATAAATATGTACCATACGAAAGACATCTACCTTATGTATTATTAACTAGTATGCACCCATCTCAATATGTCATAAGTGAAGTACATCCACCTTAAATATTATTAACTATTTTACAAGGAAATAAATATCTCCTACACGAAATATATCTACTATGACGTGGTCGGGTAAGGTGAAGTTATCATTATCTCGGAAATGACCGACCACTTTTACGCACTAGTTTCTATAACACCGATCTTGTAGCATCATTTATTATGTGAATATATATGCGTAATCGAGATGATATGGGGAATGTGCAATGGGTGCCGTAAACCGTAACCCGCAAACCATGTTTTCAATCACCATAGAAAACGATTTAAAACCCTTTGACTGGTATGATAATGTTTTGTGTGTGTGTGTGTGTGTGTGTGTGTGTGTGAGAGAGAGAGAGAGAGAGAGATAGAGAGAGAGAGATTAATCATTTCGCACCTTTATAGGTAACTATCCTTCAATTAACGTATTATTAACTTGATTCAAGTAGCTATTTATGTAATCAAGCGTATTTAATTCATTTTCGCAATAAGGCATATAGTTTCTACTGTTTTTCTTAATATAATTTTATATAATCATAAATACATACATACATACATGCATGCATACATACATACATACATACATACATACATACATACATACATACATACATACATACATACATACATACATACATACATACATACATACATACATACATACATACATACATACATATTATTTTATTTAAGTTATTTTACCGGAAAAATAAATATGTCGTCATGAAACGTTTTAGGATTGCTTTGAGATAAATTATTAATGTTTGGTTCTCGAACAGCTAAAACGTCTTGCAGTGATTGACACTAGTGCCTACATCAGAGTGCCTAAGGTTTCGGACATTTCTCATCGATTACTCCATCTTTCCTCCTTAAAAGAGGTGCACAACGTTTCTGCCAAGGCCAGATGCATTTTCTAAAACCACTCGAGGGCACAAAACATTTAATTTCTTTATTATAATTACTGTTCACTGGCTTTATTTATGTACTAAATATATTACTTTCGTGGGCTGGATCCGGCCACGGTCCGTGTGTTTTCCCCCTGCTTTATATCAACCATGTACACATTTTCGTGATATCCTTCTAGCTATGAATGCAAAATGTGTGTGAACCAATTCAAACAGATGCTTTAAATTTACTCCTTAATGTGGCTTTTTAAAAAAAAATAATATTGTCGATCTTATGGTGTTAAAAAGATATGCACAAAGGGCGCACAGACATTTTGGTAAAATGTCATTATTGAAAATGAAAAAAATGCTTCCTACGAAAATGAAAAATATAAGGTCAATAATGCCAAACAGAATCATTTTACTCACCGAGAGTTTCTCTAATTGGGTTAGTTTATTTTGTTACTTTATCCAAACAGAATCATTTTACTCACCGAGAGTTTCTCTAATTGGGTTAGTTTATTTTGTTACTTTATCTCTTTTGCAGTTAGTGTTTTTAAAAATTGGTACGCGCGTTTGTTTACCTTCAGGACCTTTCATTAAGGTCGAGCCCTCTCTGCTGCTATAAGCGTGTGAGTACTCAGATCATTCTAATATCAATAATAGCACCAGCTATGGAGTCTCTTATACAGCTAGATTAGCTCGATACAGATTAGAAGCAATTAAGACATTCCCTATAGTTTGTGCTTCTGTCAGAAAAAAACTATAAGAAAGACATGATTCTCAGGTGGAATTTGCAGTAAGTTCTGAACAATTATTAGAAATCTGTTACAAAAGTTACTGAAAAAGTTGCAGGAGTTGCCGAAGGTCTTCGTCCAACGTTAGAACAAACTGCCAAATACTGGAAGAAATTAAAAAAATAAATGACTTGTATGACAACTTCCAACTGATATAGCTTCTGCTCAACCAATGCGAGAAGAACTTGATTTATTGAACAAACTCGGGCTGAAAAAAGTGCCGTAAAGGATCGTGAACCAGAATCAAAACCGAAACCAGTAAGAACCAAATCTGAAGTGAATGATAGATTTAACAAACAGTATTTCCTTCATAAAAAATATTTAAGTGGCAAGACTACATGCTTTTGCCGTGCACAGGTTGTATGTTAAAACTGATTTGTTTTTAACCAGAGTACGCTGATGAAAACGAAAGTCATGAAACATGGTACAAATGAATATTTCGTATAATTTACGGGATTGATCAGACCCGAAGTGATGATCCAGAATATACTGCATATATCAGTACAATAAATACAGTTACAAAAACGACTAGTACAACTACAGCCAGTATTACGACAACAACAACAACAAGAACAGCAACCATTTCAAACATTAGGAAGAGGACGAAATTGAACAATGCGAGGGACTGATGAAAGTTATGATAGATTAATAGAAGAATTACATAAAATAACAGTTGAAAAAGTGGAAAAGGTTTCGTTACGACTTGTCCGGAAAATATTCTTGCTAATGTTGAAAGATTAGAATTCAGATTAGCAGAAAACGCGCCGGAAACAATTATTCAGAACTTATTAATGAATCACATGCTATTTGTCGACGGTTATTTACAGAAGGAATAATTGATAGTTATATTTAACGATCTCTCATCAATGAAAGTATTGATGAATATAACAGAAAACACATAAATGATTAACAAAAAAGATGATTATACATAATGCTCATCGTGAACCAGTCGTGTTGCAAGTGATACATTTATGAGTATATAACTTTAAAGCAGTCTACGGGGATGGACTATGTGATGTTATTCAGGTTTTGTTACAGGAACAGCTCCAAAATCAATAACAATTTCAAAATAATTAGGAATGAAATCTATTGATTTTGTTCGTGATAAAGCTCTTAAGGTTATTGTTAATGATCCCGGTAAAGCATTATCAGCAATAACAGATATACTAGCACGATTAATACCACGAAAACCTCAGCCACCTCCACCAGTAAAATTAACCCAGCAAACATATGACGTTGAATAGACGTTGAAAAGACGCTGTACCATGACGATGAATAACCGTTGAATTTTGGTTGTAAATGAAAGTTTTTTAGACGTCATTTTATGACGTTGATTCAACGTCATGTTACAAACCAAAATTCAACCCTTTTTCAACCAAAATCCAACCATTCTACAACCACTTTGCAACCAAAATTCAACCACTTTGCAACCAAAATTCAACCACTATGCAACCAAAATTCAACCACTTTGCAACCAAAATTCAACCACTTTGCAACCAAAATTCAACCACTTTGCAACCAAAATACAACTGGTGTGCAACTCAAATACAGACTGTGCAAATATTAGTTTCAAATATTTGCACTGGTATATTCAAACCTGTTCCTTTGAATTGACAAAACAAAGATAAAATTTCCATTCAAAATAAATTTATTCTATAAGCAAACACGTACATAATACAAGTCAAAGGATAGTATAGTTATCAAATTTATACAACATAATATTCTTATGCTCTGAAAGAAACATGTTAGCAAGGCAAGAAACAGCAATAATATTTAGCTGGAGGATCTTCCCTTACCAAAGTTACCATAAGCTGCGTCACGGGAAAAGGAACCTCAAGACGACAAGAAACCCATCGTTAAATTGTTGCTCGTGAAAATATTTTTAGGTTTATACCTTATTTGTTTTAAAAAGAAAGTGAAGATAAGATAAGATAAAATGATACATTTTTGGAAAGGTATTTCAAAGCTGTATACATATATAATAAAAATGATTATTTACCTAATGGCTAGAAAAATATATAGCTATTTAAAGAAAAATAATATTTTTCCAATCTCCAATTTTTGAAAAAGGCTTACAGCTACAGGTACCCCCCTACACCCAAATGTTTTACTGCGTTTTATACACCTTTCCCAACTTGAGGGAATCCTGTCTCAGATTTTTGATATAGGTCTTTATTTATTTTTATGACAATTTAGGAGGGTATTCCCCTGTCACTTCACATAAAAAAGGCAATACAATTAAACTAAAGACATATATCATAAATCCTCAAGTAGGGAATCAATGGTGTATAAAATGCAGTAAAATTTTTGTGTGTAGGTTGTTTCCCGAAGCAGTTAGCTTTTTTTTTAAATTAAAGGTTGGGAAATAATATGTTTCTATAATGACCTACAGTCTTCGAAATTAGCATTTTCAATTTACCCGCCTGAAAATTGGTATATACATGGAAATCATATGAATAAAGAAGATAAAATGTCTATTTTTATTTTAAGTTTCATGCAGTAAAATCCCTTTAGTATTGTTGGAGTTATTCAAGGAAACAGTATTTTATAAAGGGAGGTAATTTGATAATATTGGAGGTAATATTGGAGGTAAGGCTCTTCCAGATAGTGGGTGTATCATGTCATATTATGATAGGATGAATCATTTCAAAATCCCTTGATAATTGCAAAAAGTAATGAAACCTAGAGCAAATTGTAAGTTTAAGTCAAAAATGACGCTTTCAACAAAGACCATGTCAAGCAAGATATTCATCAACATTTACATAGATCTATATACATCTATATACAAGCTTCACAATTAACATCTGCAATTAATCAGTATTTGTACTTTTTCTTACGAAAGTATATAAGTCCCTTAATTCTCAAAACCAGTGCTCTGTAAATTAATTGCACTGTTTAATATAAAGCAAGTCCATGATTGTATGTCATCAGAATAAGATTTAGTCCCTCTGGCCGTCTCTAGATTTTCTTCCAGCCCCACCTCGTCTGTCCGGGGCATACTTGAGGACAGACGCAACAGCTAGCCTTACTTCTTGCTCTGATGCTGTCGGATTGGATTTCATGGTACAAGCTGAAACGGTTCAAAATGAAAGAAACTACTTTATGCCATATTGGATATATTACGGGTCACAATTGTTAATTTGTTTTGAATGTTGAGAGATCATGGTGTTAACCTCAAAGAATACCTGAAATATTTGAAAAACAATTACTTGAACAACATTTCTATTTTTAAAAAAAATGGCCTTACAATATGAACAAAATCTAAAATGTTACTAAAATACAAAACAATAAGTAACACAAGAGTGATGCACTGTGATTTGACACCAAGGTAGAACCACCAACCTTATATAAGCGACTAAAAGCCAGCAGGAACCGAATGGCTTCCCACTTGAAGGTTTGAAAGCCCAGAGCGAGGTTTGAACCTGCAGTAGTAAGGCGCAAGTGATCTCAATTCAGAGACTTTTAACCACAAGGTATGCTGGGGGCATTGTATGCTTTGGTCAGCATAAAAAATAATCACTGAATAGGTAATAACATTACAGAAATAAAGAGAATCTACTTACCTTGAACAACATCAAATAAGGCAGTCGAATTAAACGCCCGCTTCCCATTGTTCCCATTCATATTGAAATCTGACATCACTTCGTTTGTCATCAACCTGAAAACAGTTGCAACAATCGATTTAGTATAAATATGTGGAATAACTTGCTTGATGACAATTTTACGTCTTGTCTAAATTGTGTGGTGTTATAACAGGATGGAAAGTGTGTGTTTGATAACAGAGCACAATAATTATTTATCTATACAAGCAGAAACCGTCAAAAATAATATCTTTATGAACCCAAACCACCAACATGATAACATCTATTATTTATAAAAAATAGTCATGTCATAAACAAAATATAATGTTCATACTTACTTGAGCAGAATCCTTTTTACTGTATCTCTTACAGAGGCACCACCAACCTTGGACATTGTTTGAACCTGTTATATTAAGTAGAAATAGAAGAATTTGATTTTTATCCAGTGTGTCTATGTTATTTTTAGATGTTACACAAACACGGCAGAATCAGAAATGATGATATATAAAACAATTTTCTAGCTTCCAAGTATAATAAATATCATACATTAGTCATCTGCAATTTTGAAAATCGAGCGTCAGTCAATTTATACAAGTTTTTCAAACGAAGTAATACATATGAAAAACATACCATCGACTTTCTTTTTTCTACATCTCTCAATGACTGCTCAATGTCATAAACATCATCAGTACTTTCCGCCCTTGTTACTTCATGGTCATCTCCAATTGACGTCGTACTGCACCTGTTCTGGACCTTCTCACTTAGTTCCCTAACTAGGGACCTTACGTCCGTCAGCATGATCATGACTCTTTTCTGAAATTCTATACAAATAGAAGTACTAGCTATCAGTATGGGACGGTAATTAATAACTTAATCATATAAAGCATCTTATATTAATTCAGCTTACATGACAACTGAAACCAAAATAGCTGGTTTATTTTGTGTAGCACCTCCTTTACTCCAGGAGTAAATAGCTATAGCTGCAGATACTATTCAGTATGATTCATGGCAATCTGAATCAGTCTGGAGTTTTCCATATGGTAGTCATGAATAGGCATTTATTACATGCCTAATTTGTTTCCCATTGACTTACATTACAAGTGAGTGTGCGATCAATTCCTATATCAGCACTGTAAACCGATTACATACGGTGGGTAAATGGACCTGCATATTGCACATGATTGTGTACACGTCGATTTTATACGTTGTCAAAACAAGTTATGACGTTTCATTCGTGGAAAATGTTATTGCGCACCGAAGTTAAGTAAGAATTGTTTTTAAGGAGGTTTGTGAAAATCTAATTAAATATTTTGCACCAGAAATAAAACATACATTAAAATTAAGCATTTTATATAAGAGGGCATGTAATAAAAAGTTTATTGAATGCATATGGAGAAATATGCACTCTTCTTCCGCGGAAATATATTTAACTTCTTACGGTCGTGCAATATTTTCGCTTAAGAATGTGCAATATTTTCGCTTAAGAATTTGTGCATATTACTCTATATATGTTCAATAACCTATTAATATGTTACTGTAGCTGTACAAATTAGTATTTAAATAGGTATATATCAGTCACAATTTTACATTAAAAAAATAACGCACTTACTGGCTGTTAGCATTGGATAAGCACCATCACTTGTTGTGGTGCTCGCTGCAGTACGTGTGTTTGTTGTGGTGCTCGCTGCAGTACGTGCGTTTGTTGTGGGGCTTGCTGCAGTACGTGCGTTTAAGGTCAAAGATGGCCTTTTATCTTTTCTGCCAGAGGTAAAGTTGAGAGAATGTGATCTGGACCGGCGTGAACTCTCCCTAGACCTGGAAACACTTCTCTGGATTAATGGTGTTCTAGATCTATATGAGCGGTCTCTAGATGGTCGGTGGCTGCTGGAAGACCTGCTTCTGTTTGGAGTTTGCATCTCTGGACAATGGGGGTCCGACTTTCCAGCAACAACCTTTTTTGGTGGAATGGGTAAACACGGCTTTTCCCCTACAGAAGAATAAATCAACTCTTATTTAATGTATACTTGTAGGAAACTAATGCACTTTTAACAAGAGCACCGAATTCTTTACAGAGTTGTCTCCTCTGTAAATAGAAGTTGGTCATCACATTCTTCAAGTGTATTGAGGTTCAAATTGAAAGCTTTGATAGTGCTTGAGAAATTGACAATTTTAGTAAATCAAACCGACGCACACGCGGACGACAGAGTGACGACAATATCTTGATTTTTTTTGAAACGTTAAGTTAAGAATGCATTTCCTTAAGAATGTTTTAAAATAGCTGACATAACAAAAGTATTTTTTTACCTTGAAAAAAATGCATTCATTTATTCACTTTGTTGGGATTAACACCGCATTGAAACATATTTATTCAATCCATAGTAGCAACATTTTCAGCTTCCTAGGTGGAGGAAGATCAAGGTGCAGGGAGCTGAAAGATTTCAACACCCAATAGGAGAATCAAACCTTCAGTGGTGAGCGGAAAGTTGTTTGAGGTCAGCGTCCGTGTCATGGAGGACCCTTTATTAAATGTCTCACATAGTTATAAATTTTAAAGTTCTTAAGTGTTAATAAGAACTAACAGCTACTTACCCGTAGTCTTTTTACTTGTCTTTTTTGTTTCAATTTTCTTCGACTCACTGGACGTCATCTTATCAGTGTGTCCTGTGTTTTCCTCTGCAATAAAAAATTAACTAGGTTTTTGCTATTTGTCAATCAGTGTTCCGCTGAGACATGACTGGCATGTAATGTGCTCCGACCCGGGATTGAACCAAAGACGTATGGGTAAGGAGTCAAGAGCCCTAACCACTTAGCTACAGATGCACATTTTAAACTCAAAATATTGTATAAATACTAAAGTTCTGATTAAGCCAGTGCTAGCATGTGAGAGTGCCGATATTGCTTCGTTACCACTCATGAATTATGTACTACGAATAAACCCAATCAAACTGGATCTGCTATTACTTAAGATCTTCTTATAGTCTATAATCATACATGGGCCCGGTAACATGGTACTGGCACTGACGATAAGCTGACTGCAACAGCTCTCCACATTCTTAATATCAGATAGCAACCTTCATATTATCATAAAGAACGAAATGGATATACCAGTTCTTTAGAAAAATTGTACCTGTAACAAAATCATGAAACGCCTTTTTCTTTGGCCTTCTTCTCAAGGCTACCTCCTCCTCATCGTCAGACTCCATAGTTGTTGTGTCGTCGTACTGTTCACATTCTAGTCTTTTTTTCTAGTTTTAAGAACAAATTAATTATAAATAATATTAAAATATAGAAGAAAATATACAGTATAACTTAAATCTTTAGTCTGATATTAGTGATAATAGTTATTACGGTAAAATAGCAATTATAAGATGAGTAACATTTAATACGAGGTTTAGGTAACCGTAATAAAAGTTGAAAAGAAAAACAATGTAATAATTTAAATTATTGTATTTAGTTTGGACGTTTTCAGACTGACTTATTCAGACAAATGTATTTATGTTTGTTAACACAGGTGAATGCTAACGACCTGTGGTCAAATGCAACTGTCATGATGATTTGATCAGTCATAAATTTGTAACATTCATTTGATTCCTATGGCAGGAGTTGTTACAAAAAAATAAAACGCATCATTTACCAGATCTTTTCTTTATCTTAACTAGCTTAAACATCCTCCAGTTTGCGGACGGCTTCAGTTGATTATTCAGTGCATTCTCAGCACTTATACTGGGTGGCCAAAACACGTAATCATCCTTGACCCAGTTTTGGGGTATGGTTCCCTCCATGTCTCGAACTCCCTCCTTCCATACCGCTTTGACCCACATTCTGTAAAAAATATTCCAAAAATGTTGTTTTAAACGACGTCTATTTTAAACATCGGCTGACATTAATTAGCACATTTACAGAAGTAGAAAATATAGTACCTTAGTTTGCAAAACAGCTTGAACCAGACCAGATGCCAAGTTTCTAATTTGATTCTCTATAAGCATGCAAAGTTTAAGAAAATTTGCCGTTTTAGTACAATTTTTTCTTCTTTGTCTTTTTTTGGTTGCATGGGTTTAACGTCGCACCGAACTATATTTAGTTAGTGCATTTGGCGACTTTCCAGCTCTCCTGGTTGAGGAAGACCCCAGCTAGGTGTCCCTTCGAGCATATTTCATCACGAGCGGGAACCCGGGTAGAACAACTGACCTTCCGTAAGCCAGCTGGATGGCTTCCTTACATGAAAGTTTAAAGCCCCGAACGAGGATCGAACCAAAATCGGTGAGGGGCAAGTGGTCTGAAGTCAGCCACCTTAACAACTCGGCCATTTGGCTGCATATTGACAACTACCCAAAACATCTTTTATTAGGGATTGAGAAGAAAAGCATGCATACTTATAGTTTTGTTGAATTACAATACAAACATGCAAATTGCAATAGGCGTGTTGGCTCCATGCATTTTATATCAAGCAAAATAAGTTGTGTTCTACTCTGAATTAGGTAGATCACTGAAACAAATTATTCTAATTAAATAACTCTCTTGCTGCATAGGTCATGTTCTTAAATTTCTATTTTACCTTACTTTTCCAAACCATGCAACATAGGTACAAGGACATTTCCTCCTTCGACGGGTAGACAAACTGTTTTTTTGTAGAGGTCTGTCTTCTCCACATGTTTTCTCTTTTTCTGCATTGTCTTTTCACGAAAATGATGTTGATCAATTTAGACTCACAAGGAACAGTGAAGTAATTATCGGCCTTATCTTGATGCAGGACATCACAAACCAATTTTCCATCCTGTCGCTTCTCCTTAACGAACGCGTAACATTCGTTACGCAGAAGAAAGCAACTATTTATTTGTTTTGTTGAAATGGGTGTAAACATGGGCTGCATTTCTAAATTGGAAGTTTCCGATATTTCTTTTTCTGTTAGTCTTTTAGCAACCTGAACTATTGGATTTTTGGCATTCCTTACCTATTGCTTGATTGAATGCAGATGATTTTCGTATGGAAATGCACTGATCTCATTTAATGAACTGTTAACGTTACGGGCATCATCTGCTAAGTGTATAAGATTATGCACATTGTAGCTTAAACATTTCTCTGTGTATAATTCTTTACTTTTGTTTACAAAGTACCTTAATAGACCCTCTGCATAGTCCATGTAGGCTGATCTTTTATAAAAAATCTGATTCCAGTAAAATGGAAATTGCAACGGCCAAAGTGACAAAATGGTCATACATTTCTTTTGACAGAACTTTCTTTAAAACAATGGGACCCGTATACAGCAAAAACTGTCTTAATTCTGTTGCTTTCCAGCGTTCTAATTCAAATAGTGTTCTTGGCTGACGAGCAAATTCTGTTGGCATTTTTCCGGTGTAACGCAACAAATGTTCTGAAATTTGACTAGTTTGTGTATGTGATAACTTGCACGCACTTGGACCTTGACGAAGAAACCAGAGTAACCTCTTTACTACCCCAAGGCATACCAAATGCATATAGTCCAAGCTGAAACTTTTTACGCAGGACACATTAAAGTCTACTAACGGGGTTGGTCCTAACTGGTGATCTGTATACACTCTAGCATTAAAGTTTTCATCAGTTCGGAGCTGACAGTCTTCATTTGACTGACAAAAAATGACCCTGTTGTCTATCCAATACCATCTTAGAGTACACCTCTCACAAGAATAATATCCAGTATGACCTTTAATGTTCTTCAAGAATGCCCTCGCAGGTGCATCGCATATAAATGCATTGACAGTAATAAGATAATGTTTGTCCTCGAAATAATTCCGTTTAGTTTCAATTCAGACAGTTCCCTTAGAAAGTCAGACAAATATTCAGGGAGTGAACTTGGCTTAGAATTTCCATAGAATAATGCCACTATGAATGGTCTGTAAGTTCCGAAGCTACACAGAATAGGCCAAAATGGAGTCCCAGACGATTTGAACAATGGCACACCGTCAATATTAAAGTTTAAGCTGATATTTCCCACAACACCATCAGTTTTAAGAATTTTTTCTACCCCACTTCTTATTCCAAAATAAACATATTTTCCACCACATCTATCTTCACATTCAACATTTTTAGGGGTTTTCAATAATGATCTTGCATCCTTTGGGAGTTCTTCATGTCCTTCATCTCGTAATATCTTCAGGATTTCATCAACACTAGATTTTCGCATATTGTTCTTTGTTGCCCAAGAAGCGATCTTTTCCCGAAAAGATTTCTCATCCTCCCTTTCTGACATACCGGATGCAGAATCAGAAGATTCAACGGTATCGCTAAAACCAAAATCAACGTCACCATTATCGGAGGAATCTGAATCAGTAGTCATTGCATGATTATCTGAGGAGTGTGATGTACTTTCCCTTTCAGTATCTCTTCTTTCCTCTACCTGAACATCAGGTGCTTCATCCTCACTACTGCTGCTTGCAAGTGCAATTGCTGCTGCCTCAGCATGACATTTTCGCCAATGTCTCAAATAAGCCATTTTTCTAAATTTAAAATGAACAAGCAAATTCGTTGAATTGATATCCCCCGCCAAATAAATATTGTTTATTGATGGGTGCAGAACTAATGGAAAAGTGCATTTGAAGGGCTGTGCCTTTTCTCACTAGTAGAGATCTATACACCTATTAAGTTTCATGTTGAAATCTATTATAGTTTCTGAGATATAGCCCTGACAATTTACAACATACAAAAGGAACAAAGGGCAATAACTCTAAACTAGGAATGTGTACGGTTAAGGTTCTTGCACTTTGCATTTCTCCTCAGCAAGATCTATACACCCATGAAGTGCGAAAGAGCTTGGGATGAATGGGCATTTTTGACGACAATTTCTTCCGATACATAATCTTTAATTTCTACCCAAAACACCACGGGGGAAAAGGGTTTGGGACAACTGTTGTAGACAAATTTAAGATTTTCCCAAGAAATGGTCATTAATCAACGAGAAAATCGACTTGAAAAAGTGAACTTGACAGCAAGAAGCCGAAGTCTTTCGAAATTGTGAATGGGTCCGGTTAGCGGTACCAGTTATATAAGGAAAAAAATCGCTGTCATTACCTGAAATCGTAGTTTAATGTTGTTTCTTTTTTGTTAATTGGAATTTCTCTTCTCAAACCGCCTTTCGAACCGAGCTCGCAAATTTAAATGACCGACTGGTAGTTTCGCAGCATTAAAAATTGTATGTTTTTGTAGAAAATAAGCATAAAACAGCAATTAAATGTAAATGGCAGAAAGATAATTTAAATCCTATTCATTCAACATTATATTATAGTCAAATGAGGTATGAAACAATCACTTCAAAAAATTCGAATATTACGTAAAGCGACACCTATCGGTAATATTAAAACTAGAACGCAAGGGACACAATCATGACAGATCTTGTTGAGCTATTTTTAGAACTCCCTACGAAGTTTCCGGGTTTAGGAGAGTGTTTAAAATACATTTTGGCACTTGATGAAATGATTCTAGACATTTCTTCAACATAGTTATTTTGTGACCAAAATACAACGTCGTATAGAATTTCAACAACCAGTCACTTCAGTGACTGCATTTCCACAAATGAATTGTCGCCATTCTAACGTTGAATCAACGTTGTATTTTTGTTGCCGACGTCGCGACCGAAATTCAACCAATATTCGACATCTATTCAACGTCGGGTGTTTGCTGGGAACCAGCACTGAAGCAATGCCTGTATATATTAGTAAAGTAATAAATCAAGCAGCAAAGTAGAAACTAGCAGAAGTTTATGATGAAACACAAATAAATATATCTGCACATTTAATAACAGGAAGTGGTCTTTGTATTATTCGATAATAATTATAAACTAAAATGTTCAAATGTATATCTGATCCAATGTTTAATATATACGCACCAGTTCTCAAAGATGAGTTTGTACGCGATTCACAATTTTAATCTTATGATGCATAACAACCAAATCAGCGTAGAAGAATTGAACTACAAAATCAGGATACAAGTATATATTTCTTACCCGACGAGTCTTTTATTGAAATAGGTGACCTTGTAGCAAATGTTGCAACTGACACCATATGCAGATATTGTACGTGTTGGCCTTGTTAACAATGACATTATTGTGTTGGTTGATAGCGCTACATGTACGAGCGATGGAGGAAATGTTGAATCAATTCAGAAAGATGTCGACGTTGCCACAACAATCATAGGTAGAGCAACATATCATATAATAATATTATTTGTCTAAATCATTACATTAAAATCAGCTAAGTAGTCTTAAGCGCTTTGTATAACGTTGTCACAGCTGGCATTATATGTTATCATAATATAATGTCACGTCTTTGTATATGTTACAACTACATTGTACACACAACCGTGTGTCTCCTCGAACTCCAACACCACATTTGAAACACGGTTTTTAGTCATAAACCTCCTCGACGTACGCTTTGTAAATGAAGTCCGCATAATTCATTTACACAGGTTTTGTTACATGTATCATATCATTAGCCATATACAAGTATGTTTTGTTTGAATCATTATAATATAATAATCTAAATATTTGACCTAATTATAATAAAACATAATGCGTGAATACATAAAATCAAGTCTTCTAAATCTATATTGGACCTTGACAAAATAGCCTCTGACATTGCAAAGCATGATCTGTTTGATCCGACGAATCATATGATTGAAAATTATTCGTAGCATTAGGATATTGTTTCGCAACGATGGTGTATCTCAAGTAGGTCAACATTCAAACTCATATGCAACAATAATGTTGTCAATCCTACGATGAACGACCAACGAGCTGCGACAATTATTAATTATCTCGACAATCAAATATATATTCTCAAAATGATATGTATCGTACTAGGAGAAACATACAAAAATACTTTCATTATCCGTGACAAAGGTGACTCTGACCTTTATAATGAAATAATCGCTATATTGAGTAGAACTTTCAGACCAGGAATTCCGAACGGCATTGACAACCACTATTATGAATGAGCGTATCTTGTAACCGCGGTTATTTATGGGATATTTGAACTGAATGATAAACCCATCGTTCATGATTTAAAACCAATTAAACTTTCGAAAAAAAATTGTGTAACCGAATGAGTATCGGAACACGTCACAAATGCGATGTGGAAACTGTCTAACAGATCTAAGACGCAAACAAAATAATAAACGAGTGGTCATATATAGTTCAAGTTAGGAAAGAAACTAAAATTTCCCATCATAGTGAAAACAATAACAGGAGAAAATGTATCGAAAGTCCTTTGAATCGTTTAAATTTGTTCGTGATATCGATTTTACCACGATGGGGGGGGGGGGCCTAGTAGTTAGAGCGTTCGCCGCAGAAGCGGGAGGTAGTGGGTTCGATACCCGGTCGAGTCATACCAAAGATTTACAAAAATGATACCAACAGCTGCCTCGCTTGGCACCTAGCATGAAAAGGTTAGTGATAGGACTGGTCGGCCTAGTGCCGGGATAATGTGACTGGGTGGGACATCATGCTACATATCTGCGGCATGATGACCCAGTGCTAGACATCACTATAAGCTGCCTCACTGCAGACATCGTAGCGATACGACTGAAAATTGTTAAACCTACGTTAAAAAAATCCTAATCCTAATCGATAAATAGTAATGCGCTTGCGTGGACTAATTTAGTAACAGTATTTCCACGAAATAGAACTGTTACAGTTTATAATGGGAATATTTTTTTGTTTTAATTAGAAATATTAGCAAAAGCGATCTTGTATCAGTATGTTTGTTTCAGAGCGATGAGAATGATGCTGATAAACTATTAAGACCAGATGGAATTATTAAAAAAGCAAATTTAATCAATGAGTGCAACCTAATGAAGATACTTATCGTACAGAATACCAAACAATGAAAACTTTTGCCATGAAATATACACCTGATACTTAACAATTGATAATTACTTGTTTTACTGTTCTGGCTAGTTGCTGCTCACTTTGCAATAATAATTCAAGATAGCCAACAATATTCGAATTTCTTAACAATGCTCAATTGTGGTATGTTAAATACGAACATGGTGGATAGTGTAATATTAAATACGATCATAACATGTTATTTTTGTTGATATGGTAGCGTCTTATCCCGAATGTTTTCTTGGAATGGGATAATGTTCTACATATTTTTCAGAGATTTGGACATCCAGCACAAGAGGTGATCAGAATTGCGATAAAGGGACTTTAAGCGGATTTAGACTGGACTGGATTCACCTGTTTCGAGTATTCGAGTTTCAGATTTATTCGATTTGTTCTCTGGTTTGGTCGATACTTTTCTAAAAAGAGATTTGTATTATTGCGATATATGATCGACTTAAAGATACTAAAATTTCATTAAATAAGTGAAGCAATTATATATTATCGTCGGCAGAAAGAAGTTTGGTAACAACGACAAAATAAATATTCGATGATTAAAATCCCGATTTAACCAAATGTTTTAAAAGTAAAACCGCAAAAGATCTCGATATAACAATAATTGGTAATATTACCCATACACAGACTCGCCAAGAGATGAAGATAATCAATAATAAATCATGCACTTATCACATATTCTTTTGATGGAAAGGACAGAAATGAACTACTGAACAAACGGGTGACAAATATATTCCAATGATCATCATTTGGGGTTAAATATGCACAGTATCCAAAGATATCAAAGAAAATTCTTAATTTCTTCTTGACAAAGAATGCGCTAGGATATGCAATGACAATTCATTAATCTCAACGATTAACAATTTTTGATACAGTTGATTGGATTGTTGATGATAAACTTGAGTGGTCAAATTTGGATTATATCGCAGTTTCTAGAGTCAGAGAAATATATCAGTTGCTGAGGATTAATGTAAATTTTACAGAAACTACTGACAATAACAGCGAAGTTGCTGTCGAAGATATAGTAAGATTGTTATAACTTATGTGACAAAAACGCGACTTTGATAATGACGCTTAATGTATAATGATATAAAAACGAAATAATCATTGTGCGAACTGTAACACAGTAATGTTGTGGCAATATTAAAGGAATAATCCAAGACAACTTAACGTAGCTAGAATATATAATAGTCTTGGTCACACACGCAAAAATGTGATGATGACCTCGCTTCAGTGTATGCGACGTCGCGGTGCTAGTTAAGTGAAGACGGTAGTAATTGTGTGTCCTCAGGAATTATTTGTAATTGCTCACATACAAATCCATTTTCAGAAGAAGTTGAATCCAATATATAGTAGATCTTATCACGCTGAATGTGTGATACTAGATTAATGTCACAATTCCAAGGAGCTAAATATGAAGGTGGAAAATATCTTCCTTAATATAAGTATGGATGTCCTGGAAGCGGACTTTATATTCGACTTGACGAGCGATATGAACCAAAACAAATTCGTTACGCATAGTTTGATATCAGCGTTCCCATCGAAGTTCATCGTGCATATATTTTGTTTTTACCGTATGATACCATTACAATTTATAGACGCCAATACAGATACAAATACGCGTTAACTGTCGTTGACGTTGCTAGTAGATATAAGGAAGCAGAACCATTATGCAAAGAAATTGAAAAAGAGGAAAAGGAAGGCAAATTGAATTACATAAAGAGCAAATGCGGATTGATAAAGAGGAGGAAAAAAGACAATTACAATATGATAAAGAGGAGAAAGAAAGGCAAATTGAATTACAAAAAGAGCAGATGCGGATTGAGAGAGACGAGAAAGAAAGGCAAATTGAATTACAAAAAGAGCAGATGCTAATTAATAGAGAGAGAGAGAGAGAAATGGAAGAAAGGGAATGTCAAATTAAAATGAAAGAATTAGATCTGGCAAGTGAAAATCACCATCAAACTTCAAATACGAATTGAAGTTTTGATTTAGCAAAGAATATTAAATTAGAGCCCACTTTCAGAGAACAAAAAGTAGACAAATACTTCATTTGTTATGAAAAAGTTGCAGAAAATTTAAAGTGGCCAAGAGAGTATTGGACTCAGTTATTACAATGTGTACTTACTGGTAAGGCTAGTGAGATTTACACTTCACTGTCCTTTCAGCAATGGGGTGACAATGATGTGATTAAAGAATGCATTCTAAGGGGTTATGAGCTAGTCCCTGAAGCTTATCGGCAAAAATTCAGAAATTACAGAAAAGAAGCTGGACAAACTCATGCTGAATTTGCTAGAGAGAAAGAACAGTTATTTTATAGATGGTCCTTAGCCAAGAAAGTCAAACAAGATTATCAAAATCTCAAGCAAATGATATTAATTGAAGAGTTAAAAAACTGTGTCCATAGTGATGTTAAGTCTTATATTGATGAGCATTGGATTGAAAATTTAGAGAATGCTGCTCGAGCAGCTGACGAATATTATTGACACGTAAATTTCCTTTTGTTAACAAGACTTCTATTCAACAATCTTCTGGCAGAAAAGTATTTCCGCTTAATACAAGCCCTTCTACAACTCAGACTAACACAACTTTCAAAAATCAAACTTCAGAGAAGCTTGATTCTAGATCCTTGCCTCTTCCGACATATACCTATTGCAAGAAAAAAGGACGCGTTATTTCTGATTGTTACAAATTGAAAAATATGGTGTATTATAAGTCAATATACTATTTAGTCTAATTACATTTCCTTATAATTTACCAAATTAACAAAACTACAGAAATGGACAAGAACAAAATAATTTTATACTAATTCCTACCACATTAAACATGCAATATATACACATTTTCAAAGCTAAAATTACCAAATGTACGGCTTAAAAATTCATTTGTAATGTTGCATAAAGTATAACAATGTGAACAAATAAACACAGATATGTTTTGTTTGTTATCAATATGTCAATATACATTAGTTTCATATGAAATGACTAAAGCATTGCAATCACAAAGAGGAAACTAGTTGTAATACCTCTAGTTACTAAGGAGTTTAAGATGGTTATGTGTGACTGAGGACAGTATTGATCATGATAAAACAGTTTAACATGTTGTCTCCAGCCAAAATAAGAAATGTGCTGACATCATAGTGACTGCCTGATCATGTATTCTTGTAAAGTGCTTTGAAGGCATCTTCCTTGGGACAGCACTTCATAACCCGGTAGATATGTACGAGCAGCAAAGGAAATCGAGATGTAAAATAATCAAGATATTCATGGATGGACCCACATTTTTATGTATTGTATACCAAATGTGAATTAAATATGCCTTGTGTTATGCACTACTTTCTGTATATATATCTATATATATATATATATATATATATATATATATATATATATATATATATATTAATATATATTAATATATATTAATATATATACATATATTAATATATATATATATATATATATATATATATATATATATATATATATATATATATATATATATATATATATATATATATGGTGAGAGAGAGAGAGAGAGAGAGAGAAAGAGAGAGAGAGAGTAAGTAGAACTAGTTAGTTTCTCACTACTCTGTCAAACCGCCATCTCGTGATCGCCAGTCAACCCGCTTATGCTATGACTGACCCTCATTAATTGTGTTAAATGACCACACCTTGGCTCTTCATGCTACATTGTGCTCTAGGCTAAACGAACTGGGACTAAATTCATCATTACTTAAATGTAAACGGAAGCGAAAAGAAGAATTGTTTTTTTAAAAACAGGCCGGCGTAGAACAGGAATAATCCAGTTATGTCCCTTTCGCCCTTTCCAGATAAATAATTTAAAACTTTTGGCAGTTTATTTTGACAATCTGGTGAAATCTCTCTTAAATCATCAACCATTGTGTCAACTGTCCCAGAGATAACATTACGTATTGCATAATTATACATTCAATCAATAAGACCACTGGAAAAGAGCACAAAGATAGATAATGTTATCAGCGACCTGAATATCGACGTCTTCTTCCATACATAAACATGGCTAAAAGCATCAGGCGTTTAGTCCAAGTGCACGGATTTAAGACCCACCGCTTATTCCATCACGACGTTCCCCCGACACTCTCGCGGAGGTGGAATTGCTGTCATCACAAATAATTCCATGATAAAATGTCTTAAGTACAACACAGCCTTCAATATCTGCCACACATCGTTTAATCTAGTCCAAACAACACTCATACGGGAACAAAGGTCAGTACATTTTTTTTATGTCTCAGCCGGCCTACTTCTAGTAGAAAAAAAACAAGCTGACTTAATCTCTCTGTTTGGAGCAGTTTCCGAATCTTATGGAGTATGGAAATTCGATAGGTGGCAATTTAATTATTCTTGGCGATTGACTTTGCCCTGGAAACTCATACACCTGAAAACTCCTAGATTCCTTTTATGTTTTCAACCTTACACAGTCAGTTAACTATGACACGCATAAACTTGGTCACATTTTAGACTGAATTATACATATACCCGATGATAATCGTCTGCAATCCACCATTGTTTCCTACGAACTTTCATCAGATCACCTCTGAATGATATGCCATATCGACGTATCATTCCCTAACCCTCCACCTTTATTTACTACTTAGATAAACCTCAGTAGATAAATATAACCAAATCCATGCATGGCATCCAAGAAAACCTAACAACTTGTTCACCTCCTACAGCAGAACATCTGGATATCTGCTTGCGTTAATTTCTTGAAAACCATGCCCCAGCTACCAACTGCAGAGAATCAATAAAACAAAGTGTTCTGCGTGATTTAGCAGTGTTAGGGACCAGCCTCGCACAGCTAAAAGACATCGCCGTAAAGCAATGAGGCTTTGGCTTTCCACCAGACTCGCTATTCATAAACAAATCTATGAAGCCACTAAGAAGAACATAACTAACATAGTCCATTTAGTCAAATTATCCCACTACAGTACTAAAATCACGAAGAGTTCCAACAGCAAAGAGATCTTCTAAATAACTAACAAACTAATTTTAAGGAACAAATGTACACCAATTCCAACTACTTTCTCTCCAATAGACCTTCGCGACCTATTTCCAACTCCCTTCCGTAACAAAGTACAAACCATTATAACTGACAACACAATTTCATTGATTCGTTGTCACCATACAGTTACGATACAGAAACGCAGCGAAAAACATTTTGAGCATTTGGACCATTCGTTATGGATTTAGTACATACAATCGTGATGAAGAGTTCACCAAAGTTATGTGAACTTGATCGAAATCCAACATCACTGCTGCTTAAGTGCTTAGACCCAATATTGCCTTCACCAACTGCTGTTATTAACATCACTCTCATCCAGGAAATTCCCATCATTTTTCAAAACTTTTATCGTAAAGATTCTGCTGAAGAAACCAGCATTTGATCATAACGGTTTAGAGAACTACCGCCCAGTTTCCAATCTTCAGTTCATATAATAAATCTGAGAAAAAGTTGTTCTAACCTAAATTGTATCCCATTTGAATTCAAACAGTCTGTATAGCAACGTTCAGTCTGCATATCGCCCTTGCCACGGTACTGAAACTACTCCTCATGCCTCACTCTCCTTGATTTGTCTCCAGCATTTGTCTCAATATACCATGATATTCACGGTCTTCAGCATGTATTTGGCATTTGCAATACTGTCTTGCAGTGCTTCAAGTTCTACTTAGACAACATGACACAAAGTGTATCTGTAAATTTAATACATTCCAGCCCTGTTGATCCATGTTGTGGTGTTCCACAGGGGTATGTTCTTTGACCTGTTCTCTTCATTATATACACGCAGCCACTATCAAGTGTCATAGATCGCCACCCAGTATCTCACCAATTGTATGCTGATGACACTCAAATATATATGTCTAGTCACCCAACTGAAGTTGATGATACCATCGAAGGAGTAGAGAGGAGTATTTCTTATGTGAAAGCATGGATGACATGTAACAAGCAGCAGACGAATGATGATAAAACTGAGGCCATTCTGATCACAACAAAAAGATTTTGTCATTCACATCCTTTACCTCAGACAATAAAGAACAGCAACACCAACATTAAATTCACACGTCAGTATGAAACCTAGGTGTTACTCTAGACAGTACTCTCACATTGCACCAACATGTCATAAACATATGCAAGGCTACATTCTATTCAGCTGAGACGCATCAGCTCCGTTCGCAAATGTTCCTCAGTTGATGCCAAGAAAACTATTGTTGTTTTCATTAGTACTTTCAAGACTAGATTATTGTCAATCAATTCTGGATTGTTCGTTTCAATATCTACTCCAGAAACGTGAAAATATTCAATACACAGCTGATCGGATCATCTTTAGAGTACCACGATCAGAGCACACGTCCCCGTTGCTCTGTACACTACACCTGCTATCCATTCGATCCAGAATCAAACACAGAATTTTTAAAGTTTTCTCTGTGGTATATTTCACTGAAGGATTCCAATCCAACTTACCTATCCGGCCTCACCCACGTGTACACACCAGGAAGAAACTTACGCTCCTCTTCTGACAGTAGTATACTCATTGTTCTCACCATGAGAAAGAAGTCATATGGACAACGTTCTTTTGCATACCAGGGCCCAGCCATGTAGAATGAATTGCCCATTGAAAGTAGACCCTATACACAGTGATCCATCTCAAGAGTGCTCTTAACACTCACTTGTTTCAGCTGTAAGAACAAAGTTAAATACCTAATTAATATTGTTTCGTACCTTGAATATTTTCAGCATTTTGTTATGTTTTCCAATTTCATGTTTTTTTATGGGATTTATTCTGTAGTCATATCATTGTTGGTGTAAAGTGCTTAGAGCTTCTAAAGATTAGGCGATATCAAAAGTCCTCATTAATATTATTATATTATTATGATAATTATTATTATTATTATTATTATTATTATTATTATTATTATTAGTAGTAGTAGTAGTAGTAGTAATAGTAGTAGTGGTAGTATATGATGATTTTCAATTTCATTTTGCTTCATTTATATAATAATATCTGTTTAAATAATGATTTTGAGAACCTACCGAGATAGTCTTGGCGTTTCGTATACCCTTGTCACTATTGGTGTAAAGTTCTTTTATCATAATATTTTTTCATCTCTCTATATTTTTTGCCATCACATTGCAAACACAGCCGTGTTTCTCCTCTAACTCCAACAGCGCAATTCAAATACGGTTTTGGTCCTCAACTTCAGCGACGCACGATTTGTAAGTAAGGTCCGCATAATTCTTTCCAGGAAATGGATTTGTAACATTGTATGACTATTATATAATTGATTGTATTTCAAATATTAGTAAAATCTATCCTGTACTTGTGTGGCTGTTTTCAATTTCAGATAATGCACAATATGATCAATTTGTACGACCTAAGGAAGGTACTGGTCTTTTGGAATCTCTCCACGAAGAAATGAGAAATATTGCGCAGACATTTTCATCGCAGGCTAACAATATTCAACAATTACTGAATAATGGTTTTACCGTTTCGTCAGTTTCTGTACAATTTGAAAAAGGAAACAAAATCATGGAAGCCAACACGATTTTAATTTTTTGAAGACATGTACCTAAGCTTTTTAAAATATAGTTATGGAGGACAGGGGAATGCTAAATACGATTATAAAGATATCAATTGATATTGCAGCATATTATCCATGACGTTTAGTTGGAATAACACAATTTTAAAAATATTTTAAACGATCTGGACATCCACCACATGAATGCCCAGAGTTGCCATAAACGGACTATTAACGGATTTTGAATAGACTAGATTCGACTGCATCAAGTGATTTAAGTTTCGTAAAGATCTCAGTACGATTTGTTATGTTTGGTTTAGCCAACATTTTTCAGAAACGAAAAGAGTACCGACTGCATTCCTACGGTATATGATCGACGCAAACATACTGATATTTCTGATGGTGAGTGAGGCAAGTATATCATATCGTACGCAGAAAAAAATTTGGCTGCCACCGCAAAGGAATTATTCCGATGCTGGAAATCCTGATATGACTGATTTTGAAGAAAAAAAGACCCAAATGATCTTTTCAGAAAAACAATCGGTATCTTTATGCTAGGATGGTGTTATGACCATACTCCACAGCATATAAAATTAATTATTGCCGATAATAGCTTTTCTAATGCATCAAAGAGGAGTGTGTTTGTAAGCCGAAAAAGCGCTTACGGGTCTAAATGGACTAAATTAGGTACAGTTATTAGAAGCAATGATGGCGAATCACCGCAGTTTATCCATTAAAGGTCTCCGAAGTTAGTTTGTGCATGTTTCGATAAATTTGTTATCGATGATTAACATATTTCCCAAACCAGCGATTTGAGTCGCTACGGAATCATTCTGTATCGATAAACAATATTCCGATTTACTGACTCCTTTTTATATAGGTACTTCTTACGATATATCATGGGGCGAATGGAAAATAAACGAAGAAATGTTACATAATTGTTCTGAATCTGCCGACGATGAAATCACGGGAATATATTACAAATATAATCGAACATTAAATTAATCATCTGTGCATTCAGTGTATGATCATGTGACTAAACCTAAAAGGGTTGATCCTAATGGGACTGGAGTTTCTGTTCAAACAACTCGTGTGATCGAAACTGATTGGATGGTCGATGATATAATTGAGTGGTCAAATTTAATTTATCTCGCAGGATCACTAGTCAGATGGATATTTCAGCTGCAGAGGATATTTCAGCTGCAGAGGATTATTGTATATTGTACACAAGCTGCTGACAACAACAATGAAGTTGTTCGCGATGATGCAGCAAGAAAACATTAGTTATAATATAAAAACCGAAAAACGTAAACGCGATCTTACTCTTGACGCTGAATTTATCATACCATTGAAACAACAGAATAATTATTGTGCGAGCTGTGATATAGTAATGTTGTGGAATTTTGTGGAAATATTAAAAAGGGATCCAAAACAATTTATTGCAGATATGATTTGCTTTTTTATGGTTTAAAGCGATTTTTAAGCCTATATAGGCTACACATGGCGGCCAGTATTTATGGTGGAGGAAGAACCCGAGAAACCCCTGGAAAGAACCACCGACCCACGAGAAGCTACTGGCAAACTTTCTCACATAACTACATTAGCCGAATCTTAGACTCGAACCCATGCAGATATATGTGAGATGGCAGTGATGCGTAACGCACAGCGCATTAGACCACTCGGCCACTCGGGGCCACCTATTGTAGATATAAATAATATTAGTATTGGTCACACGCGTACAATTGTGATGCTGGCCTGTTATGAATGGAATGGAAGTCGAGGTTCTAGTTAAGTGAAGAAGCAGCTGAGAAGTGTCCATTTGTTAAATTTTTTTAAACAATTTACTAAAACTAACGCCTCTACCTAACCGAGAGAGTCTCATTCAAGTGGGTTCATTTAGTTATGAAGCTGTTGTCTTAGTATTTTTCTAAATGTAATCGCGTATGTTTACACGTTGATCCCTTTCGAGGTAATGCAGGTGTGGGGTAGTTTGTGTACGTGCGAAAAAGATTTTAAACTTAATTATGTCCATATCTCCGCTGCGTCATGTCTTATGAATATTTCGCAATGTGTGTGTATGAACACCATTAAACACCTCAAGAATATTACAGTTGTCTCTAAACAGTTGTCTCTAAACACTTTCGAAATTTGTGTATACAGCTGAGTAACATAAATCACATCTGTAATTTTATGCCAACCTTGGGAAAATATTCTTGCTTAAGTGGACTGTTTGTCCAACATCACATTATCGGATACAACAACATTATTAATACATCCATCAATATCATCTGCATATTGCGCTTCATTAATATGAGTAATAAATTAGATCACATTATTACCGCGCTCATCCAACAACTTTTCATTTTCATTAAAGTATTTTACCATTTCGTAGCATCTCCGATCATCAACAGACGGGTCAAACAAATACACCTTAACCCACTTGAGCCACCACAATATCAAATTAAGTAACAGTTACGTGTTATCACTTCCAGATGGACTTTGTTTTACCATTCTGAGAGAGTTATGTAACGCTTCGTACTGCTTGACCGGTTCTCGTTTTCTTGTAGCCGAAGAATCAATGACATCCATAATGCATAATAAATATTATGGATTTATATTGTGTTAAATGCAGGAGGCGTACCCACTCAGGTATAATAACAATTATTACAACAAAAAATAACATATCAGCACTTACAGGTAGTGCAACAACGTGGTAAAAAGAAATTGATATTTGTTCCTGGTACAAATAGTATTCAAAACATCGAGGTGATATTGCAGCAAAATAAGGAGAAATGCTCGGTACTCCGTTGGCTAAATACCTAGGAGAAAAGCACCTTTAAGGATAGAATTAGTGTGGTCTTGAAAACAAAATTGATTTCCGATTTGATAATCAAGATAAACCACGACCTAGTGAATATCCTATAAATAAAATTGATAATGCGTGTTATGCTCGTGATCGTGCTAATAACAGTAACAATCTGCAGCTTAGATGTATAGCGTTGTAAAATTAATTCACGTGTTAAATTCCATAAAAAATAATCTTTCACGGAATCAATGATTAACTGGTTAGCAATATCTGTTATGAGGGGTAAACTTAGTGTCTGTAAATTAATACTATGGAATCCATTTATTATAGACCGAGAGGCAGAGTAGCGATTAATAAACTCCCAGATGCAGCAGGTGTCAAACGTCTACTGCTGACAAATGGTTAGCACAACAGGCAATATGGCAAATTAATCTACCACCGCATAAAGTAATCGAAATTAAGAATTGTATGACAGTGTTCCTAACGAAGCTCATCAGACTGATATTTTATTTTAACACATGGTACTGTCAAAATACGAGGACGTCAAATAACATACAAATAAGCATTGACTGTAGTTGCAAGCAGATACAAATAAGTAGTTATCATCATCAAAGAAAGAAGGAGAAGTTCCTTCTGCTTTTGAACCAATTTAGCTAAGTGGTGGTCTACGATTGACACATCTACTTCAAGCTGATTCTGGCAGAGAATTTTAGGATGCAGTATAATCGCTGATGAAGCAACATGATGCTACTATACGACGAGAACACCCTGAAATTTATCGCGATCATTTAATCCTTGAACGATTGAATCTAGCTCTTGATGATGGTTATTTGGATATTAGTATACAAAGGAAATAATTTTAAAAAATGTATGATCTCAAGAACGGTTTCCAATAATTTCATATGTGTTATTAACTAATTCGCATTAACTAATTCGGTTACTCGAACTACTGCGTTAGACCCTATTGGCACGATCCAAAAAAATATATACATGCAAAACGACCTCATTTTTCAACTGATATATCAACTGCGATTACGTCATTCAATACGAAATTTTGTTTCACTGTCATGGGTCCTGGTATATCAAATTCAATATTCTGTCGTCGTATATTAGCTGATCTGTGTTATGTTATCGTAAGATACTTGTATGAACCGGGTTAATTTGAATGGGGTAAAGAAAAAACGAGCGACTGGTCCTGTCTGGAGTATTACAACACACAAAATATATAGAATAATAAGATATAAGGGTAGAAACGCAATATACATATTATTTTCAACTGCCCCTCAATGTGGATTTACACCTGAACACTTACAATTGTTCTGGGCAGTGGCAGATGCTCCATCTGTTCGGGAAATGGACGAACCCGCCCATACACGAGTTTCCTGCTGACTTGCAGGATGGCTTTGGTTTGCCAAAGGCTAAGGGAGTAAACCCTAAAAGAAAATCAGGAGTGGAGATCCTAAGGCAGTTGGACGATGTACTACATCCCGTTCTGGCAACTACTTGGACTGGAGAGGGATGGGCCCCGCCAGACGACTTTGGCCCAAGACACACTGATAATGCTGGACAAATCTGAAAATATCATACCGGATCGGTCGTGACCCGCGTCAACAAGGACAGCGCCTGCCGTTTTCCAGCAGGACGGAGGTGAAAAGTGTGTTACTGGTACTTTGCATAAAATCAGAGCGAGAGACAACGTTACTATCGTTACCTGGAACATGTGAACTCTGGCGCAAACTGAAAGACTCCAAGAGTTGACACATGAGATGAAACACTACACATGGCACATACTGGGACTCTGTGAAGTAAGATGGAAAGCCCTAGGAGAACACCAAACTGAAGATGGGCATATATTATACTATAGCGGAGAGTTGGACAAGTCCATAAATGGAGTAGGCTTCCTTGTAAACAAAGCCATCAATGTATAATGTTCTTCAATGTTGCCCCATATCCAGCAA
Organism: Unio pictorum; assembly: GCA_030141615.1. NCBI lineage: Eukaryota > Metazoa > Mollusca > Bivalvia > Unionida > Unionidae > Unio > Unio pictorum. The sequence goes on from JARLTB010000050.1 coordinate 94,784, forward strand.
AATCATCTCCATATCCAAGTCTATGCTCCAACTACTGATCATGATGATGAAGAAATAGAGGAGTTCTACAACAAACTTCAAGGTATAATAAACATGGACAGTAAAAACGACATCCTTATTATCCAAGGAGACTGGAAAGCCAAAGTTGGCAAAGATGCTCTAAAAGACTGAGATGATCATTGTGGACCTTCTTGCAACGAGCTTACCAATGAAAGAGGGAGACGTCTGCTCGAGTTCGCAAGCTACAACAACTTGGTACTAGCCAACACCCTGGGTCAACATAAAGCTTCCCTATGCTGGACATGGCATGCACCAAATGGAACCCATCATAACCAGATCGACTACATACTAGTTCAAAACCGGTACCGATCTGGCATCAATAGAGAAAAAACAAGAACATTTCCAGGTGCTGATGATGGGAGTGATTACGACCTTGTCATTATGAACTTCCGAGTGAGGTTGAAGAAAATTAACAAGCCAAAGAAAATCAGGCTCAAATTCAACCTTGAACAACTGAAGGACCCTAACATCTGCAAGTCATTCCAAGCTATAATTGGAGGAACATTTGCTCCACTGTTTGTGATGGATGTTGATGTTAAAGTCATGACAGACACTTTCCACACAGTCATGACAACAGTTGCCAAGGACATCATTGGCCTCCATCGACCACAGAAAAAACCCTGGGTTACAGAAGAGATTCTGAATCTGTGTGATGCCCGAAGAGACCTAAAACACACCAGACACACAACAGGGGCAGTGGAATATCGAGAAACAAACAAAAATGTCAGAAACAAATTGAAGAAAGCAAAAGAAGATTGGATTGGGAAACAGTGCACAGAAATAGAGAATAGTCTGATAAAGAATAACAGCAAAAAAGGCATTCCAAATTATGAAAGATGTCACCAGAAAGAAGCAACGAAGAGTCAGTACCATTCAAGATGAAAATGGAAAATGCCTCACAGAAGCAAGTGACATTGCATAAAGATGGGCTGAGTATTGTAAAGAACTCTACAACCATCCGACCGCAGGAGGTCCAGAGGTGCTTGAAGTTCCAAACTCCACAAATAATGATGATTTCCCCATTCTCAAAGAAGAGGTGGAGTCAGCAATAAGAGCACTGAAACATGGAAAGGCAGCTGAAGTAGACAACATCCCAGCTGAACTTATCAAGAATGGTGGAGAATCAGTGATAGAACTACTAACAAAAATATACAACAAGATCTGGCAGACAGGCGAATGGCCAACACAGTGGACCTAGTCACTAATTATAACACTCCCCAAAAGAGGCAATCTCCAGCTGTGCCAAAATTACAGAACTATCAGTTTGATCAGCAATGCTAGTAAGGTGATGCTGTAGATCATCTTGAACAGACTGAACCCACAAGCAGAAGAAACAATCGCTGACTGAACCCACAAGCAGAAGAAACAATCGCTGAAGAACAGGCAGGGTTCCTTAGTGGAAGAAGCACAACATATCAAATTTTCAATCTTAGGGTTCTGTGTGAAAAGTACTCACAACATCAACAATACATCTATCATGTGTTCATAGATTTCAAAAAGGCTTTTGATAGAGTGTGGCATGAGGGATTGTGGGCCACAATGAAGAAGTACAACATGGGTCAAAAGTTGACCAACACCATCAAGCAGCTGTACGCCTAGGCTACCAGTGCAGTAATTGCTCAAGGTTCTGTGGGGGACTGGTTTAAGACTACAGTTGGCGTACGGCAAGGCGTCTCCTGTCACCCACGCTTTTCAACATCTACTTAGAGCGAATTGTAACAGAATTGTTACCGAGAGGAGGGTGGATTAAATGAACAATACAAACACAATTTGTGAAAGAAAATATAAATTTATGTAATAAATTATAAATGAAAAAAATACAGATGTAACAACACAATAATTCATGCACTCAACCCACAATTACACTCACAATCATTCACAATACATGAACAAATTAAATAACAATACAAAAGGAATCTCAGATGTAAAGGAATCTCTTGAATTATACACAGATCCAAGAATCCTTTACGAAAGTTAAATAAATGCAAGAATGGTTTACGAAAAAAATAAACGCAAACGACAAACTATCTATCGCACGATGGATTGCGATAACTAGCACGATCATATACTTGTATTCAATCAAGTTGCTAGCTTTTATTGATATCTATGTGATCACTTGAAATATTATTGCGATCTGACATAAGCATGCAAATACAACAATGTATTAAATTATATTATAATTTCAATACACCTATGTGTCTCCCCTGTATAACCGCACGATTCAGCAACAGTTGAATCGTCTCCCAGTTTCCCCGAGAACCGAGGGTTGACCAATACTATTATCGGACGTTTCCCTACACGGATCCACCACAGTTATACGTTCAGACAGCATACAACATCTACCCGAACCAACGGTTCCTCACTCCCCTAGATGTCAACCCGGACGTTTTACAACTCTAAGACAGCTCCGACACTCGGACTTCTAGCTTTCCGGATATTTACACGTTACACAGATGTTGACGAACAGACAGTTCGACACACAGACAGATACTTCAATTCCGTTTGCACAAATTAACGGCACAAGCACATTCAGATATTTATACAGAGATGTTCCAGAACAAACAATAGATGTCCCACAACAAATCAAACGATATCAAAGACGTTTATCAAAAGATGGTATCAGATGTGTTTAACAGCTACGGTATCAACGATGTTATTAGCAGCTACGGTATCAACGATGCTATTAGCAGCTACGGTATCAACGATGTTATTAGCCGCTACGGTACCAGAAACAATGTAACAACTATGTTAGCAGCTACGGTATCAGAGACGGTATCAACGATGTTATTAGATGCGCTATCAGTGATGTACTTCTACGGTATCAACGACGGAATCAGACGGAATCAGACTGAATCAGCTATAATAAACAAACCAGACTAATAATAGTTGTCTCAAAAATAATCTAAGCTGTAGATTACGATATTTCATTTAAAGTCTAAAAGTGACTAGTAATTCCAAATATTCCACGTTCATTGCAATAAAGGCATCATTATACGAAATGATAATCTGAATAAAATTCACAATAAAACGAAATGTAAATTTAACACTCACCCCTTTGGCTGGAGATTTGCAAGACGAGGTTATCTATCCTTCGATTAGATATTTGGGTTCCCGTAAATAATAATGAGAATTCCTTAGCCTTATATACTCTCTATAGGTGAACATAAATCACATCGAGCTTTACGTGCACCACGTACAACGAGTATTTCGGATTTCATGTAAATTACAAATTGGCACATGCAAATCGTTACACGCCACTTAATCACCCCAGGTAATGCGTGTACGACGAAATCAAGAAAATGGTGAGTTTCGTTTGCAATTCAAGAACAACAAAAATCAGTTCAAATTTTCGCCTAATTCTGTGACAATACCTCCCCCCTAAGAATAAAAATGTACACATTTTTAAAACTAACACAGAATAGAAGAAAAATAACTACTGATGATATCTTACAACATTTACACTGGTTATACTACAAACTGGATTTTATTACTGGGCAAATTCATACAAATTTCCCATCATGCCCTACTCAAGTAGTCTGCGCCTATATTTTCAACTCCCCTTATTGCTTCTACACGGAAACGATAAGGTTGTAGTGTTAGCGCCCAACGCATCAACCGAGCGTTAGCGACCTTGGCCTTGTTTAAATACAGTAGGGGTTGGTGATCAGTCTATAGAACGAAATCTCTCCCAAACAGATATGCGTGATACTTCCCAATTCCCCATACTACGGCTAAACATTCCTTTTCTATAACGGAATAATTTTTCTCCCTGGGTAGCAATTTTCTACTCGAGTAAGCTACGGGTAACTTACTGTCGTCCTGCTCTTGCAGTAAAACTGCCCCCAACCCAGTTTCAGAAGCGTCTGTTCTTAGAATAAAAGGTTTGCTGACATCTGGCAATTTCAATATAGGTGCACTAACCAGTTTCTCTTTCAGAGTACAAAATGCTTTATCTTGCGGCGGTCCCCATTCAACTTTGTTTTGGTTGCCCCTTCTTGGTCAAATCAGACAGCGGGCTAGCAATGGCTGCAAAGTTCGGTATAAACTTTCTGTAAAAACCTACTAGACCTAGAAATGATCTTACCTGCGTTTTATTGGTTGGCTTTGGTGCGTCTCTAATTGCTTCAACTTGCTTGGGATGAGGTTTTAACTGACCCATACCGCTGACCCTATGACCCAAACAATCTAAATCTGTATAACCAATACTGCATTTAGTGGGTCTCACTGTGAGGTTCGCTCTGCGGAGTCTATTGAAGAGCTCGCTCAGTACGGACACGTGCTCACTCCAAGTATTCGTGTACACGAATATGTCGTCTACAAAGCTATCAACGTTTGTTAAACCTTTCAGCAACTTTCGCATCAAACGACAACAAGTGGCGCTGGCTCCAACTAACCCGAAAGGCATCACTTTGAATTGATACAATCCTTTCTGGGTCGCAAATGCCGTCAAAGTTCGGGACACTGGGACAATGGGAACCTGCCAATATCCCTTGGACAGATCCAATTTGGAAATCCATCGGTTTCCCGACAACTTTGCAAATAGACCCTCCATATCTGGCATTGGTTCTGCATCGAACACAGTGATTTTATTCAACTGCCGAAAATCGATACAGAATCGGTTCGTCCCGTCCTTTTTCCTTACTAACACTACTGGAGACGAATATGGTGAGTTGGAGGGTTCAATCACCCCCAGATCCAACATTTTACTCACCTCTTCGTCCACAGCTTCACGTGCGTTGTATGGCACCGGATATCCCTTGATTCGAATAGGGTCAGACGTATTCAGTTTAATTTTGAGATCCAACAAAGTTGTACAACCTGGTCTATCTGTGAATACATACGAGTGTTTAGCCAAGAGCGCATTAATCTGTTGACGCTGGTCTTTCGTCAACTCCGCACTCACATCGACTTTATCTATCCCCTCCCCCGCAACTCCCAAGGGACATTCAAGGGCACTCTCGATATTCGAATCAGCTTCATCATCGTCTACGACTGCCGTACAAACGACATTTAAGACCCCCTTTTCAACATTGTCGCTCTGTCTCTTGATATACAATTTGAGCATGTTTGCATGGAATGTCTTTACATTACCGTCCATGTCAATTTTATAGTCCATGTCACCTTTTACTTCTTTAACTTCATATGGACCTTTCCACTGGACTAATAACTTATTCGAACTCGTTGGAAGAAGCAATAGAACCTGATCTCCCACAAGAAATTTCCTATTACGCGCTCTGCGGTTGTAATACTTGGCATATCTGCGCCCGGATTTAATCAATTCGTCACGTGCCATCTGGCATGTACTCTCAAGTTTGTTTCTTAGATCTAACACGTACTGGTAAGTCGTTTTTATTTCCTCGTTCGCGACGTCACCAGTCCATAGTTCGCGTAGTATCCGCATCGGGCCTCGAACCGTTCTACCGTACAACAGTTCGAAAGGTGAAAACCCTAAACTTTCCTGCGGTACTTCACGGTACGCGAACAGAACAGCGTTTAAATAACGGTCCCAGTCTTGCGGACGTTCCGCGCACATCTTTCGCAGCATGCTTTTCAGGGTACCATTAAACTTTTCTACCAGTCCATTGCACATCGGATGGTATGGGGTAGTGTTCAGCTGTTTGATTGATAACAGCCTACTTATTTCACCCATGAGGTCAGAGGTGAATTGGGCACCACAATCAGTGAGGATTTCCTCTGGCACCCCTACCCTACTGAAGATATCAACTAATGCTTCAGCTACCCTTTCCGTTTCAATAGTTGGTAACGCTACGGCTTCAGGGTATCTGGTTGCGTAGTCAACCAGAGTAAGAATATACCGATTCTTTCTTTCGGTAACTGGGTGTATTGGTCCTACAATATCTACTGCCACTCTTTTAAACGGTGTATCTATTAATGGCATCTGTCCCAAGGGCACCCTTGTGACCCTTCCCTTACAGACGGTTTTCTGACATACGTCGCACGACCTACAGAACCGTGTGACATCGCCATTAACACCTGGCCAGTAGAATTCAGCGACTACCCTGCTAGTGGTCTTAGCCTTACCTAGGTGTCCTGCCATGCTTGACTCATGCGCCACCCTAAGTACTTGAGATCTATATCTCTGGGGTACGACCACTTGCCAATACTTCTTACCCTCCCGAGCGCTAAACTCCCTATGAATTAATCCGTTCTTGCGTACGAATCTAGAGCTACCCCCACGCTTGCAATGTTTAATCGCGCCGGACGTGATTTTCTCAACAATTGTTCTGATGGATTCATCACGTTCTTGCTCTTGTTTGAAATCATCGCGGGAAATTCCTGAGATCGATTCAGGGACTATTAATTTATGAAACGCGGTTTTCTCTCGCCGTGTTTGCGCTCGCGTTTCGACTGCCTGAGCCAAAGGTATTTTAAAATCGGCCATGGTTGGAAGACGGGAACCTTCAACATTACCGATCGTCAGATCGTAAATAGGATTGTCCATACAAAGGGCATCAACAGTTCCCGTTAAGAAAGGTGTATTTACTGTGATCCTTGCTACGGGAATGCGACCCATCGTCTGATCAAGTAACATACATGGGGATTCCCACCCGAGCATTTGGTTATCCTGCACGAGACTACGTTTGATCACTACGCCCGTACAACCAGTGTCACGCAATACCACGACTTCTCGACCGTTGACCAACCCTCTCGCGGTTGGTACACGCGCTTCAGGAAATAAACACGTGCCAAGCGAATGAATACAAGGTTCTACCTGTACGATGTTATCAGTTATACCTTTACTTTGTATAGCCACTGCTACCTTATGTATAAGTGCCTTTCTTTTAGGACAGTCTTTTTGAACATGACCCAATGCATTACACAAGAAACACCGCACACGCTGAAAAACTGGATTCCCAACTGACCTTTTTACCTCAGCTGATTTTACAGGCTCCCTAGGCATAGGTCTTACAGACTGGTTTCCAGACTTAAAATCTTTCAAAACCACGTTCTGGGTTCCCCCATGAGCTTCGGCAAATAAATCGGCTTGCTTAGCCATATCTTTTACGTTTGTGAAGACTTTCTCCTTCAGAAATTGGTCTAATTCTCGCCCAACTGTATTAAATAATTGATCTCTGAGCAAGAAATCAGTCAACCCATCAAACGTTTTCACCGCTTTGCCGCATTCAATCCACCGCTCAAAATAGTTCGCAATTCTGACGGTGAACTGACCAAAGGTTTCTCCCTTATCGGGCTTGCTATACCTGAACTTTTTTCGAAAACCTTGTTCAGTGAGCTCGTACCTTTTGAGAAGTGCTTCCTTTAGGACGTCGTACTTAAACACATCGTCCCTAGGAAGTCGCGAGTATACATCCAGTGCTTTACCTTTTAATAAAGCACTCAGATGCAGCGCCCAGTCATTTTGACTCCACTTCTGGTTTTCGGCATACCGCTAAACCGATGAAGATAACTATCTATGTTATCTTTTTCATCGTCAAAGGGAGGTAATTTGGGGCCCCTTAATTTGTTAGTGGCAGAATCGTGTTCTCTTCCAGATGTCGCTAATTCTACCTTACGCTCATGATCCCGTTGCTTTGCTTTTTCATCTAACTCTATTCGCTTTTGCTCCGCTTCCATTTCCCATCCTATCCTATCCTTTTCGGCCTGCTTCTCTAATTCTATCTTTTCCCTTTCGGCCTGCTTCTCTAATTCTATCTTTTCCCTCTCGAATTCTATCTTTTCCCTTTGGGCCTGCTTCTCTAATTCTATCTTATCCTTCTCAAATTCTATCTTTTCCCTCTCAAAGGCCCATTTCCTATCATCAGATTCCCTTTCTAATTCCCGTTTCCTTTCATCAGATTCCCTTTCTAATGCCCGTTTCCTTTCTTCGGCCTCCCCCTTTTCCTTTTCTAATTCCCTATGTAATTCCCTTTTCCTTTCATCGCTTCCCTTTCTAATTCCCTTGCTCTTACCCTTTCGTCCCTTTCCCGGGCTTGTTCTTCTTGAATAAATTTCCTTAAGCTTTCACCTTCATATCCAAATTCTTTGCCTAAGGCAACCAAGTCCTTAAGGGATGACATGACAATTGTAATATGAATATAGATATATAACCAAACCAATACTTTAAACACGTTTATACTGGACACACGGACCTAGGTAAACTAAACAAAAATAAACTCCAACTAGAGTATTATCTTAACAGAAGGTCACGCTCAAATATAAACATTCAATGTTTACCTTCACAAAAATGATTGACAGTTCACTCAATCCAACGATCCCACTTCTGACACCATTGTAACAGAATTGTTACCGAGAGGAGGGTGGATTAAATGAACAATACAAACACAATTTGTGAAAGAAAATATAAATTTATGTAATAAATTATAAATGAAAAAAATACAGATGTAACAACACAATAATTCATGCACTCAACCCACAATTACACTCACAATCATTCACAATACATGAACAAATTAAATAACAATACAAAAGGAATCTCAGATGTAAAGGAATCTCTTGAATTATACACAGATCCAAGAATCCTTTACGAAAGTTAAATAAATGCAAGAATGGTTTACGAAAAAAATAAACGCAAAACGACAAACTATCTATCGCACGATGGATTGCGATAACTAGCACGATCATATACTTGTATTCAATCAAGTTGCTAGCTTTTATTGATATCTATGTGATCACTTGAAATATTATTGCGATCTGACATAAGCATGCAAATACAACAATGTATTAAATTATATTATAATTTCAATACACCTATGTGTCTCCCCTGTATAACCGCACGATTCAGCAACAGTTGAATCGTCTCCCAGTTTCCCCGAGAACCGAGGGTTGACCAATACTATTATCGGACGTTTCCCTACACGGATCCACCACAGTTATACGTTCAGACAGCATACAACATCTACCCGAACCAACGGTTCCTCACTCCCCTAGATGTCAACCCGGACGTTTTACAACTCTAAGACAGCTCCGACACTCGGACTTCTAGCTTTCCGGATATTTACACGTTACACAGATGTTGACGAACAGACAGTTCGACACACAGACAGATACTTCAATTCCGTTTGCACAAATTAACGGCACAAGCACATTCAGATATTTATACAGAGATGTTCCAGAACAAACAATAGATGTCCCACAACAAATCAAACGATATCAAAGACGTTTATCAAAAGATGGTATCAGATGTGTTTAACAGCTACGGTATCAACGATGTTATTAGCAGCTACGGTATCAACGATGCTATTAGCAGCTACGGTATCAACGATGTTATTAGCAGCTACGGTACCAGAAACAATGTAACAACTATGTTAGCAGCTACGGTATCAGAGACGGTATCAACGATGTTATTAGATGCGCTATCAGTGATGTACTTCTACGGTATCAACGACGGAATCAGACGGAATCAGACTGAATCAGCTATAATAAACAAAACCAGACTAATAATAGTTGTCTCAAAAATAATCTAAGCTGTAGATTACGATATTTCATTTAAAGTCTAAAAGTGACTAGTAATTCCAAATATTCCACGTTCATTGCAATAAAGGCATCATTATACGAAATGATAATCTGAATAAAATTCACAATAAAACGAAATGTAAATTTAACACTCACCCCTTTGGCTGGAGATTTGCAAGACGAGGTTATCTATCCTTCGATTAGATATTTGGGTTCCCGTAAATAATAATGAGAATTCCTTAGCCTTATATACTCTCTATAGGTGAACATAAATCACATCGAGCTTTACGTGCACCACGTACAACGAGTATTTCGGATTTCATGTAAATTACAAATTGGCACATGCAAATCGTTACACGCCACTTAATCACCCCAGGTAATGCGTGTACGACGAAATCAAGAAAATGGTGAGTTTCGTTTGCAATTCAAGAACAACAAAAATCAGTTCAAATTTTCGCCTAATTCTGTGACACGAATCATGAGCGAAGCCCTGGAAAACCACTGTGGGACAGTCAGCATTGGAGGCGTAACATCACCAACCTCCGCTTTGCAGACGAGATTGATAGGCTGGCAGACAGTGAAGATGAGCTTGCCACCTTAGTGAAGAACCTGGATAAAACATCTTCCAGATTTGACATGGAGATAAGTGCCGAGAAGACAAAGCTGATGACAAACAGTGCCAAAACAATCTCAACCAAGATTAAAGTCAAAGGGCAGAAACTGTAACCAGTAAGCCAATTCAAATATCTTGGTTCCATAATCACGGAAGAGGGATCAAGAGCAGAAATGTCGTCACGAGCAGCACAAACAACGGCAGCTATGTCAAATCTAAGACCCATCTGGAGAGACAAGAACATCTGTCTGAAAACTCAAATCAGACTATTGAAAGCACTAGTCATCTCAGTCTTTCTGTATTCATGTAAGGCCTGGACCCTGACAGCAGAATTACAACGAAGAATTCAGGCACTTGAAATCATATGCTACAGAACCATCCTTACCATCTCTTACATGGACCACATCAGAAATGAAGAAGTGCGCAGTATCATCAGGTACAAAGTAGGCCATTATGAAGATCTCCTCACCATTGTCAAAAGAGAAAGCTGAAATGGTATGGTCATGTCAATAGAGCCAACAGTCTATCCACAACTGTACTGCAGGGTAGTGTCCAAGGTGGTAGAAGGAGAGGCAGACAGAGAAAAAAGTGGAGTGACAACATCACAGAATGGACCAGGAAATGTTTTGCACAGACACAGGCATTGGCACATGATCGAGTCATGTGGAGGGAACTGGTTAGATGTTCAGCAGCACAGTGCCTCAACGACCACACTAGGTCAAGAGACTGTTGATGATGAATTACAATTAATTTTCTAGGATAATCAATTACCACCACGATCGCTTAATTAACACCAATACATATATTTCATTCAAAACAGGTCAACATCGTATTTTCACGTGTATGAGCAAGACTACTATCTTTTCGCTTTATGGTAAATTGTCTTGGATCATTACTCGAGTATTAATTCAAAATTACTGTGTTACAGCTTGCAAATTGATTAGTATGTTGTTTTTGGGCTATGATAAATTCAGCATCAATATCAATGTTTAGATTATTTTTTCTCACTTTGTTCATAACTCGCAAGTTTGTTTCTTACCATATCATCCCTAACAATTTCGCTGTTGGTGTGAGCAAAATTTACAATAACCCTCTGCAGATGAGTTATTTTCCTGTCTTGTCAATGATCCAAACAACTGTATCGGAACTAGGTATGAATGTGTCATCAGTGCGGATCCCTGTGTACACGGATATTTATCAACACGTAATGCATCCTAAACAGCACTTACGTCAACGGCGATAATATCATTCAATACGAGATTTTGTTTCCCTGTTAAGGGTACTGGTATATTAACTTTAATAGTCTGCAATCGTGTATCAGTTGGTCTATAACATAACGGTTCAGGCAAGTCTGAAAACGTTTTCTTATGCAACTGAAATAACTGCTGCTGAAGTGTATCATTCCACTAGCTAATATCAAATCATGTGGTTTCTATTTATCCCAAATGTTATTTATGGGAGTTTCTGAAATTATCGCACGCATTATGTAATACTGATTTTTATTTGGTTGGAGCTTTATTTATTGAACTCTTTTAACTTAAGATCAAGCGCTCTATGATCATCAGTTATCTTCTCGTAATAATACACAATATTCGTTAGCAATTCATGTAGAGACAATACAACCAATTATGGTGATTAATCGTGATCATCACAGCTGTATTGTTTAGCAATTACCAATCAATACACATTTGTAATATATATATATATGTATATATATATATATATATATATATATATATATATATATATATATATATATATATATATATATATATATATATATATATATATATGTATATATATATATATATATATATATATATATATATATATATATATATATATATAGCGACACTGTGCATATTTCATCCCAAATTATTATTCCAGGTATATATTTCACACACATTCGATCAGGAGTCCTCTTCTCTCCCTTGTATCGAAAAAGGTTGTGATATGTACATGATCTTACATGTCTCTCTTTGATTTCTCTCCTAAGTCTGTGGCAAGGAGTTAACGCAACTAAAGCCAAATTATGTCTAAATAATTCGACCACTGGCGTTGTTGTACGGAAATCTCCATGTCCATTTAAACAAATAGTGCATTAGTACTTGTAAAACGGGCATTAAATCTGTCTATTGTTTTCTGTATAAAATGAATCTGTTGCAACTCTGACTTTGGCGTGAGGTAATCTATTTATCATCAATAACAAATGTATGGAACGATAAGCGAGCATAGACGATATAATATGATGAAATTGAATTATAGTGCTGCATAGCCCATTAGGGGCACGTAGCACTGTTTAATTTGGTCGTCAGGTCAAGGTTGCTATTAAGTAACCATCGACCTGAATGGCGGACCCTGGGTGAATGGGAATAGACCGAACCCCTGACAGACAATTATGTGTGTTAATGGTGTGCAATGGCAAAAATGGAGGTAGTGGAAATTAGGAGCTATCCGAGTTGTGGCAATAAAAGAGAGGTACCGTTAAGTCCAAGGATGTCGTACGGCCCACAACATCGTGATTCCGTGCTTAATTCAAATCTGGTGATGTTATTACTAATGCACAGGAAAATACCAATAATGTGCCATATATGCAATTAAATAAAATCCATGAAGTCGTAAAATTTGTTTAACTATCTTAACTTTCCAATATTTCTAATACAAAAGTGTACATGTGCTTTCCCTAATACATTTGAAGATGTATACGCGACATAAATTATGTATAGTCACTGTTTGGTAAAAATAGCTTGTTAACATTGAACTGTGTGCATAAATTATCAAGTCATGTTTCTTGAAATAGATTTGTGATGTAAATTGAGTGTAGAGTGATCAAACCTTCTTCTCATTTTTTTTGCTATGAGAAGGAATTGCTCAAAAGTTAAGGATGTAAATGTACATGGCGTGTGTGTGTGTGTGTGTGTGTGTTTGAGAGAGAGAGAGAGAGAGAGAGAGAGAGAGAGAGAGAGAGAGAGAGAGAGAGAGAGAGAGAGAGAGAGAGAGAGAGAGAGTGAGAGAGAGAGAGAGAGAGAGAGAGAAAGAGAGAGAGAGAGAGAGAGAGAGAGAGAGAGAGAGAGAGAGAGAGAGTTCAGGCTTTCTTAAAAAAAGTGTCGCCACGATGATGAAACACAGCTACATATGTAATGAGAGAGACAAATATTTTCTAGCTTCAAGACGACTGGAACCGGGGGCTTAGCGGTTTTGTGCCATTTTTATATGTGATCTAGGTGCAACGGCATAATCAAATATGGCCATCCGTCGGTAAAGCGGTGTATACGTCATCCTAGCTAGAAAGGTGATCTCATTTCCACTACATCAGAACCATATTGTTTTTACATCATTCTACAGAAATTTTGCAGCACTAGCCTTTTTTCCTTAATTATATTTATGACAAAGAATCTTGTAATCTATGTGGCCTGCTGAATCTTGCTGAATTAGCATTACAGCGCGTAATGTACAATGCCTTTTGCTTGTAACGGCATTTACTTTTATTCCATTAATATATAGTTGTGATCTAGAAATAAATGAAATTAATCTTAATATATTTTAGAAAATTAATTTAATATAAATTAGTGAAAAATTACTTTAATACAATTTATCGAAAATGTCAATCTTATTACTTTTACTAAAAATTCTGTCCTAATAGATTGTTCGAAAAGGGTTATCGTACCAAATAAGGACCTGTTAACCAGGCAATGGAAGCAATCGGATTATTTTCTGTGTTGATTTATCTTGTCTGTTTGAGTAGCTCCTAATGTCCGGCTGCCATCTTGTTCTCATGGTGCTTTTTTGTTCCTCCCACGGACCAGTCATCATTTTCCTTTGTACTGGGTTCATTGATGTTGTTTCTCTCCTGATATTTTTTCCAGTTTTAGTCCAGCAGTGATCTCCTTTTATCAAAACATTTTTTCTCCCTAAATTAGATGAATTATGTGCTATTTTGAGTTATTAGATTATACAGCCCCATGCGCCCCAGTCCTTTTAGTTGAGTTGGGGGTCTCTATGCCTAAAATTAGATCAAATTTAAGTTCAGCCTTGCTCTGCGGGGCCTGGTAATCTTGGGATTTATGACTACCTTATACTGTATACATTGGGACAATACTATTCGGAAAGAATTGTATGATGTCTGTCTCAGACCATCTACTTATATTTAATGTTTCTCCTTCTAACTTTATAATTTGATACATATTTACGTGTTGTTGTTAGTGTTGTAGGGTTTAACGCTATTGTTCAGCACACGACAGGCTATACATGATGGCCAGTATCATTGGTGGAGGAAGAACTCGGGAAAATCCCAGAAAGAAACATCGACCTACAAGAAGCTACTGGCAAGCTTTCTCACATACTACATTAGCTGAATCTTAGACTCGAACCCACGCAGACAGAGGTGAGATGGCAGTTAACCGTAACGGAGAGCGTTTTAAACCACTCGGCCACTCGGGGCCCCTTATGCGTATTTGGTATTTATTATTTACTGTCAAGCTGGCTGTATTGAGAGGAATGATAGAGAAGTTAATATTGTGAGGGTAGGTGCCTATACTTATTGTATGGGCTGTTTGTTTTGAAAATCCCATTAGTTGTTATTTGTTTGTTTAATTTCTGGTTTTTACATGTTTGTTTATTCCCTAACTCTTCATTATCTGTTCGTTTTGATTTGTATACCCCTATTATATTACTTTATCATTCATCTATTGTGTAGACTTGTCATTATTTCCGGAGTGATTTGATTACTCATTGGGCATTGTGTAATTGTTCCAGGTTCCCTAGTTTGTTTCTATGGTTACTATCGTCTTTATTGTTTGGTTTGGTTGCTCAGTGTATGCGTCTTGGTGATCTCATGCCCACCGTTGTGTATGTGGGTTTTATGGAATGTTAAGATCTACCTGCTAATTCCTGGTAGTGCTTCCATTCCTTAAAGAAGCTTTACTTTTGGCTGCCTACATCGGGAATACGCTATTACTAGTTTTTATGTAATCATTTATGTCTCCATATTTTGTTTATAGTGTTATTCGCATCTTTAATCTCTGGTTTGGTTGCTCAGTATACGAGTCTTGATCATCTCATGCCCACCGTAGTGTATGTGGGTTTATGGATGGTTGAGATATACCTGCTCATTCCTGGTGGTGCTTCCATCCCTTAAAGAGGCTTTCATTTTTGATGATTACTTTTGTTTTGAGCTAGTACTATGTTTTTTTTTCCTATTATCTTCTGTATTTTCCTATTTTCTAAATTGTCTCTAGTAGCCCTGTTGTTATTAAAAATTCAATAATAGTTTTGAATGTTGTTTGGGGGTTGTTATTTGTTAATTTACTTATTTCTGTGTATGTAAATAGGGCGGTTATGATTTGTTGTTGGGATCTGAAATTGTCCCTTTCCTTCTTGGTTATTCTACAATCATTGAAGATGTGGTGTAAATCTTCTGGGATGTTACAATTGTAGCAATTTATGTTATGTGGAAAGGGATTTTATGCATTTTCCAAAGCTGTTGGCCAGTTTATTTTTTCCTAAGAGAATTTGATTGATTATTGTTTGCTCATAACCTGTGCATCTAGGTGGTTTTATATTTCTATTTACTTCCTTGATGGTATTATATACTTTTCTCCGTTTGTGATTTTGATTCCAATCAGTTTCCCATTTATTGTTAATTAATGTGTTGATTAGCCTGTATAGTTCATGTTCACTATATTCGTGTGGCATTTAATTTGTTCATTGAATTTTTCTTTAGCTATCTGGTTGGCTAAGTCATTTCCTTGGATATTGATGTGGTGATGTGGGATGGAATCCACATGTAATCTATGCTTAATTTGGTTATATTTATTTGATTCATTTTTGCGTAGGTTTGGTTTAGGAAATTCTCCCTTTAAAAATGTGTTAAAGCTACGTTAACTATATATATTTAGTGGTTTTATTTTTTATTGAGATTATGACACTAAGCGTTTCACTTATTATAACTGTTTTGTTTGATTTGTTTTTCTTAATACATTGTAGTGCTTCTAAGATGGCCCAGAATTCATCTGTGTATATGGAGCAATAGTCAGCTAGACGCCACTCCATTTGTATATTCAGCTCAGGTATTACTATTGCTGGTACGATTATGATCTTACATGTGAATACCGCGGAGAGACGTCATCGATATAGCCAGCAATTGTATCTAATCGTGTTCCGCTAGACATTATATATTTAATTCGTCATATGATCGCAAGAACAATCGAAGGCAACGTCATTTACGATTGCATCACCTGGTTATCCGGTAATGTTCAGACCACTGAATGTCAGGATGCTACTTTCATCAATCCATTTCAGGATACTCTCAGAATAACCCTGATAATGTATACGTCGCATAATTGTCACATAATTGTACGTATCAGGACTTTACGTCTCAAGAATACCCGTCTCAGGAGCTATTTTCTCCCTTTCCTTTCAACGTCCATCCAAATCAGTTGGTTGGTTTCCTTCGACCACAGTTCTTATGAGGGAAATTGTTGCAAATGTCCCAGAGTCTAATCTGGTTCATGTTGCAGAAATGCGAAAACTGACTAAAAATTGTCGATGAGGCGATATTAAAACCTAGGAATGTTTGTGTGAGAAACACGCCCCTTAATTAACATAAGCAATCGATCAATTCTCTATACAGCCTTTCTCAGAGGCCACCATGTGATTTTTTTTAAAGTATGCGCGTTCCATGTTTTGTTATAATATGGGTCGTGTTATTTTTAGTGCCAGGGTATGTTTTCCGTCATGTCCGTGCTTGACTCATAAATGAAAACACTCTTGTCCTTCTATCCATCGTTGACATGTCAACTGCTAAGAAATTCAAATGCACCTAGACACATGGAATCCACGAGGAAGCCAGAATAGAACAAGAGGAGGGTAGGAAAAAGAAGAAAGTGAAGGAAGAATTTATCCTACCTCACATCATGCTGAGACATATGTATGATTTCAAGCCTGAAGTGCGAATGCTTCCACCACCACCAGCACATGTGAGACAACCTGCACCACAACCATGACAACATGGAATGCAACCAGCAACCAGCAACCAGATACCTCAATCTCACCTGACTAAACAACTGGTACCATAACTCAGAGTGTTGCCTGGGATGATGAGGTCACTCATCCCTATTCTGTGCTCCCAAAAACAACTTTGAATTGGGGTAAACTCTGCGTGCATTGAGCCCTACGTTGGAGATTTGACCATTAACCCAGTGCATCTAATGTTACAGAAAACCAACTCTTATCAGAGCTAATCAAATCTCTAGGAAAGAGACTGTTTAAATTTAAAATTTCGCGAGTGTGGAGTAGTGCTGGTATAAACACCGACTCCATTGCTGATGTGTATATTTGTGTTCTTATGCATGCGCATACGTTGTGTGGATTGAAGAGTGTGAGTGTGTGTATACATTTGTCTGTCTGTTTACCCGTCTCACCTTGCGTTGTTTCATATATATAGTTTATGAACTAGCTGAACCCGCTAGCTGACACTTACTGAAATAGCTGTAAATACCAGCCTCACGCTACCTGCTACAGGACACTCGCTCAATTTAATAGATGAACGTAACTGCCACTCGCTGAACTTACCCAACACCCGGTATTCGCTAAGCATATCCTAAAACCTGCATCCCACCAATTAACATACCCGCCACTCGCTGAATTAGATGAACTAGTTCGTACCATGATGTCATCTCACCTGTTCCATTCATATTGTCCGTATACTAATGGTAAGTCTCACATTCCCTATACTAATGGTAAGTATCACAGTCACTATACTAATAGTAAGTATCACAGTCACTATACTAATAGTAAGTATCACAGTCCCTATACAAGTCAAATACATTTTCGACTGGGATTTCCATATAAAGCTTGTCCATATAGTGGCACACGAAATTTCTGACTGGTATTTACATTGTCCCTTACACTGATGTCCCTATAGATGCCCAAGAACTTTTAGACTGGACTTTCCATTGTACCCAAAGTGGCCCCATTAAGTAGTTGAGCCATTGCAAAAGGCATTAAATGACTTGGACATGGTGGAGGAATTTTTAATGAGAATGGAGGATGAGGCATATAGCCCTCACAGGTAAAAATGGGGATACATTATATACAGAAGACCAAGGAAGAGAAGGAGAAAGAGGATAAAAGGTGAACGAGACAATAGAAAGACAAATTGTAAAAAGAAGGGGAAACTTAAAGCAGAAATTAGTATAGGAGGAAGATCAGGAGAAAGATGAGAATGAACAAAGGAGTAGAAAAAGAATAATGTAGTACAAACAACAAGAAAATAGTTGAGGATAAGAAGAAATTATAATAAGAAGAAATTCAAAATGCCTTTCTCAGGGCCAATCCATTGCTTAGAAACACACACACACACACACACACACAGACAGACATATATATATATATATATATATATATATATATATATATATATATATATATATATATATATATATATATATATATATATATTCCCTTTAATATATCTGTATATGTGTGTCACTGTTTGAGTATTTGTGTTTGTGTAAGTTTGCGTGTATTTGTCTCTTTTGTTTTATATATATTTCTCTTTTCGTGTATTTAACACTGTCTCTAACCATGTATATATTTATATTTGTCCCAATATTACACATATTAAATTCCCCTTGACGCTAGGGTACAAACCCCAAACGTACTATAGATGTCACATTGACACCATTGTATCCCCTATACTACTGATAGCGACTACAAGACAAACTGATGTAATTTTGTAATTTGTATTGCTTGCTCCAATGCACGTATTATGTTTTAATAGCAAAGATAATGTGTAGTAAACAAACTTTGCAAACAATTAAAACAATTGTTGAATTAAAATCATACAAGAACGAAACAGTTGCGGGTAAAAAGATGATGTACTGGTATGCATATTCACTTGCATCCTTGAAATGTCCATCACGAAAATGGCAAGTACTATGGTGGTTATTCAAGTAGCCGATTGAAGAAACTTTGTTAGAACATGTGAAACCAGAAAGACATTTAGTTTTATCGTAAACTTAGTTTAATACACATTATGTGATAGTCAAGTTTAAACTGTATTTTAAGCTTAAAATGTTATGATTAAATATTTATTTTCAAATGGAAACAAATCTAGAAGGCATATTTGAATTACACACCTAAATTATTAATTTGTATGCCTATAATAAGGTGATTTCATTATCACAATGAGATTATATATAATTAACAAATGTTGTATATGTTCAAATCCTCCCTTGAATGTTTGTTTATGTGAATTATTGTTTGGAGGAGTTGTGATCAAGTTTTATTAGTGGTCCTGCTGTACGAGATCATTTAATGTTACAATATTCAGATAAAATCAGACATGAATAAGCTACTGTTATACAAATCACTCAAAACGAAAAAAGAACAAACCAAAACAAATCACAATGCAAGCCTTTTTAATATTTATGAAGATGTGAAAATATAAAGTCAGAAACAAAAACCTAGCTAGAAACAAATGATTTTTTCAACATATATAAAAATGAGTATACAAAAAAACCTGGTAAAATCACCCAACTAGTTAGTTATGTAGCAAAAATGCACTTTACACTCTGACTGATAGGTATAAACAATATACTGTATATAAAGACCAATAAGCTACAACAAAAACTACGAAGTTTTCTTTCAAAATTGATACATTTTACGCAAAACTAGATTTGTAACAGTTTTAAAACCTTTCATGCATAATGCATTTTGTTAATGTTGATCAACATGTATGTGTAGCATTCTTTCTAAACGTTAATGTTGTTATAATGTTTTCATATTTGCAGCAACCTTGGCTATATAATATAGCAAATCAAAATCATTAAAAAAAGTCAGAAACCTATAAGGCCGAATGAATGATTTGCGACTCGGATAACATGCTTTGTGTAAAGTTATGAATAAATGTCTCTACATTTATCAGAGGCTGTCGCAATTTATAATTGACCAGTATCAATTATACATAGGCAAACAACACTTTCAACATACAGTACAATCCATATATGGTCTCCTCATCTCATCTAATTTATAATATATTACATTCACATATTACTTGCTATGTAATACGTGAATGGCACAAGCTATCCAACATTTACACAAACGCCATTTTGTCTTTTGTTTTAAACTTGATTTATCCTCGCTGTTGATTATAATGTAAAAAAGTCAATGTTTGTTTACGAAATTAACAAAACTACAGAAATGGACAAGAACAAAAAAATTTTATGCTAATTCCTACCACATTAAACATGCAATATTTACACATTTTCAAAGCTAAAATTACCAAATAAATGGCTTAAAAAAACAATTTTAATGTTGCATAAAGTATAAAACTATGAACAAATCAGCACAGATATGTTTTGTTTATTGTCAATATACATTAGTTTCATATGAAATTACTACAGCATTGCAATCACAAAGATGAAAGATTAGTTGTAATACATCTAGATACTAAGGAGTTTAAGATGGTTATGTGTGATTGAGGTCATTTGACATGATAAAACAGTTTAACATGTTTTCTCCAATTAAAACATGAAACATCGTTCTAACACCTATGTATAGTGACTGCCTAATTTCTTGTACAACGTACACCGTAAACAACTCATACGGCATTGCTTGTATATATTGTTTTTGACAACTGAAATGATTAATCGAAACAAACTCGGAAATTTGGATAAAATGCATAATGATATGCCATGTATGGATTAAGCTAGTCAAACCCGGTGTTTGATCCTTACATAGTGTTCTAACAACATTTGCATGTACAGATCGTGTTTAATTGAACAATATATGGATCCCCAGTCATTGTTCTATGAATGAAGATATATATTCATATAGTTAACATTACAATGTTAATAATTAACCAGTATAAATGTATTAATTGGCTTGGCTACATCAGTCTGTCAATGAAACTAGCCTGGAAACTCATTTTTTGTATCTCAAAACTGAAGCAACGCCATCTGTATTGATACATAATTTGTCCATGTAAATTTAAAAGATGTTAAATGTCCAATATCAGTTCAATGATTTGTATTTCCTAATATCCAAAATGTATTACCATTAAATTCACTGGAGTAATATTTTTACAAAACAAATTCTAATTCAGCACAAGTTTCTAGAACCTTTCGCATTTCATTTGTTGCTATATTGCACCATCGCTTGTGTTTGTATTGTTTTCCTACTTTTTCACTTTTGAGGTATCGTGGACAAGTTTCTTTAATATAACAGTTCTTAATAAAGTAAATTTACCAAGACCTAGAAGCTTCTTTTGTTATCACACTAAGAAAGTTTGAATATGTCTCATATGTGTGCACTAGATTACAAATGAGCAGGTGTTCTGTCAGCATGTGCAAGTTCTTTGTATGGGCTAAACCCAAATACATCAACGGATTTATCTTTAAAGAGACCCTATTCTACAAAAAAGGCTTGAATTAAGCGACACAAGTACAGTTTGTAAATTAAAGATTCGGATCTACTTTAAAACATACATAATGTATTTCAAAATAAAAGTACAGTTCACTGGAACTTATGATGAAGTCCACATATTTTGAAAGACATTAAGAATGATTCTAATCGAGATATGTCCAATGTTATGCATGTTTGTAATAGGCTTTGAAGGCATCTTCCTCTGAACAGCATTTCATAACCCGGTAGGTATGCAGGAGCAGCAAAGGAAATCTAGATGTAAAATAATCAAGATATTCATCTGGGACGGACCCAAGTGAATTCTGAACATCTGCAGTCTGACGATTGTAATGGTTCCTCTGAAATAATGATAACATTTCTTGCTTAAAATTGGTGTTCAAGATACAGATACATAAAATCACCATTATACGAGAAATATTCTTTGCTTTAATTGCAATAATTAAAACATAGTTTATAATAAATGTGATAAACATTTATGTATTGTACACCTAAGGGGAATTAATTATGTCTGGTGTTATGCACGTGGCACCCCGACAAAAGCGCTGACAAAAGAGCGCCGACAGCGCAAGACAAAAGAGCTCAATACCAAAACAGCGCCGATGAAAGAGAGAAGACAAAAAAGCGCCAATATTTTTAGCCATTGAAAGTCTTAAATGCTTAGAATGAAGTATATTACAATTTAAATTACAAATCACTTCTGCATCAATTAGGTACATATTTGTATAAAATATAATCATTACTTAAAATGACTTAAAAGGAATTAATAGCACAATCTTCCCCTTCCGTGACTCGATCCTTACCATGTAATTTCTTGCACAACTATTATACTTTAATTTTGTAACTGTTGTAAAACTGCAAAACATGGTAAACTTCAAAAGGAATTTGTAACTATATATGCTCGTCCAACAAAATCTTTGATCGCTAGTCTGTTTTTACCAAAGTATATATATATATATATATATATATATATATATATATATATATATATATATATATATATATATATCTAAGCTTCCATCGTTTGAAAACTTCTCTATATAACTATTTGATTTTTTTTCAACTTGATCTGTACTCTACTTGTTAGTATAATTTAATCGGCACTCTTTTGGCATCAGCTCTTTTGTCTTGTGCTCATTTGTCGGCGCTATTTATCGTGAGCTCTTTTGTCGGGTCACCATACACGTACTTTCTGTATTATATATATATATATATATATATATATATATATATATATATATATATATATATATATATATGTATATATATATATATATATATATATATATATATATATATAGAGAGAGAGAGAGAGAGAGAGAGAGAGAGAGAGAGAGAGAGAGAGAGAGAGAGAGAGAGAAAGAGAGAAAAAAAAACTTGTTAGTTTCTCACTAGTATGTTAAACTCAAACACATTGTTGAGACAAGGCAAATAAGATACACAAACATAATTGAACATAAGTAATTCTACTGGAATGAAACTTTGTAGATATATTATGTTTCGACTAATTAATTTCAGATTATTAATGATGCTTTGCAACTAGTTATATCAGTTTCAACTTGATGAGCTTACTACCATCTGATTAATATGTACATTGGTATAATTGTAAATTATATCCCCGATATATTGCTGCATTACTTGCAATTCTAGATTAACATGTCTTGACAAAACCAGACGAAAAACACGTGGTTGCGTTTATTATCATCTGATCCGTTTTATCTAACATGATTGATTCAAGCAGCCTGGTTTTAATGTTTAAAGACGACGTATCTAGTTCAATCTCGTTCGTCGTCTAGTTTGGAAACTTTAGTTTAGTTTGTGAGTAATTTTAATTAGCGTGACATCACTAAACATGTGTCCAGGGTAAGAGATTTTTTATGAAAGTGGTCTTCTGTCCAGCATCTAAGTAATCAAATTCAACCCGTTTTCAGGTGGGTCTCGGCTATGTTTCGTTTTGAACAAGGGTCTGTCAAGGTTGAACGTTTCATCTGATTCAGTTTCAGTCTGCAGACAAACATGGGCCTTGAGTCTCAGTTGGTGTCTGAGCTCTTTAGTGTCATTCTGCAGCTTACCTATCTCCAACCCTTAGATAGAAGTTTTACTTTACGAGCAGCAGAGAGGGTGAATCCTACAACGTTTTTAGACAAAATTTGATTGAAATCTTAAAACGAGCCGTCCTATAATCTCATTTTAACCAAAAAGAGGGTGAATCCTACAACGTTTTTAGACAAAATTTGATTGAAATCCTAAAACGAGCCGTCCTATAATCTCATTTTAACAAAAAAGAGGGCGAACCCTACAACGTTTTCAGACAAAATTTTGATTGAATCCTTAAAACGAGCCTTCCCTAAGAAATCTCATTTTAACTAAAAAAATGAAAACGAAGATTTTTACGATTTTTTAATTAATTTTGGTCGCAACTTGTTGTCATCCACCCTCTCTGCTGCTATGGGTTAATAATTTTTTTACGATGAAAATCCTTTTAGGATTTCACAAACAAACTAATCGCTAACACCTCCTCTTGTAGATCAATTAGATTATTAGATTGGTCTGTGAGTTTGAAATTAATTCTTGTTAATGAATCATTATGGCATCGCATGTAGACAGGATTAATTGGGTTTTCAATAATTAAAAATCCTGGAGGAGCTGTTGGTGCAAACGAATAAAGAATATATCCTTGCTGAGCTTGATTTGATCGTTCGAGATTAATTTGATAGCTTCCTTCGATAACATCACATACTAAATTGAGCGCAATCACCGATGAAATATTCACGTTGAACGGAGCGATATGCCTGCCGCCACCGTCTGGGTCATTATTGTGTTTGAGGATTTTTATTTCCGGTGATGCTGTTTTTTTCCACGTATCATGAATTATTTTAAAACCAACATCGATGGCATCACTGAGAAGTTTTTTTAGTTCCGGTACGTTATATCCCGGTAGTTTGAATGTGGGGATATCTTCAACGCGGATTTTATAGATCAGTGCAAATTCTTTTCTCGATAGGGGATTATCATCATCTAATATATCCTGAATAATTTTTTGGTTAAATGTTTCCATATCATTGATGATTTTGTTGCATGTTTCTATGACGCTGATAAATTCATCTCGGGTGAGAGAGCCGGATTTAAGAGATATTAACAACAGCGAAAAATCATTATTCATTGCTGTGAAATTTTCATCGATTTTAAAATCGTCAGTAACAAGAAATTTTTCCCCAAACGTGTAAAGGATCTTAACAAAATCTCTAATGATTATGTGATCTTTATAACTCCTTATTGGATTATCAGGTTTTATTCTGTCGGTGATATAATCAGATTTTTGTGGTTCTGGTAAATCAACGGTTTTTTCCACTGGTGGTAATTCAGGCCATCCTAGTACGGTTCTTATTGAGCTTTGATATATATCTACGACATATTCTTCTGAGTTTATCTCAATTGCGGATGATAGCGTCGGTTCATGAACTGTTATAGCGATTTTTGACTCTACTCCAGTAATCGATTTTATTCTACGCGCGAATTCATTATTGATTTGTTCGATTTGGTATGACCCTGTTGATATGGAAACGACGTTCCAGTCTGGAGTCCCGTCGTCTTTATTCTTATTTGCAAACACTAAAGAATTATTGGGTTGTTGACCACCAAATGATTTTGATCTGATATTAGGCCAACTGTGATACACTCGTAGTTTTGCTAGCGCTATCTCCTTTACGGGGACTGGGCTAGGGAAATTCACACTAAACTCGGGTTCCGTTGATGTTATTGATATCATGCTTGTTTGTACTGGGTTCGTGTTCTCCACTACTCGTTGAAGTAATTCCATCGGTGTCGTCATTGTTATCATACTCATGTTGTATTTCTAATTTTGGTATCGAGGAATCATAAATACTGACCATCACTGAGAACTCACAATCTGGTATGGTTGATATTATTGAGATCATTTTGTTTTTTGGGTTCGTGTTTTCCGATTCCATCGGTGTTGTCATTGTTATTATACTCATGTTGTTGCTCTAATTTCGATATCGCGGAATCAAAAATACTGACCATCTCTGAGAATTCACTATCTGATATAATTGTATTATCGAGTGACGATGATATCATCAATGATAATTGCGAATATGCGGTTGATGCAATATGAAATTGAAGTAAGTAATTCTGCAGTTTACTCTGGCTGCATGATGATATCCTTTTTGCTATCCCGGTTGATATACCCCCGATTGTAGCCACCGCAGAAATGCAAATTGGAACTACGACCGGGGCAATCATTGTAACCGATGCAAGTATTATTCCTGCGCCAGTGAGAACGCTTGACACCGAGTACATAATAATATCAATTGCGGTGATTCTTCGTCGGTATTTTTTTATTTTTATTTGATACTCTTCAGTGAGGGTTTTGAGTCTATTTTGAAATTCTCTGACCTGATCATAGCGACATTGAGTTGATGAAATCATTGTTATTTTAAAAAAGCTAGCGTTTTCAATTGTGAAATCCGAACGATTTTCCTTTCAATTTAGTTATTTACTTAAATCCGCTACGAATTCCACATACCATGTTACTGGTGTCCCAACCAAACTTTTATCAGTAGCTGTTATAGTGAACTTTTCAGTTGTATCCTTGTCGATGATCGTTGAAATCGTATTATTAACCCCGGATGAACTCAACGATGAAATATTAAATTGAGCCGTTGTCACCAGTGTTAATCGATAAATACCCTTAACGGTTGCAGTGATATCTAATTTGTTGTTTGCAGGTGTCCACGCAAATGATCCGTGTTGGATTGTATATACTACGTTGTTGGTTTTTTCATGAGGAATTTTTGTTTTTTCAATGATTGTTATCATCCTCGAAAAATCACCTTTGACGGCTTCGATGAAGTTTTTCGTCTCATCGATGGATTTTTTAATATCAGGGAGTTTTATTTCTATTTTATCCAACTGGGTTCCAATAAATTTATCAATGATATTTCTACGAAAAACTGAAAACTGTTTTCCGTTTTCTTCAATTCTAGATTCAAGTGTTGTTAGTACAAACACAGAATTGTTTAACTCATCGTTGAGAGTTTTTAATCGATCTGTAATCGTCGAAACGAGTACACCCGGTTTGAGTTTACCCTGATCGGAAAATAACGCAACGGTGTTCTCGATTGCGTTTTGTTGTTTAACCAAAATATCATCCAGAGAAATATTACTGGTTTTCAATTTACCCTGATCGGAAAATAACGCAACGGTGTTCTCGATTGCGTTTCGTTGTTTAACTAAAATATCATCCAAGGACACATCACTGCTTTTCAATTTACCCTGTTTGTCTTGAAATACAACTATTTCATTAGGATCAACATTTGTTAAGTTCAACGTCTCAGCTATTTCATCTTTGATTAGTTTTTTTACATCCTTGACAGAATCAGGTGGTGCAGTGCCATCGGGTTTGGGTTTCAAAGATCTCCCCCAAATATCAATCATGTTATTGTAAAACTCTTTCTCTCTCTAAAAAGCGATTACTAGTGTATTCATTAACGACAACATGTGGTGGTTTTCCGCTTGGGTTACTCAAGGAGTTAGAAATAGCGTCAAGGACATTTAATACTTCGCTGCCACATATTGGTGGGTCAATCATCGTTTGTGTTGGTAGCGTAGAATACCAAGTCTTCATTGGAAGGGTTTTTATATAACGCAAAAACTCTTTTGGTGGGGCTAATCCATATGAATCGAAATAGACAATCTCACGTGGATCAATAGCGTATGCAACCCAGTGAGTTCCAGGTCCGGTGCTGTTATCTAAATTAATAATACCGGTTTCAACGCTGTTTGGTTGATGTGGTAATTGATCTTTCATAAAGACACCTCTGAAGTTTTTAATCGCGAGTTTTTTAGCAGCATCGAGTAAATCAAAATTGGACATGGGAACCATCGGTTCGGAAATCGAAGATTTCTGAATTAATAAATCGTTCCTGGTAGTCTTAGACCCTTTCCGCTGTACCACGAATACGGGGTTCCTGGTAGTCTTAGACCCAATCCGTGAACGGATCGTCCCTTTTTTTTATATCCTTTCCCAGTTGCCTTCTTTAGTGCCATTCCTGCTGCAGTACCAACGGCTCCTAACGCTGCCGCTTTAGCCACCGCTGGGGCTGCTGCTGCAATCAATGCTGGTATTGCAGCTAACAACGGGAATATACCGCCTGTTTTAATCATATTTTTGATAGCAGCCGCAGAAAGAGTAATCTGGACACCTTTTTTTGCTACTAGTGCATCATTGAAATGTTTCACCTGACGAGTTGTCAGCGATAGTTTATTTGCACCACCAGTCATTTGGTTGGGTTTCAACGTGATTGTGGTTCCACATCGCTTAGCCGATTCTGATTGCAATTTTTTTAATTGACCGGGAGTTAACGCAACACTAATAACACTATATGACATTATACATAATAGATTGATTCTAAATCGAGAAAATCGTTTACGATTTCAATTACATGTTTTTGAAAATCAAAGATTTTCTACTGGGGCATCTACCACTCTCATTCTTCCTCCAACACCTTCGAGTAGCATTGATTTATCACTGAGAATAACAGCAACCGCTCTATAATCAGCAATAGCACCACGAAGCACATTAGCTCTAAAGTGTATATCAACGACAGATTGTCTCATCAAATCGAGATGTTCCAGTGAGAAGTAATAGATCGGATACAGATTTTTAAAGTCGTATTGTGATATTTGCAAACCAGTATCCACATTTTGGTCGCGTGCCATAAATGACAACAGACGATGATAAACTCGTGCGATATGATTTTCTGTGTAATTAAGTTGTATATCCTCGGATGGTTCCTGCTGGCCGTTTATTCTCAGTGAGACGTCTTTAACACCTAACTGATCAAATATCATATGGCTGGAGAGTTGATTGCCAACTCGTGCGTTATCTTGTAACGCTACGAATATATGACGTGGCGCAGCAACACCTTGTTTTGATGCTAGGTTCCAAGTGAATAACCCGTTGTTATTTGATTGCTTCACATCTGTACTCACTGATAACCAACTTAACAACGACTTTCCTCCATGGTCCATAAATGATAGTAATCGTTCTTCTGCGGTGATTGCTGGAGTCAACACTGGCATCCACAATGATATTTTTGTTAAATTGACTTTACCGGCATCAGCATTTGGATTTGCATTGTCTGCTGGAATCCTCCAGATTGCGTCATTATCATCACTCTTTCGTACAAGCGATACTGTATGCTTCGCTCCATAGATAACTTTTCTGACGTTTCTACAGAATCCAAATATATGATGCAGTGGAATCGCGCATGAAAATGATTTACGCCCTACTCCCAACATTGAGTTTCGTGTTGCAGCTCCTAGATTGAAATTAGCATCGTTGTTTATAATCATATCCTCGGCATCAATATTAGCGGTGCCAGCATTATTCTTTGGTCGTCTTACAACAAATGGATTTCCTCCAGCGGTATTCTTACCATCTTTTGCAAACATCATAGAGGGTCCTGCTGATCTTGTATAATCATCAGAATATCTCGCTAACCCGATTATTGTTGTAGCCACATCAACATCGCGATCTATCGACTCGATTTCTTTTCCATCAATGAGATATCTAGCACTCTCAAATAGCGCCATGATACCATTATTGACAAAACCGACTTGAGTACCAGCTGGATACGGTGCTGGTACAGCAGGAGTATCAGCAGCTGTTACAAGTTCTCCTTCTACTTCAATAAACGCTTCACAGGGTAGAAAGTATTTACTGGTATCATGGACTTGAAGATCAATTCTTGCTCGACTATTTGAGTCTATGGCATGATAGGCGTAATATTGATAATCGCGTACAGAATCATCCTTGCCAACTGGGGCGTCTATATCAAACGCTGGATCATGTGACTTTTTGAACATTTTATTCTATTTATCAGAGTCTAAATCGCGATTTCCCATTTCATCGTCGTAGTTTTTTAAAGCCACTTCCTGCTATCATATTTGCAATATTGCTTTGGTCGGGGGTTAAAACCATCGACGCTAATTTTTCATCTACTGCGTTATTTATAATTCTACTAACACTTGCAGGCATTTCCGCTGTAGACGGTAACGGTTTTGAAAATCCTTTGGATTTCATCCGTGATTTCACTAATGATGTTAATTTATTCTTCGCAGTTGAAAACGCTTTTCCAGCAAGATCTCCAACAGCACCAATACCCTTATCACGAATAACATCAATTGCTTTCATTCCTAATTGTTTAGCCAACGGCATCACTTTTGGAGCCATTCTCGCAAATAACCCTGCAATGGTATTACCTAAACCATCTCCGTAGTATGCTCTATAAACCGGAAACCGTGAATTAACTACGTAGACGGGGGTTGGTTTATCATGATTGTAGTGTATGATCATTATTTGAAATCAGAAACAATTTTTCAATTGACTTTTCAATTCAGTCTCGGTGATTAATCACTGTGATACCCACTTTCCACTAACTCGCCAATGAAATCTCGATATGTGCTGATATCCATGATACCACCCTGAAATAATCGTCTACAGATATCAGCTGCTTCATTAATTATTTCCGGTGAGTTATTTCCGGCTCGGAACCCTCCTACAAGAACCTCTAATCGTGATATATCACTGAGAACACTACCAGGACATACCCCACTTTGGGGTCCACTGGAATCTCTTAATCCACTTCCGCTATAACAATTTGCTTCATCCTGTTTTTCTTCATCCGTGGGTTGTAAATAACCAAGAAGATCATCATCATCACGTGGTATTTGTTGTTTTTTAGGTGAAAAAGATATTTTCTTTGCAGGTTGCTGTCGCCGCCTTTGCAATTTTTGCGGTTTTTGTTTTTGTTTAAACTCTTCGTATTGATTATACACGTGATCCACCTTATTGATATAATCAATATATGATGCACTATCTTTCTTAATCAGACCTTTTTCAGTTTTGATTTTATAGAATATATCAGCCCAGTGAGTTATATTTCTAACATATTTATCATGTTCTGGTTTCAACCATTTTTTTCTGTTTTCATAACAACAAGCGCAGGAATTTCTGTTGAATCAGTCTTATCAATTGTTGCTAACCCTTCCTCGTTAAATCTCACGAGTAAATCATCTACTGTTCTTTTTGATTCTATTTTTTGTACGGCCTGTTCTGTTTGTTCAGTTTTCGCTGCTATTTTTTCGAGTTCACCAATAACAGATTTCCCTGTCTCGGGAACATCTCCCCGTATAGCACGCTCTATCCCCTTCGTTGCTGTAGTTACTGGTTTAAACAATTCTTCAGATCCCGCAGCAAAATCAGTCTGAAGACTCTGTCGTTGTTGCAGTTTATTCCGTACAGAGTCACGAATTGGTACAAATCTCTTAATTGCATCTAATCGTTCACGAGCCAATCGGGTTGTTAATGCTTCATTGACCATTATTTGAAATCAGAAACAATTTTTCAATTGTAAAACAATTTTTTTTAATCCCGACCTAACACCATCGGATGGTCATGGAAGTGTTATTTCATCCTATAACGGCTTCTATCAATGATGGCGAAAGTGTGGAAATCCTTATAAAAAATAATTAATATCACACTTTCGCCATTCTATTTTTGATCAATCCGAACCAGCCATCAATTTTTTATTCACTGTTTCTGACATTATCAATCAAAAAATGCTAAAAAAAATTAAAATCTCTATGAGGGACGGTCACAATCAAATAATGATAAATAGTCGGTCAATCAAAATTGTTCATTTTCTTGAATTAACGCCCGTAGGTTTCTAACTTTAGAATTAACCTCCTTTTTCAATTCGTATTCGTACCCCAATTCTTTTCGTATTCGTTCTACGATGGTATACAACGGAGCGAACACACTTACGTCACTGGAAAATGCGAGAGAGTCCCGAATAGAATTCTGAATTCTTTTGATGAGCGCATACTTCTTTGGTAGCATATATTTATTGTTGTTAACTCCGTATTCTATATCCTGAAAATCAGACATGATTTGATCAGGATTTAACCCATCTGATAGTTCAATATCCCAACTTTTCAATTTTGAAATCTCGGATATGATGCTATTCATGTTTTCAGAATTCATTATTCTATAATAATGATATATTTCTAAATGAAAAATATGACGTATTAGACGTAACTAAATCGAATTTTCTGTCCTGTCTTTTTTGAAATAGCCGTCTTGGTTATTCCCTCTGCAACTTTTCGTACTGAGGGTCCACAGATATCGAAAAATTTACCGGTTTCATTCATAGATGAAAATATTTTTTCTTCATTAGTTATTGTATTCAAAGATTTCACAGGTCTCGCTTTTTTCGAGTATTTTCCAGTCTCCCCTCGTTTGGAATTCTCACTCTGTGTAACAGCCTGCAGATTTGATAAAGAATTGTTTTTCGGATTAGAATCGATATGATCAATAACAAAATCATCCTCGATCAATCCATGGAAACACTCGTACACGAAACGATGATTGAGATATTTCTTCTTTCCAGCACCAAACATCAAATATCCATGATTATTCACATCACCAACTGGTTTCTTCAGTCTGCGGTTTCTTACAACACCATCACTGGATGCTTCATAATTTGTGATCACAGGGTGTGGTCTGAATTCTTGGTTCATTTATATATTATACTATTGTTTGTCTAATTCATTGTTTGGTTTAATGATAAATCTTTCGATGTAGTCTTGAGGAGTTCTTATGATTTTATCCTTGATACTGACTTTGTCAGCGTCAAGAATACTGACTTTGTCAGCGTCAGGGTCATAATTTCTGATTGATTGTCCATTTTGTATTCTTTTATCATAATAACGCTTCAACTCCCTGTATCGCTTTCCACCACAATTCAAACACAACCGTGATTTCCCCCTAACCCCAACTCCACATAGAATACAGGGTAACGGACCAAGGCTTCCACGTCGAAAGCTTTGCATATGATACCCACAAAACTCATTTCTGCATGATTTGTTACACGGGGTTACTGATCCAATCATAAGCCACTTACAGTGATTCATTATATAAAAATCTTTCATTTAAATGCTTGTTTTAATTATAGCATGAAGGAATTAAGGAGAACGCCTTCGAAAAATGCTGAATTCAATGTTGATAAGGAGTTTAAGAGATTATTGAAAATCAATCCTAGATTTAATCTCGATAGACCCAAAAAACCCAAAAAACGTCCAATAGACGGAAACATGAAAGAGTTTAAGAGATTATTGAAAATCAATCCTAGATTTAATCTCGATAGACCCAAAAAACGTAACAAACGTCCAAGAGACGGAAATATGAAAGAGTTTAAGAGATTATTGAAAATCAATCCTAAATTTAATATCGATAGACCCAAAAAACGTAACAAAATTAATCCTAAATTTAATCTCGATAGACCCAAAAAACGTAACAAACGTCCAAGAGACGGAAATATGAAAGAGTTTAAGAGATTATTGAAAATCAATCCTAAATTTAATATCGATAGACCCAAAAAAACGTCCAAGAGATTACCCTGGAAGGATGCTCAATTCAATCTCGATATAGTTTCTAATACACCCAAGAATACAATTCTTGATAAAGCCATGATTAGAAAAATCAGAGATTGTTTCAATGAATTCAAGCGTGATGGAGCATCCTATTGTTGGTCAACACTTCGAATTGATGGTGTTGTTGACGCTACCATGAATGATGAAAAAGCAGCAGTGATAATTTCACGTGTTGGGGAAAAACGGTATTTTTTCCGAATCAAATTCATTATTGAAGTCGATGGCAAATGGATTATTAGGGATAAATTTGAACCAATCCTCAAGAATAAAAAAGCTGTCATTGTGAGTAGAGATTCCAAACCAGGGATTCTAACCGGCATTGACAAACCATACTACGAAAGATCTTATCCCGTAACAGCAATGGTTTATGGGATATATCCGTTAAATGATAAACCCGATATCGCAAAACTAGCTCCTATGAAATATTCGTCAGGGCTTAATTGTGTAGCAACACGGGTAATGGAGCACTTCACAAATGCATCCCGAGGAAATAAACTAACTGATCTGCGACGTAGGAAAATAACCGAGTGGGAACAGACAGTGAAACAGCATGGTGCAAAGATTTCTGATATAGCTAAATTAGAAACATCATTAAGATTTCCAATAACAGTTATGACGATAACCGGAGAGGTTTTATACGAACCGAAATATAACAAAAATGGAGCACCAATACAGATAATTGATCATAACAAACACGCGTGGACACCTGCGGTAACAGTATTTCCACGAGAACGAATCGTGAAATATATCCCCCGGAAATTTTCCGGGGAATTCGTCGGGGATGTTTTCTATGAAGAGAGATTATTTGATGATATTAATGCGTTGTGTAAGGATGATCCTGTGTCAGTGTGGTTACTTAGAAGTGATGAAGATCCCGAAATAGGATTCGATCAATTTGTAAAACCAAATGGTGAATTATATCGCGTTGAAGAATTAGATAATAGAATGAGAAAAATCGCTAGTGATTTTTCACCGGAAAGTTTCCATGAAAAACTACTCACGGATAGTTTTACTATTCCATCAGTGGTAGCTCACTTCGCAAGAGAAAAAAACTCATGGCGTCCAACACGAAGTGATTTTCTCGAGGATGTTAAATTGAGTTGCGTCGAATATTCCCATGGAGGACTGTGGAATACGAAATACCATCGTGATGGTATGATTTCAATTGATATATCCGCGTGTTATCCCGGAAGTTTTCTCGGGTATGGGGAATGCGCTGAGTACTTCAAACGATTTGGACACCCAACACATGAAATGACTCGTGTTGCGATTAATGGACCATTACCTGATTTTGATTTAACCGGATTCGCTCGTGTGATATCATTCGAATTAGCTACAGGGTTACATCCGTCTAGTTATGTTTGGCTCGGTAGACACCTATCTGAAAAGGCCTGGATGCCAATAGTGCTATTGAGATATATGATTGATTGTGGTATGCTAATATCGTTAATTGTTTCCGAGGCTATTATATGCTATCGAGCTCAGAAGGAAGTTTGGCTACCACAACCCGATCTAGATAGAATAATCAGCGAACTACGAAAACAGTTTCCAGATTTCAGTGAAGAAGAAATCATAAATTGGTCTAAGAAGTTATTTGAAATTAAAAAAGAACAAGCAAAGGATCTCGGACGAAGAATAATCGGTAAATTTACCCAGGGTGGACGATACGACAACGCAAAATACTCCTCGCGGTTAATCACAGATGTCGCTGAATACGATTTTATTGTAGCGGATTTAATGAAGCAGGGAAAACTTGTATCCCGTAAGGATGCTTTTCTATCTAATGGTGAGAAAATGGGTACGGTTGTTACCTACTGTGATGGATATAATTCCCAGTACACACATTTGAGAAGTTCAATGCTAGCCTATGCTTCTATTAATCTATTTTCGATGATAAATAGATTTCCTAATACCGCGGTTAGAGTG
The DNA here is from genome assembly GCA_030141615.1 of Unio pictorum. Lineage (NCBI taxonomy): Eukaryota > Metazoa > Mollusca > Bivalvia > Unionida > Unionidae > Unio > Unio pictorum. The sequence goes on from JARLTB010000050.1 coordinate 129,759, forward strand.
GCCACTGATTCGATGTATATACACAATAAGTACAAATCAGCTGTAGCTAAATTCACAGATCCCGAAGAAAATTGGGGGCGTTGGCGATTTAAAAAGGAGATGCTACATGAGTATTGTGAATCCGCAGACGTTGCCATGGATGATAAATATCTTTGTTGTAACCGTATTGAATTTCAATCAGAATTTTCTAATGCACCACCGGTATCTGATCCAATCTGTAGATATAAAACAGTTTATTTAAACGGTTGTGGTGGGTCAGGAAAGACAACTCGTGCAATTGAATTATATCGTGGTGGTGGAAATACTTGTATTTCTACTAACATGATTGTGCTAACACCGACTCACAGACTCGCCAGAGAGATGATACAACGAGGGGTAAATGCTTGTACTTACCATAGTTTCTTTCGATGGAAGGGTGACAAATGGACTCCTGAGCGTATGGGTGATAAATTCATTTATGAAATCATCATTTGGGATGAAATATGCACAGTGTCATTAGATGTATTACAAACATTTCTTGAGTGGTTGTTAAACAAAAACACAAAAGTCGTCATGTGCGGTGATCACGGCCAACCACCACCATTTGTCGGTGCATCTCCACATGAATGGCTAAGGGGTTTTGTAGACTACTATGAAGAAATCACCACTGATTATAGATCACTTGATGAACGATTACGAGAATTTAAAAAACTAATTAGATTACAACCGGATAGAATCCAGTACGAAATAGCGCGTGAAATGATTTCAGAAACTCAAATAAACGATTTCTGGGAAACATGGAGACCAAATGATTTGATAATTGCAAGTAGAAAAATAGTCAGGGATACACTTCAGATGAAGTTATTTGAATTGCATAAACAAAAATTTGCAACGCTTCCAGTACCCCTTTGTTATAGGCCATCGGATACACGAAAACAGAATATTGAAGTTGATATTCCAGGACAGAGTGAAAAACAAATTCTCGTATTAAATGATATTGTGCTGGTTGATATCAATGTCGTTGAAGATGCATTGCGTGCTAATAAATCCCCGTGGACGCTAGGATACGCAGCAACAATACACTCTTCACAGGGATTGACTATATCGGATACAATTGTTTGGATGGTGGATAATCACATCGAATGGTCGAATTTAGTCTATCTCGCAGTATCCAGAGTACGAAAAATAAATCAACTTCGAAGAATTGTCCTCGATGATAATGACACCACAATGGATGATATTGATGTTAGCATCATTAATAAAAAACTCTCCGGTTACAAACAACAGGACAAAAAAAAACAACGAGAATTTGATATTGATGCTAAATTAATAATTACGCTGAAGAAACAACAGAATAATCACTGCGCGAGTTGCAATTGTATAATGCGTTGGCAGTATTCGGATAAGGATCCTCGCCAATTCACCGTAGACAGAAAAAATAACAATCTCGGTCATGTCAGAAATAATGTGATGTTGACTTGTCTTGAGTGCAATAGACGCAACGGTGCTAGTTAAGACCATGCGGTGGCAATTGAGTATCCTCGGGAATTACCTGTAGTTGTTGTCGAGTAAAACCCCGCTGAGGGGCAGTTGAATCCAGTTTATAGACTGGAGGTCTACCCGTAGATCGTGTTATACTAGATATCTTATGCGTAGTGACGCTCCAAATAGGATCAGTAGCCCTTTTTCTACCCCCTTCAAGCTCTCCTGGTTCGTATAAGTACCTCACAATGACATTACTACCAAGAATTGGTTCTTTGAAATCTTTTTGTGGTTGTACGGGTATTGACTTCTTTTTAATCGCGTTGATAGGTTTCATGTTGATTGTTCTAGTAATCTCGTTATTCAGTGCAGTAATCACAGATGGTAATCTTTTAACCCATTCACGGGATCTTTTTTCTTGGATGAATTCTTTTGCGTATTGATATCCAAATAACCGCTCAGCAATCGTCCGATTAAATCGTTCTACAATGGCCTGATCGCGATGTAGCGCAGTATGCCCTCGTCGTATGGTGACATTATGATGTTTCATTCTAGATAATACTGCACCCTGAAATTCCTTGCCAGGATCAACCTGCAATAGATTTGGCCAGTGCAGAGGACCTCGTCGATAAATCCTCTCAAATGCAGAAGCAACTTCAGTGGCTGATTTTGTTTTTAACGGTTCTGCTTCTTTGTATCGACTTGCAATATCAACTACGGTTAGCGCGTATTTGTAACCACGATCATGTGGCAGAAATAATATATCAGCCTGATGAACTTCATTAGGAGCGGTCACATCAAAATGCGAGAATTGAATTTGTTTAGGCGGTGGTAGATAAATTTGCCATAGTGCCTGTTTGGATAACCAATTAGCCGCAGTGGTTTTTTTCACTTTTGCAGCGCTAGCGAGTTTATGGACTGCTGATTTACCCCTCCAGTATCCTCTTGGGGAATAATAAATTGATTCCATATTATTAATTACCGGCACCTAACATCAATTTACTTTTCATAGCCGATTTTATCAAAAAGGAAGCCAATTTTTCTTTGAAGGATTTATCAGGAATAGCATTTAACGCATGAATTAATTTCACATCTGCTAGATGTCTGTGTTGCAGATTGCTGCTTTTATAAGCAACATCATGAAGGTGACAGGCCTTATCAATGGCGTTTATTGGTTCTTCACCGGGGTTGGGTTGATTTTGATTATTGAGTCTGATATCAAGTCTGGTTCCCGGTCCACAGTAGCTATATCCTGGGAGGTGCTTTTCTCCGGGGTACTTTGCCCATGGGGTTCCAGGGAGCTTTGCCAATTTGGCTGCGATATCACCTCCTCGTTTTTTTTTAAATCAGATTTCATAGACACAAATCTAAATTTCTTTGTACCACATTGCACGCATTTACCAGAAAGCGCTGATCGGTTATTTTTAGTTGTAACCGTCGTCACATCATCTGTGCCAGTACGCGTTTTGCACTTCACACAATATAGATCCATAATTTATGTATAGAAATATGGATATAATTGATTTTTCAGCGACTAAAACAAGAGAACCAATTAAGCATCATGCAGCGCTACCAAACTCTATCCGAATGATTATAATCGGGCCATCTGGATCCGGTAAAACGCAATTGTTGCTCAATTTAATAATGAGATGGATGAAGTGGGATAAGTTGTATTTAATTGCTCCTAGCGTAGATGATCAACGATGTTATGAAGTGCTAAAAGATTTTAACGAGAATGCATCAGAAATTAGCGGTGAGAACGCCATTGATTTTATAACCGATATCGATGAAGCACCGAGTATTGATGATATTGATGGAGATATTAACAATTTAGTCGTATACGACGATATAATGTTGGATAAACAAAAAAATCCTGCTAGGATCTTTTCCCGGGGGCGTCACAAAAACACTGACGTGATATATGTCACTCAACGCTACACTCAGGTTCCAAAAGTCATCAGAGATAATTGCAATATTCTTTCTGTATTCAACGGCGTTGATACACATACGCTACGAAATATTTGGCAGACATGGTGTTCTGATATGGACTTCAATCAATTTAGAAATTTCTTTAGTCATGCTCAGTCGACTCCGCACGGATTCGCAACAATAAATTTGCATGATCCTCGGACACGATATCGTATCGGACTGGATCAAATATTCGGTTGAAATCATTTATTATTTTTTGTCAACCCAGTGATGAAATCACTAAGCAGCAGAGAGGGTGGATGACAACAAGTTGCGACCAAAATTAATTAAAAAATCGTAAAAATCTTCGTTTTCATTTTTTTAGTTAAAATGAGATTTCGTAGGGAAGGCTCGTTTTAAGGATTCAATCAAAATTTTGTCTGAAAACGTTGTAGGGTTCGCCCTCTTTTTTGTTAAAATGAGATTATAGGACGGCTCGTTTTAGGATTTCAATCAAATTTTGTCTAAAAACGTTGTAGGATTCACCCTCTTTTTGGTTAAAATGAGATTATAGGACGGCTCGTTTTAAGATTTCAATCAAATTTTGTCTAAAAACGTTGTAGGATTCACCCTCTCTGCTGCTTTACGTTACATCTTTGAGATACTAACTACTGTGTTGGTAACAGTTGAAGGAATGATCGCTGTGTATTGTGTTTGATTTTTCCTTTTATGTAGATTTTCTTGTTATTTTGTAAATTAGTAGGCCTTTGTCAGGATAGTAATGTAGTTGAAGACTAAGAATCTTAAGTGTTTCCCTATCTTTGTTTAGCTTTAAATATATCTCTATATTAATATTAGGTACAATATTTATTTTTGTTCTTGTGTGGAAAATAAAGGTAATTATGGATGAAATGTTTAAATGGTTGCTAATGTTACCAGATATTAATGATTTTAATTTATAGTTACTGGAGATACACGAAGAAATCGTGGGGTATTAATACATTCTAATACTAAATCAGTCTGATATAATGCCTGTAGTTTTATGCTTCACATTTAGAGACTGTATTTTTGTTTCTTGGAAATTGTGTATGAGAGGGCAAAGATACCTCAGACATAGCAACAGACATGAAAATAAAAAAAAAAGATGCTATTTCCATATGGAATAACCAAAACGTTGATGAGTACCTATTGCTGTATTGAGACATTGGGATGAACCGAAAAGGAATGCATATTCATGTTTTTCGCAAAATAGACAATAGTAATATTTTAGTTGACTATATAGTCCGTCATAGGAGACACAGACCACTTATTATATTCTGTATTGTTCTTTGCATTACTTAGTTTGTTATGTGCAGGTATAGTTTTAGTAAGTGCTCGCTGAAAGATTATACATGGAGTCTGAGTACAGTTTTAGAGTCACGGGATAAACCACCTATACGTTGTTTTCGCTCAGCGCAGTTCAAGAGAAGTTTTTAGAGCAGGTACAATAATTATGTTGCCTTCATTTATCTCTTTAAATGACATACATTTGACCATCATATCAAGACTGGTGTCTACCCAGCCTATGCAGTGTTGTGTAGTTCGTTGGCTATAACATCAACAGGAACATTATGCTCGATGCCTCTATGGCATTTGAATGCAGCGTTAGAAGCGACGTGAAGCAGGGCTGTATTTATGCTCAACACTGATTGACACTTTTTTAACACTGGTTTACATATCTATATCACATTTATATACATCTTTCGTAGAGAAAGATGCTTGCAGTACTTGGTTACGTATACATAATGGTCAACAGCTTCATTCCAAAAGATCTTATATACGGGTAGGACCTCAAATAATTGTAAGACCTAAAATATAATATACAAATATGTGGAAGCGTGACATAAGGGCCAGTGGCATCAGAACAGACACTTGCGTACAGGTTGCCTCATATACATGTTCTCAACAACATGAGGTACATGAGAGACTCATAAGATACGATATAAAAATAAGGTGGATAGTCTCGGTTTGTCTTATATTTGGGTGTAAGCGATGAGATCAAACAGAAAGTATTGAAAAAAATAAACTTTCTTCAATTTTTTAAGTGACCTTATTCACTTACACATCACTTCATACGTCCAAATGCATGATTCACTTTCATAACTTGAAAAGGCAAGGAAACTAAGGTGTAATTCCAGTTCGTAGAATACGTATTAACATAATAACAATTTTCAGGACACCAACACCAGTGTATTCACCTTCAATAAACCAACAGTACCCACAGTGGTCGACTTCCCAAACCCCCATTCGATGCTGTATGTGTCAGAAATATTACTGTCGTGAAGACCGCTGTTTAACAGTGCCAAACATGTGGCAGATGAGGGAATCTGAGAGTAAAATGTTACGTGCTTAGGCTCGAATAAGCAGCAACACAGGAAAGAAGTGAAAATAACAAGCTTGTTAATTTTAACAAACGATGTATTAAGTACAAATGTTTTCATAAGAGAAAATAAATAAATTTACGGTTGTAGAGAATCAAGTCCAAAAATAATACAAAATAGAATTCACAAAAATAATCCACTAATGGAATTGCATGAGTCCTGATAAATAAATGTCCTAATAGTTCTCGGTTCGAATCTTGACGATGTAATCCAATATGCACGACGATGTCACGTGATTTAGTTAGTTCTTGTTTTTTTATAATAATCTAAATAAATATCTATGAGCACATATTCTTTTCCAGAAAAATAAAATAATTCATCTTGCTCCAACAAATTGACACAATTTCCCGTACACGGTAATTAAAAATAACTCAAAAAGAAGACACAAACTAATATTCCAAAGTCCAGACTAACAACTGACATTTCTCTCACATTAAATCAAATATACGTAACAAAAGCGATTCGCCAGTTTTTCACCTCTGGATAGGAGCACCACAAAAATTCCAGGCATGGTAATAACTCAAAATATGAGACGAAAATACAGAGGGTAAAGTACACATCAAACATTCCCTATGCAACGGTCAGAAAGGTGGTACAGGTTAAAACATCGCTTCCTGTCCCCTTCTTCTTTACTGTAGTGACAAACAATCACAAAACAACGAAGAAAACTCAAAGTCTGACAGGTTTACCCGGTACACCATCAGAGCTCAAACATGCCCTCATTATTCAAGCATGCGCACATACAACATCAAACATTTGACATTCAATATTAACGCACCAAGGGAAGAGAACATTTCGCAAGGAATTATGCAGCAAGTTGGGTCGGATGACCCTCTTATATTCTACAACAGGTTTGGAGACAATGATAACATGGATACAGCAGAACCTGCTCAATATGCTCAACATGGATCCGGTACTACCAACAGAATAATCACTCCCATGCTTCCTAAGGGCATAAATATAAAACAGATTGCCTCCGCGCAAGGTATAACCTAGCTACATAATCTCTACTTTAAACTGATAATGAAAAGAAAGATCTTGCAATGGAACGGTCAGGGACTTAAAACGAATTACAATTATATTTGTCTAATCCTAAATGAACATGATAGTCCAGTACTATACCTGTAGGAATTTTTTTGAAAGATACGGGCATCATCACACTTCTAAACTACTCTCTTTTAGCAACTACTTTAAAAATGGAGACAGGATCAGAGGGGGTACTTTTGATTGCTGCGAGCAATAGGGCTCCCCAACAACATAATTTCCTTAAACAAAAATATGCAAGTCATTGCTGTGTCGCACTACACCAAGTGAGTGAATTTTGTTTTACTTATATACCGCATAAAACCAACCCAATATTAACTAAATTAGAGAATATTCAACAACTTCAACAATTTCGGGCGCCTTTTGTTTAGCTGGGGGATTTGAATACATATAACATTTCATAGTGATCAAATCACATAAGCGACAGAGGCCACAAAGTAGAAGACTTCATTTATAGACACGATTTGTGTACTCAACGTACTTACATATGATTTGATTTGGCAATTTGTTCTCCTTCATAACTTTCGGACTGATGACCTTCAAAACAGTTATCACTATCAAATTTCTCTCGACAATATGAACTCAACAATTGATGATGCAATTCCTCAATGGAATATAGAAAGGCAGACTGGGCCATGTTTGAAGCACAGTAGAACTAGTCTAAATAATGATACCCTTTAAAACTATTATGGCCCCATTCAGCATTCAAATTTAATTTTGATCACGATTGCATATGAATCCATTCCCAAGTCCTCACCGATCTGCAAACAATCATCGAAACCTTCAGTCATTACAGAATTTAAAGATGACATTAGACATCGCTGAGAAGCATTAGGAAAGTGTGACAATCGTGACCCGCAAACGTTGGTAAAAAACCTTATGCTCGGTGCATAATCTCGCTACAAGATGAAGGAAAGCAAATGAACATCATGGAAAAATATGTTTCTTCTTTAAACGCAAGTTCTTGTATTGAGAAAGTATGTAAAATAAATGGAAAGTGTAAACACATTTCTCTCTGATATCTAATATTGAACAATGCAAACTTCGGTTTAAAACGGGACATGGTAAATATTCTTGCCGACAGTTTCTCGAAAAGTATCCACATCATCGAATTATCTAATTATTCAGAAGCGTTCCGAAGATTGAAAAATGAAAATGAAACTTCATGTTTGAAATTCACATCCAAGAACTCGGAAAGACGCACAATACATTGGATTGGCCTCACAAAATACATTACAAGTTTTTGAAACACCTTCCATTGAAAATTGAGAATAATTTATGGATTACTGAAAATGAACATAATATTTGGAAAGAAGCAACATAAATTATAACTTTTCATATACCCGATAAAGATAGGGCAGACTCTATCAACTATTGACCCATTGCACGTGCAAGATATTTGTGCACAACAATGGTACGAATTTTCAATCCTCGGCTTGTATGGCACTTGGAAACAAACAATTTTATATCTCCTTTACAAAGTGGCTTCCATTATGGCTGAAGCACCAATGATGATCTGGGTTGACTGAAAACATTTATCAAGAAGGAACATTTTTACTAGCATTTGTTTTCGATTTAGAAACGGCCTATGACACGACATGCAGTAAGGGATACTTAACGATCTGTCCAATCAGGTCTTTCATATCAAACATTTTCTCGCGCAGAGAATTCAAAGTATGACTGGGCTCGTCCCTCTGTGATATGAATGAGTAAAAGATGGATGTGGCTCAGGGCAGCCTATTTCTGTGACGTATATTTGAATATAAAAGTCAATAGCATCATCATGAGATTGTCTCCTGGTGTGGATTGCTCCTTATACGATCATTATTTTATAATACGTTATCGAACAAAGCACAAGCAAACATTTTTAAAGAATACTATATCAAAATATCAACAAGATTCAAACCTTGGTTAGTACTAACGGTTTAAATTATCAAACTTGAAAACAGTACATATGCAGTTCTGTTAGTTTCGAAGACATCATGATTAAGTTAAACTCACACATGATGTAACACATATTCCAATTGTTGATCTTGTCTGCATTATATCGAAACGGAACATATTTAAAACAGCATCACATTCTCCAACTCAGTATCTGGACTTAAGTCTTTACACAATAGCAAATTAGAGAATCCATTAGTGACCAATATTCTCATCAAAAGTACCTCTAACAATATTGTATACTGTTGATTACCCAACCATTGTGGTATTAAAGATAATGACAAAGCAGATCGTGTTGCTAAATGGCCCTATCCCTAAAAATATCTGATTTCAAAATACTTTAAATTAATAAGAAACATATTAAAGAGTCTTTACATGAAATGTGGCAGGTATCATGGAATCATGTAGTGAATACAAAACTTCATACAAGCAATCGAGCCTTAGGAGAACGAACTCAATATGGAGGCGGTATTCATAGCAAAAATATGAATTGGTCATAATCATATAACAACTCCAACTTCTATAAGGCGATGACCCACCAGTGTGTTTCTTACAATGAGCCATTTACTGTTAAGCACTTTATGGCGGACTGTTTTGACATTCAACCTACGCGCAACCAGTAATGCAATGTGCATGACATAAAGCAACTTTTTGATAAATAAATCTTGCATTATAATATTCCCGAAATACGTAAACATTGATTCGAAACTATAACATTTATGCCATCACCTTGATCAGTGTTATGTAATGGATATACCATACCTTATTTTAATACCGTTTCATCTGCATTCACTAACATACCCATTTACATTCCCTGTTAATTTGGAATCTTTATTTATTCCGTTATCGTCTTTTAGTTTACATATAATTCTTTTGTTTTATATAGCTTGTTTATCACAATGATGTATCATTATTTGTATGTGATATGTATAGATAAAGACTTGTATATTACTATATTGTCTTATAAATGACGTAAAATATTGTATTGACTTTTGACCAACATCTTTATTTTACTCATATGATTAATGTGCATTTATACACCTTCGATGACATTTTGTTGCTGCTTAAGGAAGGTAGTTGTTTGATTTGTATCTTGAAAAGAGGCTCCATGTTTTGACTGCAAATGAGTGAGTGAGGAATAATCACCATTAAATAGTAATAGTGTTGAATCTGCATATAGTTCATTCATTGTCTTTGTTGTATTGTATCGAGAGCATCCAAATTAAATGTTCTTGAGAATCGCCACATTCATCTGAACGTTTTCCATCAGAATCGGTTACAAAACGTTAGTTTAAATATCTGTATGCCGATATGGTTAACTGGTTATGTACAAAAGTGTTGCTGTGCAAAACAAGTCCATGTGAGAGACTCAGATCAGGTAAACGTTATAGCAATTCTAGAGGAATGGTTTAGGTTTTTTTACTCCCCTAGAAATTGTTGCAGATTAAAAAATTATATCGTGTTACTTCTTAACATTATGCTAGGTTTAGTAGGTTATACATCAGAAATACATCCATGAAGTCGAAAGAGGATACTTTATATACGAGCATTATATGGCATGTTTTAATTTTGGGACCGATATGTTTATTTTGGGTTGGTAAATGTTCATCATTTAACAACTCAGAAAAATGGCTATAAACACTTTTGATAATATTTCTCATTTTTCTGAGAATACTGATTATGCTGCTAACATCACATCTGTTAGTAGTTTTATCACGGAAACAAGGAGAAAAGTCAATATGGGTAATCATACTATGGAACTTTGTACATGAACAATTTAGCAGAAATATTGCGGCTCTGCATGCTCATATGAACAATATAAATTTAGCAGTAAATACTATAGCTTGTTTTTTTATTTCCTAGTGGACATTCAGTTATTTGAGGTAATCAAAGAATTTGAAGTCTACTAGATGTCATGCCATTTTAATCTGAAATCATAAACAACACACAATTAAAAGCCTTATTTGTTTTATGTTAGATAAACGTAACACTTGACATATTTGATTCACATCAGATTTGTAATAATGTACCATGGGATGATCTTGAAATGAAATCAAATGAAATACTGAGATTTGCTATGATAAGTTATGAAATTTTAAAAGCTCATGATTAAGTGGACACGTTCATTTTGCAGTATGTGGCAGACATGCCTGCATGTTATTATCAATCATTTGTGTCATTTTTCTCAATGACCTGTAAAGTTTATTATCAATAGAGGGATTGATATTGTAAATATCTTGTTTTTCTCCTTTCTACTTGATGTAGATGATCTTGTACTTTTTGCCGATTACGCAAGTCAACTGTATCTCTTATTATCAAAATGTATTCAGTAATATAACTAATTGAAGCATACGTTAAATCAATATAAAGCTGACGTATTGATTGTCCGAAAGGTATGTTGTTCGAGAGAGCATGACAACTAGTGTAATCCGGAGACGACACATGAGGCTTGTAAACCAATAGAATAGCTGCCAATAACCAACTTGTGACTTATTAGTATGGGTAAATATTTCCTGAATATCCTTGAATTATCAATGTGATTGATAATTTGGAGTATATGATGAAACACTTGGATACACATATCAGATTAGATGGTCAGTCCAACTTTTGAAGATCTGTTAGTGGCTTAACTATGGCACTGTATGATCTAGCGAGGTAAATAAATTACAACACGCGAAAGAATCTATAAAATGTTTGTAATACAATATTCTCACTTACATTATAATTATGTAAAATGATTCCTTGACTTAAATACTTGGTTCTTTATATCATGAAATTTTCGTGTGTGTTTGAAAATAGTTGATGATTCTGGTTCTACTGGTTAACATGTTCTACTTGTATTGTTGTCATGTGACCAGTTTGGCCACCTGAACAATAGGAATAAATAGCCTTTACACTTAGCGCATTATAAAGGAAATGATAACTAATAAAAGTAACATGATCTTTTACAGAAGTCTTGAAAGACAATGAAACACCCTGAAACAATGGAAAACTGCACATTTTCTCTAATAGCTCAACCCTTGAACTGATCTATAATTTACACTTAAGTAATGACCAGTCAAGTGATGTATGAATCATCTCTCGTGGGTTATGAAAGGTTCAATGAAATATATGTTCTTAGACGTACTTTGTATGTACTTGTTCTAAACTAATATTGGTTTCATTCTGTATTATGAATGTGAGTAACTTGGGCTGGTGTCCTATGCAACTGAAATACATTAGTTGCAAAGTCCAAACCATAATAATATGAAATATGTCCAAGTGTAATAAAAAATCGTATATAATATATGATATCCAGGAGAGTGGTAATTAGCAGATGATAATGAACGCTATATGTATTGAAGATATCATTCAGTGACTTTAATTTTATCATGGAGAGACTTACTATGCGTATGAATGTATTTATATGTTTGCAAATTGATATTTAAATGATAATGATCAAATAAATCAAAAGTACAATATTCATGAAGCATCCTAATAATGATATCATTCTATTATTTACCGATGGTATGTATTTATAACTTGGGTCAATTCTTTCTAGGGGAAAATTTATTACGAAATACTGTTTTGTTGTTGAACAATTTATTCTCTTTTATGAGATCGCCTGAGAAGAAGGAATAATTTGACGACATCCTGATGTAACGAATAAAGTGCGGGTTCATACAGTAATTTGACAGGTACGTAATGGACACCTACCTTGTTCCTTATGAATCGCAAAAGATCTTGAACAGCTGATGTTTCGTATAGTTTGTATCTATTTTCATTTTGTAAGTCTGAAAACAGTAAAAGAAAGAAAACAATAATATATTTTATTCCACTCTGCCATTTTAGTTTGAAAGAATGTTCCTCTATAATACTTAAAGAAGACCATACATATGTAATAATACCGAAGGAGCTATATAAGAAAAAACATTCTCAAGTATCATCTGCAACCGCCGTGCCAAAGTTTAAATATTTTAATACAATTATGTTCCCATTGGGCTTGTCGAAAAACAATTGTCTCTGCCTGAAGAAACTTTGCTCGCGAGGATGAAATCAGTAAATGTATTTCAATATGTTTTGCTTTACTGAGTAAGCCGACATAAGACGTGGTATTTCTCTGACAAATTAACTGTTAATCTTTATTCTTGCATGTATCTTGTGAAAAAGACTGCCCTTAGCACATACTTCAAAGAAGCCATGTTCGCAGTATGTGTGTGTGTGTGTGTGTGTGTGTGTGTGTGTGTGTTTGTGTAAGCACCAGCAATAGATTGGCAAATACGTGATGTTCTATTGTGCTGTAAAGTACGATCTCTATGACGTTATTTTGACAGTTCAAATATGCTGTCCCGTGTACATGTGACAACTGTTTTTCTCATATATTATATCCCACTTTATTTCCTTAAGTTTAAGTCTTAAGACATATAAGACTGTTTACTGAAAAAAAATATATATTATGAATTAGCTATTTGGGGCTTGTGAACTGCGCGTTACATATTGTTTTAGTCCTTCTTTAATTTAATCATGGTAATAAAACTACATATTTGGTACAGGAATTTCAGGTGTTAACTCCAGACTTTCTTTGGCAAACATGAATATAAGATTGTGTTGCAGAGAAAATTACATATGATTCACAGTGATCATTAATGGTTTTAAGGTAATTAGTGATACTTTTAGTTGTTTAATGTTCTAAACTAGAATATGGCATCCATGCATAAAAGGAAAAGTTTCATTTCTGGCTGGTTTCCTTTAAAATACAAATACAAGTCTGCAAACTTTAGTGTACTTACTAATTACATAGATCAACTCTTTGACGCTTTCAGTAGTAGGCAATACACATTGTAAATGTTTTTTAATGCAGAACATTAAAAAGGACTAAATTGATCCTGACAATGAGGTAATGATCACACGTAACCAGATATACAGGCATATTACAGACATATACCATCAGTTTAATTGATAGAAGTGTGACATTGACTTGAGTGAAACCACACCATATGTTTTCATTACATTTGGAGATAATTGCTTTTAAAATCATTTGTTTTTTCCAGATGCTAAAGATCATTCCCTGCCTAAATGCAGCATCATATTGTGGCGTAGCACTAATGTTTGCACACATTTACTGGCATTCGAAGGAAAACGGTTATTTAAAGACAATATACTGTGCACATCTAGTGATCTATAAAATATATTCGAGTTAAAACTGTTTCAGAAGATCTTTTAAAATATAATCCCATCTAGACCTTATTTAATGAATGTCGGAAATTATATATTGACCTTTGCAAATTTGATCACAAGAAGACATTTAACTGAACATAGTCAATACAAAGTTATTATCTTACCATCCTTTAATTCTTGTGAGAGTGGATTTGTCCAATCAATATCAAAAATGTCTTTGGGCTTTTCAATGCCTGGAACCGTGTTCGTCTCTATCCAGTCGCTTGTAGCCTTTAGAAACATTCAAGACATTCATATATGGATTAAATGAACATGCATTGTCAATTTTGCTTCTTCCTCAGTCAAACTTAAGAATTTGCAAATCTCTAAAACAAGTATTTCCCATTTTTACATCTCTTAGAATTGGAACGTCCATTGAAGAATATTCCATACGGATAACATTTATGAATGCATCTTAGACATAACAACAAGAGATACCATCCATTGTTTTGTATTCCACATTGAAACTATATTTTAGCTTTTACCCAGTCACTTAACCTGGCTAAACATAATATCAAACCAACCTGCTCTTCTAATATAGATGCTTTTAAAATGTGTTGCATTGGCATGAATGACATCATGACATCATGACGTATACTGTGGAAAAGACATCTCAGAAAGAGATATAAATAGTCACAGCAATACAATGCCATCACTTATATCAAATGTAAATAAAGTTTCAAGTGCCAAGACATAATTTTCTAACTCTCCGATGTTTCTGGTATAAGGTAGAATTTCAGATCTAGATAGAAAACATTGTTTCCTGGCTAAGAAGTAACCTTGCATACAATGCTAAGCAATAACTATTATATTATGCACACAGATCATAAATTTGAATTAAATATTTATACTACAAATAATGCAGATAATAATAATAAAAATAATAATATAAATAATAATAATATAATAATAATGATAATAATACTAATAATAACAATCATATCAATAATAATAATAGTAATAATTATAGTAAAAATCCATATATTACTACTAATAATAACAATAATAATAATATTTTTATCACTTGACTAATACAAATAGTTTCTTTTTATCAATTGACTGCGATGAACAATCACCTAAATAACAGAAATGAAACCAAGATATTTTGACAAAATATATAATAGATTCTACAAATGAACGTTTGCATAGGACATCAACATAGCTGAGCGTGGTTTAATAATTTGCAAATATGAAAGTAAGCCTATTAAAGTTTGACACTAAACGATGTTGTATCCCAAACTGCTACATCAAAGTACACATTTATCTATCAGCAGCCGCAGAGTCCATTGCGATCACATTCGTCATACACATAATTAATATCTTTAACAGGGTCATGCATCAGCGTGATATATGTATTCCTATCCATGATATCGTTGGTGAACATGACCCCTGACAGATCGACTACTGGTTTATTATGATCCATCTAAGTTGATCCCATCAGTGTTTGAAATTAATCAGCGAGGACTTTAGCGTTACACAATTTAGAAGACGTTACTTCCTTTGTGAGAATGTGTTTTTGGGAACTTGCTTTGCCATCCGTTTTACCTGTTGATTGTCATTTGTCAGTTCTGACAGCTCTTCTAATGTATGCGAGTTAGGTGCAAGTTTATTTTTTGTGTTCTAATTAGTTTGCTTCTGTGGAGGTGTTTTACAGTTCATACCCTGTAAATTCACTAAATGCTCACCTGATTCATACATTTGTTTTCTTATGAGATGTTTTGTTTATCACTAAATTGTTCATGTTACGGAGTGGAATCAAAACTGCACGGATTTGGTATTGAACTATCCACTTGCAACCTTTTTCATTACCTTTTTCGCCTGATTTTCCAGCATTGTCTGGTACATGGATAGGTGTGATTCTTTATGTTCTCCAATAATATTTATGACATCAGTAATCATATCTGGTAAGCAGCAGGTAACTTCTGCAGTTGTTCTTGTTGTTCGCCGTGTCCATGTACATCTTATGAACTGGACCCGGTTCATTTTCTGTTTCTGTAAGCGCTGGCATGGGTTCCATTGTGGAATATGATTGTGGACTATGCCAGCGGCATGTTCAACAATTTCCATTGCTTGTTTAATGAGCCGAGCAAATGTTTGTTAAAATGTATCCTCTTGAATTTGTCGCTATTGCAATATATATCTACATTATTTGAGACGAGATTCTATAATATTACCAATCAGTGCTGTTCAATAGCCTCTTCACGGCACCTCTGATCGTGATCTGTTATGATTTCACTATCATACATTTTGCATAATTGTTTTGTTATTGTTAAATTAGTGTGTGAAACATCTTGCGAGACACATGTTTACATCTAAACAAGCTTATGTACCATTGTAACTTCCAGCACATCAAATGGTGAGACAAATATACGGATCATGTGTGATCTGTGCACTTATACATGGAGGTTTGTTTGTCTTCCACATGTTTTATATATTCTAATCATTTATTAGATAAATGTTACCTTTAGTGACCTCCATAAATTCCGTCAAAATATTTTCGGAAGCAATTTGAGTTTGTTTCATTAAATTCCATAACAATTCTTTAATACAACATTATATTTCTCAAGCCATGCTATGTTCGTTTGAATCAGTTATTTGAGGACTTTATAGCACGCAAATAACGGGATGATTACCGTCAACTAATAGCTGTCAGTCAATGCTAGTTTTAGATAAGATTCAAAGCTTATGTGTTCCATATCCATCGATAATTTCGACCATACACTCAACCAAGTGACATTCAATTTTCTCATTCTTTCACCTCAAGTTTGGTAATCTCCTATTTACTTTAACAATTAAATGCTCTGCAAATTTATCTTGACCTATTAATGCTGTGTTTAGTAACATGGCATCATAGCGGTTATGTCTAAGGCTTATTTTGATATATTTAATCCAAACGCTTTTATTTGGTGTTAATCCAAACGCTTTTTTTTGGTGTTCAGAAATTAATTCCTGGACAAAATAAGGGTTTAAGCTCTCTCATAATAAGCTAACATAACAAATTCTCCATTTTAAATTACTAATTAGGAACCGTACAATTCATATGAACGCACGGCCCCTTGTAATGGTAATCATACACATCCAAGAAACAATAATTTTAAGCCAACCGCACATTTGCAGTTAATTCACGTAGATATATTTATTGTATACTTCGATATAGATATACGTTTGATATAAACACAATGTATATTGATAGTTTGTACTCATACTATATAATGATAAATTAAATCAAAATTGCTAATCGTTGTAAATGTTGATTGTACAGATTTATTAATCTGACTAGTTTGTTTGGGTTATATAAGGTAGTTTATTACTGCATATACAGTATAACAGGTCTGATTAGATAAATTATTATCATTAGAATATATTTAATGTCTCCTGCATATATATATATATATATATATATATATATATATATAGATATATATATATATATATATATATATATATATATATGTGTGTGTGTGTGTGTATATATACATGTGTGTGCGTGTGTAAAAACTCTTTGGATACAAATATTGCAGTTCTTAGGGGAGATTGGGACGTAATGTTTCTGTTCTATCAATGAATGTTTGAAATCATAATCAGTGGAAATTAGGAAGTCCTTCAATTGCAATTATTAAGAAGACACTATATATTGTATTTCGTTAGAAGGATGTATTTGCACTTGGAATATAATCAAAATTAAGGCACAATTTCGAAATGTGCAAACAATGTTGTCAACACATGATATGGATGATGTAATTCAGATTTGCAGAAGTACAAATGTACATTTTGATGAAATTCAAGATGAATAACTGTATTTTTTTTGCCATTCTTATTACTAGCTAAGGAAGACAGATATGCCTTGTCACTTGCATATCAACTATAAGGACACTGTATGGCATCTATAGACAGCCTAGATATGAAACATCAAGGAAGTTAATGTGGAATGTGCTAATGCAACTGCTATATGGCTGTCCATGGAACAATAACAAATAGCCT
Source organism: Unio pictorum (assembly GCA_030141615.1). Taxonomy (NCBI): domain Eukaryota; kingdom Metazoa; phylum Mollusca; class Bivalvia; order Unionida; family Unionidae; genus Unio; species Unio pictorum. The sequence continues at coordinate 147,710 of JARLTB010000050.1, forward strand.
TTTTAATGTGTGTGTACATGATTTGTGTGCAAAGTAGCTCCTAAGACACTAATGGGCACCCGTGAGCTCAAGTTGCATGCGAGTGCAATATTGTACAATACTCAACAATTCTGTAAAGTTAGCAGAGGACAATTGAGCACTTAATAATATGATTAATTTCACTGATTAAATACAACTTTCAAATTACTCGGTGGAACTTCGAACAAATGGACATCTGTTTACAAAGAACATCAGTTGATGCATGGATCATGCCTCTTCGACATCTTTTGCAATCGGACTTATTTAATGAATCATCAATGCTAACAAGATCCATTTACAATATAGTAAATTAAATGAAGAGGATTATATTTCAGTCAAATCTGAGAAGATGAGAGTCAACCCACAATTGGCACATAAGTCATAAAAGAAAGGCTCATATCGAATTCCATTATAATTGCATGGTTGAATGGTTCTTGATAACATGAAACGTTCCATGTCATTTATTAATTTGTTTAACATGGCACATTTAACTTAAAAACTCATTTTTGGTAAACAATTACATCTCTGATATGGTGTTACCGTCCATACTAAGACTATTCCGTACATATATGTGGATTAAATACCGACCATCAAATTTGCTAGTAATCTTTAATAATTATGTCCTGGACATTCACATTTAAGTCAAAATTTAATAATAATAATAAACATGAGGACTTTGTATAGCACCTAATCATTAGAAGCTCTAAGCGCTTTGCATCATCTCTAATAAGATGACTGCAAAAAAATTAAAAAAATAATAAAATAATGAAATTGGAAATCATAATCAATGCAGAAAATATTTAAGGTAGGAAACATTCTTAGGACTTTACGTTTATTCTTGCAGTCGAACAAGGTGAGTTTTAAGAGCACTCTTGAAAGGGATCACTGCGTCTGTGTGTTTATTTTTAATGGGCAATTCATTCCACATGGCTGAGCCCTGATATGCAAAATAACTTTTTCCATATGAATTCATTTTCATAGTGGGGATAATGTGCATACCATGGTCAGAAGAGGAGCGTAAGTAAATTGTTGGTATATTCCCATGAGTGAGGCCGAATATGTATGCTGGACTGGACTCCGTCAGTGAAATGTAGCATAGAGAACACATTTTGTGTTTGATTCTGTATCAAATGGAAAGACAGTGTAGGGCAGAGATCAGCGGGGAGGTGTACTCTGATCCAGGTACTCTAAAGATGATTCCAGCAGCGGATATTTGAACTTTCTGAAGTTTATGAAGTAGATAATTAGACGAACCAGACATAATTGATCTACAATATTCCAGTCTTGAAAGTACTAATGAACACAAGTGTTTAAGTGGCTTCAGCCGAAAGATATTTGCTAATGGAGCAGATGTGTGTTAGCTCAAACTATGTGGCTTTGTATTTGTTCATGACATGTTGGTGCTATGTGAGACTACTGTCTAGAGTAACACCTAGGTTTCGTACTGTGTGAATTTAATGTTGGTGTTGCTGATATTTATTTTTGAGGTAAAGGGTGTGAATGAGAAAGTGTTTGTGCTGTGATTAGAATGGCTTCACTTGTATTATTATTTAGCATTGTACATGTCATCCGTGATTTCACATCAGATATGAACCTCTCAACCTCTTGTATGGTAACATCAACTTCAGTTGGGTGGCTAGACCTTTATATTTGGGTGTTATTAGCGTAAAGCTGGTGAGACACTGGAGGATGATCTATTACACTTGAGAGCGACTGTGTATAGAATGAAGGAACCAAGTCCATGAACAGACCCCTGTGGAACACCACATCACATATCAACTGGGCTGGGGTGTATTCCGTTTGCAGATACAATTAGTGTCCTGTTGAATATGTAGGATTTGAAACAGTAAGGCTGTATTGTGAATGTCAAATACCTGCTGAAGACGGTGAAGTCATATATCATGGTCCATTGTGTAAAATGCTGCAGTCAAATCACAGAGGATGAGGACTTAAAACTTTCCGCAATCCAAAGCAAGAATGTCATTAATTAATTTCAAAATAGTAACGTCATTATTGTGGCAAGGACAATATGCTTACTGTACATTGTTAAAAAGACTGACTGAAATCAAATGAGATTCAAGTTCGGTTAGAAGAACGTTTTGTTGAATGGGAGATTATAAACTTGGCGGTAGTTCTTTAAATCATTATGATCAAGTGTTGGTTTCTTCAACAGAGGCTTTGCAATGGCAGGTTTGAAAAATGATGGGAATATCCAGAACGAGAGAGAGATTGTCACAGAATTAGGCGAAAACTGAATTTATTTTTTTTTTCTTAAATTACAAACTAATCTCACCATTTTTTTTGTTTCGTCGTACATGCATTACTTGGGGTTAATAAGTGGTTTTCTCCAAGGTAAGCGGCGTGTAATGATTTGCATGTGCCTTATTTTGAATTACATGAAATCCGGAACATTAGTTTCACGTTGTGCACGGTAATCTTGCCGTGATTTCTGCTCACCTATTTGAGGGTATATAAGGCAGAATATTTCTGATCAATATAACGGGACCTAAAGTATCTAATCACAGGATAGATAGCTCGTCTTTCAATCTCCAGCTAAAGGGCTGATAACGCATCTGATAACGCATCTGATAGCATCTCTGATAGCATCTTTGATAACATATAGGTGATTTATTGCGGAACATCTCTGATAACATCTGTTATCGTAGCTGAAATTGTTGATGATTTATTGTGCAATCGAATTGAAGTATCTGACTGTCTGTCTGTCGAACTGTCTGTTCGTCTACATCTGTCGTGACGTGTAAATATCCGGAAAGCTAGAAGTCCGAGTGTCGGAGCTGTCTAGAGTTATAAACATCCGGGGCGACATCTAGGGTATTGAGGAACGTTGGTTCTAGTAGATGTTGTATGCTGTCTGTACGTATAACTGTGGTGGATCCGTGAAGGGCAAACGGCCGATAAAAGTATTGGTCAACCCTAGGTCTTCGGGGAAACTGGGCGGCGATTCAACTGTGGGTGAATCGTACGGTTATACAGGGTCGAGACATATGTGTGTTGCAATTGTAGTACAATTGAATACATTGTTGTATTTACATGGTTATTTCAGAACACAATAGTATTTCAAGGCATTGCATGATTCTCAATAAAAGCTAGCAACTTGATTGAATACCTGTATATGTTCGTGCTAATTGTCGCAATCCATACGTGCGATAGTATAGTTTGATGTTTCTGTTTATTATCGTGATTTATACTTGCGTTAATATAACTTTTGTAAAGGTTCTTTAGATCTGTGTATAGTCCAAGAGATTCCTTTGTATCTGTGTTTTATTTTGTATTAATATTTAATTTGTTCATGTATTGTGAATGGTTGTGAGTGTAATTGTGGTTTGAACGCATGAGTTATTGTGTTGATACATCATTATTTTTCATTAATAATTTATTTCATAAATTTACATTATCTTTCACACTTGTGTTTGTGTTGTTCATTTAATCCACCATCCACTCGGTAACAATTCTGTTACAATGGTGTCAGAGGTGGGATCGCTGGATCAAGTGAACTGTCAATCATTTTTGTGAAGTATAAACGTATTTAAAGCATTGGTTTGGTTTCCTTTATCAGGAAGATAAGATCAGCCTGTGGTATATATATATATATATATATATATATATATATATATATTACAATTTGTCATGTCATCCCTTAAGGAATTGGTTGCCTTATGCAAATATTTTGGATATGAAGGTGAAAGTCTAAGGAAATTTATTCAGGAAGAACAAGCCCGGGAAAGGGAAGAAAGGGTAAAGGCAAGGGAATTAGAAAGGGAAGCCGAAGAAAGGAAACGGGAATTAGAAAGGGAATCCGAAGAAAGGAAACGGGAATTAGAAAGGGAATCCGATGAAAGGAAACGGGAATTAGAAAGGGAATCCGATGAAAGGAAATGGGCCATTGAAAGGGAAAAGATAGAATTAGAGAAGCAGGCCGAAAAGGACAGGATAGGATGGGAAATGGAAGCGGAGCAAAAGCGAGTAGAGTTAGAAAAAAAGGCTAAGCAACGGGATCATGAGCGTAAGGTAGAATTAGCAACAGCTGGAAGAGAACACGATTCTACCTTTAGCAAATTAAGGGGCCCCAAATTACCTCCCTTTGACGATGAAAAAGATAACATGGATAGTTATCTTCATCGGTTTGAGCGGTATGCCGAAAACCAGAAGTGGAGTCAAAATGACTGGGCATTGCATCTTAGTGCTCTATTAAAGGGTAAAGCACTGGATGTATACTCGCGACTTCCTAGGGACGAAGTGTTTAAGTACGACGTCCTAAAGGAAGCACTTCTCAAGTGGTACGAGCTCACTGAACAGGGTTTTCGTAAAAAGTTCAGGTATAGCATGCCCGATAAGGGAGAAACCTTTGGTCAGTTCACCGATAGAATTGCAAACTATTTTGAGCGGTGGATTGAATGCGGCAAAGCGGTGAAAACGTTTGAAGGGTTGACTGATTTCTTGCTCAGAGATCAATTATTTAATACAGTTGGGCGAGAATTAGATCAATTTCTGAAAGAGAAAGTCTTCACAAACGTAAAAGATATGGCTAAGCAAGCCGGTTACTTTGCCGAAGCTCATGGGGGAACCCAGAACGTGGTTTCAAAAGATTTTCAGTCTGAAAACCAGTCTGCGAGACCTATGCCTAGGGTGCTTGTAAAATCAGCTGAGGTAAATAGGTCAGTTAGGAATCCAGTTATTCAGCGTGTGCAATGTTACTTGTGTAATGCATGGGGTCATGTTCAAAAAGACTGTCCTAAAAGAAAGGGACTTGTACATAAGGTAGCAGTGGCTATACAAAGTAAAGGTATATCTGATAATATCGTACAGGTAGAATCATGTATTCATTCGCTTGGCACGTGTCTATTTCCCGAAGCGCGTGTACCAACCGCGAGAGGGTTTGTCAACGGTCGAGAAGTTGTAGTATTACGTGACACTGGTTGCACGGGCGGAGTGATCAAACGTAGTGTCGTGCAGAATAACCAAATGCTCGGGTGGGAGTCCCCATGTCTGTTTCTTGATCAGACGATGGGTCGCATTCCCGTAGCAAGGATCACGGTAAAAACACCTTTCCTAACGGGAACTGTTGATGCCCTTTGTATGGAAAACCCTATTTACGATCTGACAATCGGTAATGTTGAAGGTTCCCATCTTCCAACCATGGCCGATTTTAAAATACCTTTTGCCCAGGCAATAGAAACGCGCGCGCAAACACGGCGAGAGAAAACCGCGTTTCATAAATTAATAGTCCCTGAATCGATCTCAGGAATTTCGCGTGATGATTTCAAACAAGAGCAAGAACGTGATGAATCCATCAAGACAATTGTTGAAAAAATCACGTCCGGCGCGATTAAACACTGCAAGGGTGTGGGTAGCTCTAGATTCGTACGCATGAACGGATTAATTCATAGGGAGTTTAGCGCTCGGGAGAGTAAGAAGTATTGGCAAGTGGTCGTACCCCAGAGATATAGATCTCAAGTACTTAGAGTGGCGCATGAGTCAAGCATGGCACGACACCTAGGTAAGGCTAAGACCACTAGCAGGGTAGTCGCTGAATTCTACTGGCCTGGTGTTAATGGCGATGTCACACGGTTCTGTAGGTCGTGCGACGTATGTCAGAAAACCGTATGTAAGGGAAGGGTCACAAGGGTGCCCTTAGAACAGATGCCATTAATAGATACAACGTTTAAAAGAGTGGCAGTAGATATTGTAGGACCAATACACCCAGTTACCGAAAGAAACAATCGGTATATTCTTACTCTGGTTGACTATGCGACCAGATACCCCAAAGCCGTAGCGTTACCAACTATTAAAACGGAAAGGATAGCTGAAGCATTAGTTTGATATCTTCAGTAGGGTAGGGGTGCCAGAAGAAATCCTCACTGATTGTGGTGCCCAATTCACCTCTGACCTCATGGGTGAAATAAGTAGGCTGTTATCCATCAAACAGATAAACACTACCCCATACCATCCGATGTGCAATTGACTGGTAGAGAAGTTTAATGGTACCCTGAAAAGCATGCTACGAAAGATGTGCGCGGAACGTCCGCAAGACTGGGACCGTTTTATAAACGCTGTTCTGTTCGCGTACCGTGAAGTACCGCAGGAAAGTTTAGGGTTTTCACCTTTCCAATTGTTGTACGGAAGAGCAGTTCGAGGCCCGATGCGGATACTACGCGAACTATGGACTGGTGATGTCGCGAACGAGGAAATAAAAACAACTTACCAGTACGTGTTAGATCTAAGAAATAAACTTGAGAGTACATGCCAGATGGCACGTGACGAAATGATTAAATCGGGGCGCAGATATGCCAAGTATTATAACCGCAGAGCGCGAAATAGGAAATTTCTTGTAGGAGATCAGGTGCTATTGCTTCTTCCAACGAGCTCAAATAAGTTACTAGTCCAGTGGAAAGGTCCCAATGATGTTAAAGAAGTAAAAGGTGACATGGACTATAAAATTGACATGAACGGTAATTTAAAGACCATCCATGCTAACATGCTCAAGTTGTACATCAAGAGACAGAGCGACAATGTCAATAAGGGGAGTTGAAAATATAGGCGCAGACTATTTGAGTAGGGCATGATGGGAAATTTGTATGAATTTGCCCAGTATTAAAATCCAGATTGTAGTATAGCCAGTGTAAATGTTGTAAGATATCATCAGTAGTTATTTTTCTTCTATTCTGTGTTAGTTTTAAAAATGTGTACATTTTTATTCTTAGGGGGGAGGTATTGTCATAGAATTAGGCGAAAATTGAATTTTTTTTTCTTAAATTACAAACTAATCTCACCATTTTTTTTTGTTTCGTCGTACATGCATTACCTGGGGTGAATAAGTGATTTTCTCCAAGGTAAGTGGCGTGTAACGATTTGCATGTGCCTGATTTTGAATTACATGAAATCCGGAACATTAGTTTCACGTAGTGCACGGTAATCTTGCCGTGATTTCTGCTCACCTATTTGAGGGTATATAAGGCAGAATATTTCTGATCAATATTACGGGACCTAAAGTATCTAATCACAGGATAGATAGCTCGTCTTTCAATCTCCAGCTAAAGGGCTGATTACGCATCTGATAACGCATCTGATAGCATCTCTGATAGCATCTTTGATAACATCACTGATAACATTTCTGAATTATAGGTGATTTATTGCGGAACATCTCTGATAACATCTGTTATCGTAGCTGAAATTGTTGCTGATTTATTGTGCAATCGAATTGAAGTATCTGACTGTCTGTTTGTCGAACTGTCTGTTCGTCTACATCTGTCGTGACGTGTAAATATCCGGAAAGCTAGAAGTCCGAGTGTCGGAGCTGTCTAGAGTTATAAACATCCGGGGCGACATCTAGGGTTTTGAGGAACGTTGGTTCTAGTAGATGTTGTATGCTGTCTGTACGCATAACTGTGGTGGATCCGTGAAGGGCAAACGGCCGATAAAAGTATTGGTCAACCCTAGGTCTTCGGGGAAACTGGGCGGCGATTCAACTGTGGGTGAATCGTACGGTTATACAGGGTCGAGACACATGTGTGTGTTGCAATTGTAGTACAATTGAGTACATTGTTGTATTTACATGGTTATTTCAGAACACAATAGTATTTCAAGGCATTGCATGATTCTCAATAAAAGCTAGCAACTTGATTGAATACCTGTATATGTTCGTGCTAATTGTCGTAATCCATACGTGCGATAGTATAGTTTGATGTTTGTGTTTATTATCGTGATTTATACTTGCGTTAATATAACTTTTGTAAAGATTCTTTGGATCTGTGTATAGTCCAAGAGATTCCTTTGTATCTGTGTTTTATTTTGTATTAATATTTAATTTGTTCATGTATTGTGAATGGTTTTGAGTGTAATTGTGGGTTGAACGCATGAGTTATTGTGTTGATACATCATTATTTTTCATTAATAATTTATTTCATAAATTTACATTATCTTTCACACTTGTGTTTGTGTTGTTCATTTAATCCACCATCCACTCGGTAACAATTCTATTACAGAGATATCAATACGATCAGCTAGTGAGGGCAATATTTGGTCTACACAAGCAAACAGCATTGATATTGGAATTCGATCAAGTCTACATGACTCTGGTGCACTCTTCGTCATGATTGTCCGGTTTAAGTCCATGGAGACAGTGTCAAATGCTACTAATGGATGTCGCTGAAATTCTGTATCGTAACTGTATGGTGATGACGAGTCAAATTAAATTGTGTTTTCAAGGGTATATCAAATGGTTTGTACTTTGAACGGACGATATTTGCAAATAAATCTAGAAGGACTACTGGAGAGTTGATTCAAATTGGTGTACATTTGTTCCATGACATTAGTCTATTTTTGTTCCTTGACACTGGTATGATATTGTTCTTCAACACACATCTGAATGTTTGTAACGGTAACGAAGACAATTTTGTTGATGAAGTTAGTTATCCCTAAATAACAAATTAACTCTCCCAAAGCAGTGTTCACATTTCCTAAAATAGGTCACATCCTACCTAGCATCAACTAACTAAACCATAGTTTAAAATATGATTATGTACTAGCCCGACTTGTTTTAAGGATCCGTGAAGGGTGCTAAGTGTTAAAATTATTGGCTTGCATTCGTGCCTATTATATATCTTTACATGAATTCATATGCCGACAATATTTCAAGGATTGTTGTTGTAATATGCATATTGCATTTAAAATTGGTACCATTTTCGATTTGGATATATAACACTTTTAGTGAAAATCCCATGTCGTAATATCTATCCATTCGGTTGTAGTAAAACAAAACGTACAAAATATGCATCAGATTTGTATATCATTCAAATCCAAACAAGACATGCGGAAGTGTAGCAATAACAAGATTTACCATTGGTTATATAATATTAGCCAGATTAATATCCTTTCAATTAAGACCATGAATACATCATACAAGTTTTAACAATATTCCTAGGATGATATGACCATTGTTCAGGAAACGGTGAACTCGGATTTTGAGTCAGGCAACATGTTTTCCATTTCGTACATCTGATTGGTATCATTTTAATTTAGGATCAGCATGGTTTGTATAGAGATACCTTACATGAAAATATTATCATATGCACCGAAAAAGTAGCAATGAAAACAAATTTTAAAAAATTACAACTATGGTAGCCATTGTGAAAGTCTGGTGGGCATATTTTTCAGTTTGAGGCTTTAAATATCATAACAAATCTTTAATAAAATAATCAATATCGATAGCGATATATTTTATTGTGTAATGACGAAAACAAATTAGCTGACTGAAAGTCTCCCTTCATCTCCAGACGTTCAGATGAATGTATCGTTATAACGTGTTGAGTATCTTATTAGTAGTTTAGAAAAGACAATATAATAAACTGGCTAGACACCGTACAATTCCATACACATAAATATTATTATGTTATAAGCAGGAAAATCAACCATTATTACTTATCGAACTTCAAACTCACCTCGATAAATCGAAGTTTATCGTCCTTGTTCCAAAATAGTAGATGCTGAAGGACAGCTTTTGCAGTTGGTCTCCCTTCTGGAACACTAGACAACATGTCCTGGATGATATCTTTGGCAATGTATCCATCTAAAAGTAGAATTATTAGAAATATGTAGCAAGGTCATATACAACAGTACATATTAAAAGTAATAAACACTAAATATAACATATCAATGTTAATATCGTCTGATATTGAATCTGATTCTTTCAGCAAAACAATAAATGGACATTTACAATTTTGTTATGGGTTGAGACTACAATTTCTATTCATGTCTTCAGGTTTCCCCATATAATGTAGCTTGACAGATCAAAATATGATTACTTTCCAACTACATGTATTTCTTAATAGCTAAAAACAATACAGTTACGTATTATGGTGTAAACCTTGAATTCAAGATCAAATTTATGTTCCGAAAATGCAAAAAATATCATGTGTTTGTACCTAAAATAGACAATGCAAACGGCAAATGACATCTGACAAAATACAATTAGTTATGGAGAATATTTGTTTTTAGATACGATTATATCCAACTTCAAACTTCAAACTAACAACGCTCAAAACATAAAGATATATTCGTATGTATACAGATTACAATACATATTCCTGATTTTAATGACCTAGGTTCATGAGAACAAGAGTTCTACTCTGCAATGAAATGCAACTTGACTACTACGGTACCCCTTCCCTTACCAAAACTAAATACGAGGATTCTTGGAAAGGTGTTTGCATGCACACATATTCGTTTATATCAATTCGTTAGCACTTGTCCAGAAACAAAATACGTGATGTACTCGTTTCCAAGCCAAAGACATGCATTAACTTCCACATGTTGTTTATATACTGGAAGGTAAGATATCATTTAACACTAAATTGATTGCCATAACTCCTACCATCATACAGTGAACTTTTAATAGCCTACATCATTCATTATCCTGCCCAAGCAACTTTATATACAGGATGATGACGATAAACTACATTACCTCGAATATTTTATTTAAATGTTTATACAAATCAATATTCCAAGATTTGCTTCCATCTACATTCCATGATGTGAAGTTCATTATTTAATGCAATTTTTAAATCAGTGACGTGTTTGACCTCTAAATGTTTGTAGCTTACTTCATGTTGTGTACACATAAATGCATACGATCATTTCTCAGAATAAATAAAGGTATGAAATATATTATTTGGTCAGAATAAATCTTATCACTTTCACAGTTCCAAAATTACTTCCCTGCACATACTAGATGGAGGTTTCTATTAGCCACATTTACAAACTAATTATTTCTATCATATCACTAAACAAGTTATGCGGGACACTGTAATATACATTAGCAGTCATATTCCCATATGTATAGGTAAGTAGTATGAAGTTCAAATTATTAATTGTTGAAAATTTAAACCTATTTTGAAGGAGTGCAACCAAATAACCGTAAACTAAACAGTGATACAAAAATACATTAGTTTTAATGGAGCTTTTTCTTGAATGAATATGGTACATGTTTAGTATTTGTAGCAGGGCTTATACACAGTCAACTATTGGGAAAAAGTAACCTCTATGAATATCAAAAGGTAGAAAGGAGAATGTAGAGAATTCGAGGTAAACGTGATGTACAATTATGTTTCTTATATATATCATATTAAGGTCATTACGCTATCAAAGTTCTGGTTCTAAGTGTTAATGAGGTCAACAATAATAAATAAAACTACACGGTCAACATCATTATACTCTTCTAATCAATTGTACATAAACACCACACAAATACATAAATATTTTAAAGTTCGGATTTAAGAATGTTGGAAAAAGAATGGTTGTCAAAGCTTTGTGTGCACATATTCAGCCACACATATGAAAGCAATATTGACACAAAATTACTGTATTTATTTTTCTAGGCAAATATTGGTTTATACGCTTGTTTCTTATTATGTCAATTCATTAATCCTGGAAACTAACTCCTGGTTTATCTTTTATTAAGATATAATTATCTATGGCAAAATGTATTCCCGTTTTAACACGCCAGTTTCGGTTGTACGATAAACCATGCAAGACATGCTGATTATCTCATAGATAATTCTAGTAGAAGCATTCGTTAGCACGGTTTCACATACAACGAGAAACAATGGTTTATCTGTGCAACATAATTTTCATCTTTGAATATGCTACATAAAATACCAATATAGGCTGTTCACAAAGATACCGATCTCGACTAAGAAGAAACTGGAGTGGCGTATACAAAATCTTAATCTTAACAGAGAACATACAACAACCTTTTATATGAAACTGATTTATTGAACATTCACAAGTGAGAGATGGTTCATAATTGATCTAATATCTGACTTCATTCAGACGTGTTCAGTTTTTGTGAGTGGGCAAACAGGCAAGTCATTGTAAATCCTTATGTTTTTATATTCATTTATTACAACGCATATTTGAAACGTTGTGAACTTTGATTGACAAGTTGCTATTAGAGTTTAATGTATTAGCATATATCAAGAGATTTTTCAGAACTCATTATTAATACCAGCTTGGTTTTATTGTAGCTGACGAGTAGAGCTATCTAGAGCTGTCTATATGTATGTATATTTGTCTGTACATGTAGTGTAGCCACGACTGTAGATGTAGCTAAAACAAGGGTGTCGTATGCTGTCTGTACGTGTATACACACGACTGTACATGTGGATGATCCGTGTAGGGTGCGAGTGACCGATATAAGTGTGGGCCAACCCAAGGACTCGGTGAAACTGTGTGGTTTATCAGTTTATGAATTGTACGACTACTGTACAAGGGTCAAGAAGAATATGTTTGATCCAATTGTTGTTTCAATTGGGTACATTTTCATTTACATGGGATTATTTTGAATCTTAGTCGTATTCCAGGAGATTTATGTGAATCTCACTTACAGTGCAGAACATTTGAAACATATAAGAATTAACTGTAGGCCATACGTGAAAATATATGAATATCTACAGTGCATACTATTATTTGAACCGTATATGAAATCCATGAGGTTTATTGAATCTGTATTTCAGCCGCAGAGGGGTTTACAGCGACAGTAACCTCAAGTTTCTTTCACAACGGGTACAGAACAAATACTGAAAGAACTGTATTGAGATATACTACTGATGACGAGGAAAGAAAAAAGCAATTCCCCCAGTGTTAAAACAAATAGCTGCAGCTCAACAACAACCTGTTTTACCGTCACAACCCGTTGAAGAAATCACCAAAGCTAAAATACGAAGGGAGAATATTGATCTGGTTGAAAGGTTTCGAGAAGAATTTCGTGAGGATATTAAAAATACTAAAGAAGTTGATTTGATTGAAAAAATACTAATGGGTATGTATGATAAATCTAAAAAATTAAAACCAGATCATCAAAATGTAAATGATGAGAATTTTATTAGATGGATATGTCGTATATCATGATGTGAAGTTCATTGATTATGGAATATATAGACAACCTCAATCTTCCTCATCGCAACAACAATTGAAAATCGCAAGTGGATTATATCCAAATGGAACTACAAACGGTGCTTCAGGTGGTGGTCTTGTTACCTGTCCTAATAATATTCTCTCGGGTATAGCACGATTAGAATTTTCATATCGGTTCAACGAGCTGGAAATAACTCTTCGAAAATAATTAATGAAGCAGCGGATATCTGTCAACGATTATTTCATATTTGTATCATAGATATCGGTATATATCGATAATTTATTGATGAACGCGTGGATAATTACCACAGTGACTAATTGTCATCGCATTAGATAAATAATAACTAGATAGAATGATCATACACTACAACCACTATCAGCCAGTTATGACTTACTTAGGAAATTCAAGATTGGCTGTTGATAAAATATATTATGGAGATAGTCTTAGTAATGTTATTCAAGGGTTATTTGCAAGTATGGCTCCAAAAATAGCACCAATCGGAAAACAGCTATTGATGAAAGCTATTGAAGTTTCGTGATAAAGGTATTAGTGCTGTTGGCGATGTTGCCAGTAAATAATCTACTGCAGTTCAAGAAAGATTAACCACCTAGATTTGATGACGAAAAACAGCAGCACCACCAGTAAAATTACCCTCTGCGGAAATTATGCCTGCGAATGTTAGTAAAAAAATAAATCAATAATATGATATTTGGAAAACCTGGCGTTAATGAAGTCTCATTGAAAATAAACGTTAAACAGGAACCATCCCAAAATATTTTACTTGATTACAGCCACAAAAAATAGCACGCGCATGCCATCGTATTTTGACGTTTTTGGGACGTGGGTAAACAGCCATTCAGTATGAAGCCTGTATTTATCTTACAACGACATTTAGATGATGGACAATTTGTTAATAAAATAAAATATAAAATAAATATTGTGCAACCTAGGACTACATGGCGAATTGATTTTTGTTGAAACCTTCCAAAGCCCGTTTGTTTTACGTAATTATGTTGGGATATTTCCCTTTCTTACAAAATTAAATTAAGTCTGTAATGTATTGCGGGTCTTGTTGCATTTTATTGATGTATGAAATGATATATATCACAGCCTTTTTTCCACAGCATAATGTCATGATACCAGCTGAGATAGCATTGTATTTGTGAATACGGTGAATGTGTCCCGACTTATCTTGGAACATTATTCTGTAATTATGATGCTATGCGGTTTAAAGTGCATACTATAATTTGATAAATGTCTCTGAAATTAGTACTTCATTGTTCTTATGTGTATCTGTGTTTGTGTGTGTGTGTGTGTGTGTGTGTGTGTGTGTGTGTGTTTGTGTGTGGCAAACTATCATTGATATTCATAGTAGTCTATGTCTAATCAGTACAAAAAGTCTATACTACTATGGTTAATACATATAAAAGGAAATATTATCTCAGGCAGAATAGGTTCCATGTCCAATTTCGGAAACATTGTTGCCAATTAGTTAGTTCAAGTCAATTACGAAATTCATACCACTAGTAAAGTAATAGATTTATGTTGTATATTATTATATGCGATGACATATTGTTTTCACATATCAGTGTTTGATCTGTGTAGCAAAATGGGAGGCACATATATGATAAGCTAATTTATATGTGAATACAGCTATATATAACTAGGTTGCTTGATTTTAGTGTTATATTATTAAAATGTCAGTAACATTCCTTCAATGAAAGTTAAAACTGCAAGCAAAACGTAATGTTACTCTATTATAAGTACTGGCAGTACATTCAGGTCATCTATGTACATATACTGATATCATTTCATAACTGTTGGATAAACATGAGGTATCTACTATACATAAATGAATAACCATCTTTAAACATAATGTCGTATTAGGCACATAAATAATATATTGCAAATATAAAGTCACTTCATACAAGTGGCTAGATTTGTGTGAATGCAACCAAATAATAAGTTCAAAATAAAACTGTATGTGCATTAATCATTCACAAGTGTCTGTAAAGGAATCCTAATGTGCAACACTCAAGATTCTGTAAAGGTTTGTAAAATGGAGGGTGATTCTGCATTTAAAATTTTGGTCCCAAAACCTTTCTTGCGAAGATGCAACAAAACTAAAATGAAATAAATCCGTATATTTATCCTTTAACATAATACTTAAGATGGGAATATTCCCCATCCTATTAGTTTGAATATTAATAGGCTGGAAACTAATATAGATAAGATCAAGGTGTATGCATATTTGTATCTTTGACTGATCAATTTCTAATAATGGAAAATGACTTCAGAAGTACTTGCCTTTAATGTTTTCTTCACTCACCTCGAGAGTTCACATATATTACATAGGAATGCTTCCGAACATTTGTATGCATGTTTTGGAGTTTAGAAACAAAAAGATTTGATATTAAATAATATCAACTATACTTTATAATGATTTAGAAAAGACCGACAAAAATAATGTCCAATACTAATTTTACGACTCACCAGATGTTGAAGGTAGTTCATCCAGCTTAAATTTTCCTTTACAAATATGAGACTGTATGCTATACGATTCCTTCCCAAAAGGATGCTTTCCCCTGGTCAACACATAATACATCACACAACCAGCTGAGAAGATATCGACTGCAAGTGTCTGGAATGTTGATAAGATTAAAGCAATTTGCTTGAAACACTTGACGTGTAGATTGGGTTGCGTTTGTCTGTAATTTTTTTCTTTTTAATAGAATAGTCATTTTTCAATTACAATCTTTGAGACTTAAATATGGAAAGAGAATGGGTGTTCCATGTGGAAACATCTGATGTAATCTATTTGACCATCACATCCATTAATGATTTAAGTTTATCTTCAGCTCGTACAATTCAAATGCCGATCAGATCACTAATATGCAATGAAGTAGATTGCTATGAATGCTGCATACGAAGTTTAATCCAGATATGTTAATATAATATTAAAGTATATATCGCATCCAGTTAACACATCAGAGTAAATGACGTCGACTAATCCATGCATACTGTTGTTCAACTTTCTGAAAAAAATTTGCAGGGATTCAAGATCAGTCAATTTCTTGAATTTAACAGTTGTGCTGAAACCAGTTATATATACATACATACATACATATATATATATATATATATATATATATATATATATATATATATATATATATATATATATATATGCAACTATATGTTCTAATTATCCACTTTAGTGACCATACTTGACATAACGTCATTCGTTTTCATTTATTTTCAAGATAACAAAGAAAGCATTATAAATTGTTTGGTCAAGCCAATATTGTGACAGCTTTTGGGATATTAGATTGGCACAGTTTACTCTTAGAATCAATGTTTAACATACAAAGTCTCTCGGTGAAAAGAAAATGTGCATATGCATTTTGATTCAAGCAGAGGAATAAGATAATTTTCAAGGTAAACCGATATAACGATTTTCAATATGGTAACCATTGAATCCATATCTGAAACAAAGTTGGCAGCATTTCCTTTTTGATTAACGAAACAACACAATACGCAATTTGAGAGAAACACCATGCTAAAATATGATCAGCCAATTAAAAGTAATGTTAATAATACATACATCAATATAGATGATCTATTTGATAACCACTGGACATCATTTTGATATATTTTGACATCATATGAAGTAATCTGATAACAAATGAAAGTTTACATGACTTTCCGTTCAGGAGATTTTTTTAGTAACTGTAATACTGTTTATAGGACATATGGTACTAATGATATGGTAACAAATTAAAGTCCTTTATGGTGTGTGGCCATTTTGAATGTCAAACTGGTATCATGTTTAATCTAAAGCCAATCAGATATAAAATGAAGCTGAACATCCATGAAAGAAATATAATGATAACATATATTTTTAAAATGAAATATATAGTGGCCATTGGATCAGCTAAACTTTGGGATGAAGGTGTAAAGTTTCACAGTAATCCACCAGGAAGTTTAGCAGAAGCAGATTGATGGTATGGTGTGTCCATGAATAAATTGTATCAGGAATCTATATGATAGTGTTTGAAAGACATGCTACGCTTGCCGTTAGACAACTAAACAATAACTCCACATATATTGAAGTAATCATTTGCAATGACATTCTGTATTATATTCAAACACTGCAGGGGCCCTAGACTCTAATTAATGTGGACAGAGGAATATGTCAGTCCTTTGTAAAGGCTTGCTCCTTCAACACAATAATCTCCAAACACATTTCTGTCTACTATCAATATCAATGTGTTTATATATGTGTTTGTTTGTTTGGGGTAATATTACAGACAGTGAACAAGGGTTTAAAGATACAGAGGCTAGACAAAGGAAAATGTTTTAGCATGTTACAGTGAAGTTCATGTTTGAACCCAAATGAAAGATGTGCGTTACTGAGTTTGTTTCAGTGTTGTGCCAGAAACATCTACAAATCACCATATAGCATCAACTCTAACGTTGATGGCAAATCTTACACAGATGGGATGGTGAACATTAATGATTGAAATTTTAGAAGGATCTGAACGAAACTCAAATACGAGGTTAGAAGCTTCTTATCAACATGGTTATTTGTTCCTTTGAATTATAAATATTACCAATTTAGATATTAAGAGATGAAAGAAATAAAGTGAGACCAACCTTTTAAGTAGAATCAACAAGCAGTTGATTTTCTTTCAATACAAAACAAACAGGCTCTCATTATTATGAATGTAATCAAACTAGTCCTTATCATTCACCAGTCAATAAATAGATTATCTTGATATATATGTTCAAGGTGTAAGGAATAATGGGTCATTGCATTACATGATTATTTAGAGTGGCCAATTTTAAAAAGATATATTTGATCACTTAACAAATGATGAAAAAAGTTGTTTAATGGAAAGGTACATGCTGATAAATCTATATTATATTAATATAAAACAATATATGTAATTAACTGGACAAAACATAGAACTAATACAAATATGGACCTTCCGAAAGTTATATATTTTGAAATGTATTTCACATCAGCATAGTATATGTGAACAAAAAATGAATGACCAAATCCAGCAGTTGAGATGCAATACAAATCATTGTAATAAAGCAACAGAGAAAAAAACAATTGTCCTCAATCAGTTGTTATTCTTCCTTATAACTCTTTCTCCATTGGTAAATACAGTTTGAAATTTTACATGTTGCGCATTCAGCAAAACTATCGTGAAGGTTTAAACTATCTTTGGATATCTAGGAGTAAGTTCAATGTGGTCTTCACTTCCTTCATTTGTATACTTACTTTGTTCTGACCCGTTATGGACATCTCTGGAGCTGCCCATCCCTCAGTCCCAAAAGCTTCAGATTTTGAAGAAAAGGACGTTTTTCCATCAGGTAGCTTCCTACTGAGACCAAAGTCGGAGATTAAGGCCCTCACTTCACCCTCCGCACCGGGTCTCGATATCAAAATATTATGCGGTTTTAAGTCCCTGTGAACTACAATATAGATGTGAGATTCTGTATTTGAGAATATTGATATGGAAAGAAGATGGTGAAATTAATACACAATACGGGTGTGGCAGCAAAACAATTCCGAGCTAAGGTCGCAAAATAGTTTGATGCCATTATCTGTGTATGTTGTTTTAATACTGAATAGAGAGCCCAGACAAAGCAATTGATGTCATACACCACAATTGATTGTGTAACCATACTCAAACCTGTTACCCAAATAGAACCACACGGCCACCTGTTACCTAAATATAACTAGACTCCTACCTGCTACCTATATATAAATACACTCCCACATGTTACCTACATTTAACCATACTGCATTCCAGTACAGGTTTAGTTTGATAATCTCCTGCATTTCCAAACACATGTCAAAACAACTGACATAAATATATGGATGTACCATCAAGCATCCCATGTAAAACAACCGTTTTGTACATATTTCGTAAATGTGACTGAGGAAAAGATCCCCTCTAATCAAAGATGAAACCTTGTATTCAAAGTATGAATCTGCATATGCGATAAATTCTATATCATGTTAACAGAGATTATAGAAAATCTGAAATCTTCATCAAGACCCCTGAGAATTAATTTTTTTTAAGGACAATGACAGCAATCAAGAAATTATATTACCTAAAATAAACTAATATATCATGCCGACATGCTCAATCAAATATTGTTATCAGTAAAACCTTTCAATGCTCAATGAAGGTTAAAAATATCGTTGCAAACTTGCATTTCCTTAATCTGCATTTATAATATTGCTGTAAAAAAACTATAATATCATTTTATGTTTTGGTTATACTCATGTTGGATTGTTTCTGTCTCTATTTCAGGTACGAAGAAAGCTGCTTGCCAGTGAGTTTTTTTAAGATCTTGAATATGATTTGCAAGAAATACGATTTATTTGGTATCTCAAGTAAGAAAGATTTATTGAAATATTTGATATTTAGAGAGATAGTTTTAACCCAGTTTGTATATGGTTCTAGTGTACATTGAGAAGTTTACATGTTTGTTCTATATCCAGTGGTTGGCATCGAGTTTGTTACAAAACAACTGATATGGTCATTCGTAGATTTGACAATTATTGTAGCCAGGTTAACGTAACAAAACGTCTGATTCTGATTGAACTGAGCATAGCATATGCCTGATTGTCCTTGAGACATTCAGGTCATGTATATTCAGTAGCAGTGACAATATATATGTGTGTGTGAGTGTGTTTAGATGTTTCAATATTTTGCCAAAACTGCATGAAGTGAATGAGTGTGTTAGTTTTGATGGTTATATACTTTGAATCGGAATATATATATATATATATATATATATATATATATATATATATATATATATATATATATATATATATATATGTTCTTAACAGTCAAATGTCATTCAAGCATCCTGTTATACTAATTTAGTTAGTATTTTTTAAGGTCCACGTGTACGTCTACGCATGGTAATTACTATTTGGAAGCCGAAATCAAAGAATTCTGGTGTAATTTTTTCTTAAGGTTACAAACACTAAAATTAAAATAATGTGTAAATCATAATTTACTATAGTGTTTAACGCCATGTTTTCAGCACAAGATAGGCTATACATGGCAGCCACTATAAATGTGGAGGAACATTCAGGAAAAAAAACACGGTTTGAACCACCAACCCACGAGAAGCTATGGCAAGATTTCTCCCATACACACAATGGAATCAATCCCATGCAGACAGAGGTGAAATTGTAGTGATGCGTAACACTTAGGGCTATACACCACTCACCCACTCATTCAGAAGATGTACTGCTATACACATAACTCACCCTGCACACATAAATCACAAGTAGTAACTTGAACATGGCAATACTATCGACAATCAATCGATGTATTGCTAAACAATGCACCCTTTCAGCTAAAAGTATTTTCATGTAGTCTAGTTTTCAGAAATAATTCCCTTACAAAATACATTTACAAAGATAACAATATATTTCCTAAGTAATACAGCAATGATTTGCTAAGACGTACCTATGCCTAAGGAATGAAGATGTGCTACACCCGTCATGGTCTGATGAAGCAGTTCTATAGGTTTGAGCTTTTGTATCTTGCCAAGTTTGTCCTCTACATAATCCTGTAAGGTTCCTTCACAGAGTTCCAATGCAATGTATAAGAAATGATCATCTTTTTCCTGTGAAAGAATAAACTCCACATGCGGAAAAAAAGCTTGCGCTGATGCTGCATGCAAATGTGATCTAATAAAGCGTTTGAAAAAAAAATCCATCATAGTGAAAACGAAATTAAACCTAACGGTCCTGTGCTTTCTTCATTGATATTATAAAGTGTTGTCTTCGACAATTATGTATCGTTAGTTCAATCACCAAAAGCAAAAAACAACAAATCTTATCTGAAACTATCAAGAATGTTATTTTGAAGCCATAACATATTTGGTAAAGTTTCACTTTACGAAGACTTTACATGATGTTCGAAAAAGGCTCCATTGCAAGTATGCTCATTAGCGGTGTACACTTCGTCTGAACAATTGATGTAATGATAAAAGTTAAACAACATTCCCTCAATGGACATGAAGCAAGTTAGGTTCATCTGTTCTATTTTTTCCATCTATCTAACTACTGAGTATTCAAAAACTCTCTTTTATATATGTGAAGGTTCAGCATGTCACATTCCCTCAAAAGTAGTTTCTTACAAGCTGAAGTTAACATGTTCACGTTTTAGCCCATAACATTTTAACGTGAAATTATTGCTAGAGAAGCATAATCAGTATATAGAAACAGCTTAATATACCTGAAATATTCACTTGTGTGTTTCTAATGTTGTTTTGTATATTACAAATAAAATTCTGATCATATATTTCCTGCAAATGAGGTAAACTATCATTATCATTTAGGAGCAAATACAGTCAGTAAGATTGTTTTTCAATTAAATCTTCAATCAATTCAGTCGAAACAGCAAAATTATTATATATAACTATACTCACATTCCAATAATAACGGATAACGTTGGGATGTTGATCAGATTGACGCAGTAACTCTATCTCTTGTTCAGCAAATTTAAAATTCTCATTCAGCAATCGTTTCACTGCTACATCTCTTTCGTCAAACCTTCCCCTGATGAGAATTAGTAAAGTAACAGGACCAGTGATGATATCACAAAACTATGTTAAAAATATGTACTTAAATATATGTACTGCAGAGCACATGAACTGTACAACGAATGATGTATGGATGTCTTACTGTAGCCTTTATATTGCAACCAATCAAAAACTTCTTTTTGTTAAGGTATCTGACTACTCAGAATGAATTATGCAAAGTGTTATTGCGTAGTATAATGTGTGAGGGGAAAGTAATTTTAATGATAAAAGTATCTAGTTCATTTTCAAATACTGAACTTTCTTCTTGTTTATTACAAATTATCATCCATCAGCACCTATAACAAAGAACAAATACCCGGTCAGGCCCGAATCACACAGACCCACTTGCATTAGTCAACCTACTTCTCATTTAACCATGTTATCTCTGAGACAGAGTGGAGAATGAAAGAATCATCCAAGAGTGACAGTAATGTATTAAATTATTAAAATTAGTTTATATTCCCCAAATACATGTTAGTAACAGTAATACATTTTGGCTATTTTAATTGCTGAATTTGCCAGTTATTTAATTTGTATTGTTTCTTATTTTGTTTTACTTCTGTATGTATTATTATAATGTCACTGTGTTTGATTGACTGAACTTGTCAAAAATCAAGTTTTCTATCTGAGTTGAATTATTAATATTTAATAATATTCATTCTGTAAACTACTGATGCATAGCTAAACTATTATCTATTGGTATGAGTTTAATATCAGTATTATTATTAATATAAGTTTTTTGGATTTGGGTCTAGGTTATTCACTTCCCCAAATATTAACCTTATTTGTCTGACATTATCCAATTTATATAATATTACTGATATAAGACACGCTTGTTATTTTGAAAAGATCAAGAACGTTTTACAGTTTTTTTTTCCATTAGGTAGTGATTTGTTTTTGAAATGTCAAGTGTTACCTAATGTCAAGTGGAGGACTATATAATCTTGTCACTGGAAAGATTAATACATGTATGCTTAAGATCTAGCACAATCAATCAATATTAGTGATGTGTTTATCATTCATTTAGGCTGGAATTTATTTTTTCACAATGATCAATATAAGTGAATTTGCTCATTAAGTCTAGCATTCTTTGACAGATAATCCATAGTATTTATAGTGAATTAAAACATGGAATTATATGTCTGATACAGCCACACAATACAGGTCGCCACTGTCACATCAACACGTTTAGCGTTGAATGTCTACTAGGCTTTTTCAGTAGTTAATTTCAGACATTTGTTCGTAGTTATAGATGGAGATTTTGATTTAATTCGAAATAGATTAAGTTCATTTTTATGTTAGCTTTGTATTCAACAACATTTTTTTGAATTTCCTATCGCTTGCTGATTTCTATACCTTTCTGTCACTTTCGTTAAGAGCAATTACTTGTAACAGTATTTACCGCCAGGAAATTTGAGCAATATTACGAAATTCTAAATGATAAAAAAACAAACAAGTTATACATTTTATGAATGTTCGTTTCAAACAACAGTATTAAAACTTCGTGGTATTTAATAACATTCAAATCACTTAACTACCAATTAAACAAGTTTGTCAAATGACTTTCATATTTTAGTTTTATTTCTACTATGGTTCAGACGCAATTAGTAAGCATGCAAGATACGATTTGTGCTCAAGTTTAATAGAAGTTAATTTACCTTAACAGTTAGATTCACGAGCAATTCGGTGAGAACATAATTCAGTGCTGATTGTGTTTTGATATCTGACTTATGACGTATTTATTATATTGTTCCACTGAATTTATAAAAAAGACATCAATGTGTAGGAAAATAAAAATGTTTGAAAGGCATGCGAGTCCATCTTGAGTAAGAGTTTGCGGACCTGATTGCCTGTCAGTACATATCATGTGTGGTGCTAAGAACTGGAATATTCGCAGCTGCCACACTTTGGTAAATCACATCAAGTGGCGGGCAAAACTAGGTGAGGATAGCATGCCAATCCTATTAGCATGTGAAGACTAATTCGTTGTATTATGGAGTGCGAAAAAATAATTAGTTCAAGTGTTCCAAAGAACGCGCTGTGGAGAGCATAGCAAATGACTAGTTATGTCGGTATGCCTTGTAATCTGCTGCATACAATTCCATCTCCAGCTGACTTAACCTTGTCTTGCCACTGAATCCAGATGATTATGGATGAGAGTGATGTTGCAGATGCACAACTCTTCCTCACTTTATATAAATAATTGCAAGAGTCAGCCACCTGGTTATCCTTTTTTCCAACGTGCTGTCGCAATGGACGAACGACGAGGTGGTAGGTGCGGGTACACTCACAGCGATAGCCACAATTCTACGCAAGGGCTGCGGGGGCCCCAAGTGGTTGAGTTGTCTAAAGCGCTTTCTATTATGGATCAGTGCCATCTCAACACTGTCTGCATGTATAGCCGATCTTGTGCTGAAT
The DNA here is from genome assembly GCA_030141615.1 of Unio pictorum. Taxonomy (NCBI): domain Eukaryota; kingdom Metazoa; phylum Mollusca; class Bivalvia; order Unionida; family Unionidae; genus Unio; species Unio pictorum. Next base: position 171,705 of record JARLTB010000050.1, read on the forward strand.
AATGGCACTAAATCTTAAAACAAACAAGCACAAAGGCTGATTTCGTCATTTGGCCCTTCTTATCTGACATGGATTTCGGCCGCTCCGTGAGTGACTGAACAGCACTTTTACAATTCGTATTGCACACCTCCATGGTATGTGAAAGAGGCTCCAAAAGTGCAATCATCAATGGTTTACACACTGCGAAGAATAATATCTATCTCACCTTCAACATCCGATGCTGTCAAACACACTAGGGAGAACTGACCTGCTTGACGGAGAGAGAGAGAGAGAGAGAGAGAGAGAGAGAGAGAGAGAGAGAGAGAGAGAGAGAGAGAGAGAGAGAGAGAGAGAGAGAGAGAGAGAGACATAGACATAAACATGGTGAAAGGTATGCTGGCTATATTGTATACTGGCTGGACTTCTTAAGTATTTTAGTCACAGGCCAATGACCATGAGACTACCCTTGTCAAATGGAAGAAAGCATTGCACGATAGCAACTACGACCATTTATGTGAATAAGGAATACAACAATTACACATTTTATGAACTTATCATATTTCCACGCTCTAGTAAAAGAATCATTGTATGTACCTAACAATCCTGTTCGAAACCCATAAGTACCTATGCTCTAGTTGCGTGGCTCTTAGCTCAGACTCAATCCCATTAGAGATATTCAAGGAAAGCGGTGAATTTCTGACTAGAAATCTCCATCAGTTGATTCAGTGCATGTGTCACAATTGAACTATCCTTGAGAACAGCAAGGATGCGTTTCAAGGGACACTAATATTATACACTTATATAAGAGGAAAGGAACTCGTCTGATCTTTGACAACAAAAACGGTATATAATTGATCTCCATCATTGATTTATGAAAATACAAAAATAAAAACGTTGTGACAAGGGCGTGAAACCAGCCGAGTCGATATAAAATGTGTGCCGTGTATAGGATATCTCGATGCAGTAGATAAAGTATATGATCAATATGAAGAACTTAAACAGCAAGAAATAGGAACAATACAACAGCGAAAAGAACAAAAACGACAAAAAAATGGAAGAACAAAAACAGTGAAAATAACAATGAAAAACGGCAAAAGGAAGAACAAAAAGAGCGAAAACAACAAGGGAAGAGACAATAATATTCAACAAAAGAGTCTTCCTTACTTCAACAAGAAGGAATAGTAGATGAGGATGATATTTTAGAAAGTTTGAGATTTGAACTTGAAGCAAAATATGATGATACGCATTGTGCAACTGGTGAAAATTCGCAGGTGGTATTTCTCTGAGTGAAACTCACAGTAGTGGTCTTGTTACCTGTCCTAATAATATTCTCTCCGACATAGCGTGATTATAAATTCTCATGAGCGATAAATAAGCTGGAAATAACTCACCGGAAATAATTATGAAGCCGCTTATATCTGTAGGCGATTATTTGAAGGTTATATCATGGATATCAGTGTATATAGAGAATTTATTGATGAACTCGTTGATGATTAGCATAGTGACTAATAGGTTACACCATTAGATAAATAACATTTAAATAAAATGATTATACACTACTTCCACCATAAACCAGCTATGATTTATATAGTAAATTCACGATTGCCCGTTTATAAAATATATTATGGAGATGGTCTCGGTGATGTTATTTAAGGGTTACTCGCAAGGATGGCTCTAAAAATGGCACCAATAGCAAAACAATTATCGATGAAAGCTATTCATGTTATTCGTGATGAGGGTGTTAGTGCTGTGGGCGATGTTGCAATTAAAGCATTTAATGCGGCTAAGGAAACGCTAACCATGTTGATTCAACGACAAAAATAAACACCACCAGTAAAATTACCATCTGCTGAGATTATGCTTGCGAGTGTTAATACAATAATGTCCCATTCCGCTGAAGAACTAGCGATGATAAATGAAGGATTTGATGCGCAAAGTAATATCACATCAAATATGATAGCGGCAAGTGGTTTGAAATCGCGATATAGATCGAGAAATATATCATAAAATGTTCAAGGCTACACCCGATCAAGCATTTGATATAGACGCATCAGATCTCAAAAATGATTCTGTACGCGATTATCAGTTTTATTCCTATAACGCAATAAAACCAAATAGCCGATCAAGAATCGAACTTCAAGTTCAAGACACAAGTTAATGATTTTCACCTGCTGAAACATTTATCAAAGAAAAGAAAGACATTTGAAATATTCCCCTCGGAGAATCAGGTTATTTGGTGTGTCGTACTCGAAAAGTTTATTTAAAAAAATCTTAACAAATACCATAATCAATCAAAAAATAATCATAAGAAAGTGTTGGTCTGTAATCTAGTTGTATTGAAAGGTTTTCACGTCTGTGGTAAATCATTTAGGTTTGGTTTCGGTCTTTGATAAGGTGTAAGTTCAGGCCATCCTATCACTGTTATGATCGATGACATACATATCTAGAACACAGCCAGGTGAGTTTATCTCGATGGTGGCTGATAATGTTGGTTCGTGGACTATTATAGCAAATTTTGATTTTTTTTCCTGTAATGGATTATATTCTACACTGGAATTCATTATTAATTTGTTCGATTTGATAAATATCGGAGGGTACAGAAACAATGTTCCATTCGGGTTTCCATCTTTATCAGTTTTATTTGCAAGTATTAGTGAATTATTTGGCTGCTATCCACAAATGATTTTGATCTGATGTTTGGCCAGCTGTAATATACTCGTAATTTTGCTAGCGCGATTTCCTCCACCCGAATTTTGCCATTGGAAGGTCTAGTTGAGGTCATTTAGATCATGGTTGTCTTTGGCGGGGTAGTAATTAAGGCTATCTGTTCCAGTAGCTCCCTTGATTCCTTCAAAGATAGTAGTATTATCTTTTTTTAAAAAAAAAAGTATCGCTGTATTTATGGTTTTGATCACTCACCGAAAACTCATCGGATATTATTGTATCGTCCTGGTTGGATGATATCAGTGAAGATGATTGGGAATATGCGGCATTAGCGATATGTAATTTAATTATATAATCATGCAATTTATTATGACTACATATAGATAATCGTTTTTGCAATTATATAAGCAACTCCTGTAATTGTTGCTGCCGCTGAAACACAAATTGTGATAATTACAGGTGCAATCATTGTAACCGCTGATAGTAATATACCCGTTCCAGCAATAACAGCTGAAACCGAATACACGACTATATCAACGCGGGCAATACTCTTGTAATATTTTTTTTATTTTTGCCTGATACACGTCAATGATATTTTTTAGTTTTGTTTGCAATTCACGCACTTGATTGTATCGATATTGTTGGACATTCATTATAATATTTACATAATTCATTCACAAATTTTACATACCATGTAATCGACAACAATGTTAAATTACCAATATTAGGGGTTAGACTAAATGTTTCGGTGGACTCTTTATATATGATTGCATTTACGCTACCAACACCGTAGATGAACTGAATGATATACTAAACAGTAACGGCGAAATTTTGGTCAATCTAAAGGACCTCCGCAGTTCTTGAAAAAATATTTTTTTGAGGTGTTCAGGTGAAAAACCCATGTTATATCGAGTACATAGTATTGATATTTTCTTTATGCGGTATTTTTATCTTATCAAGCTTTTCAACGAAAATCAGGAAAATCACTAACGATATTATCCTGTGTTCGTTTAATCATGTCGATTGCTATTTTAATATCAGAAAGTTTCATATAGACAGGTATGGGTTTTCCCAAAAAATTCTCCGTCGCTTGGTCATTTTTTCTGAAAATTTATACGCACATTTGCAAAACCATAAGGAATGGATATGAGTATCATACTCCCTTCACAACGTTGATAGTGTTCCGTCTATGATAGTTTTTTGTTACCTCGTTTGTGTAAGTTGTTGGTTCACCAAGTGATGTTATTTTATTCAAATTCATACTGAGTCCACCTTTAATGTATCACCTGTTTTATGAACTCGACCACTGGTATTATACAGTTTGAAAAAGAATCCCTTATTTAATCTTGCCATATGAATTAAATAGCGCTATGATATTTTTGGTTACTCCATCAAGTCTAACGATAAGAGCATTCAATGAAAGATTACTCGTTCTTAACTTCCACTGTTTGTCTTGAAATAAAAAAAATATCATTTGGATCAACATTTGCAAGATTTAGCAGTTCGGATATTTCAACTCACTCGATACAAAAACATTATATGTATATTGTTGCTGATATTTTGCCAGTGGGTTTGTTTGTTGAGATAGATCTCCAGTAAATATCAAACATTATATATTATGATAACTCTGAAAAGTGATTACTCGTGTACTCATGATTGGTTTTATGGGGTGGTTTACTCAATGCTGATATAGCTTCAAGTACCTTAATTACTTCTTCGCCACATATTGGTGGATCGGAATAGTGTCTGTCTTGGTGAATACCAAGGCCTGACTTTTTTAGGACTGTTAAATTGGTGTATATAATTCATGAATTCCTTGGATCGTGCTAACCCATATGAATTAAAATAAACAATTGAACGCGGATCAATCGAGTATGCAACCCACTGAATTCCAGGTTCAGTGCTGTTATCAAGATTAATGATACCGGTTTTAATGTTGTTCGGGTATGATGGTATATGATCTCGCAAAAATCACCTCTGAATTTGTGTATTCTTAATTTTTTAGCAGCATCGTTTTAATTAAAATTTGACGATGGTGTTATTGAATCGTCCCTGGAAATCTCAGGTCGCGTCCACTGTACCATCCATACGCAGTCCCTGGTAACCTTAGGTCGTTTTTTATTGTAACCTCGTCTTGTTTCTTTTTTTAGTGCCATTCCTGCCGCTGTTCCAACTGCTCATACTGCCGCAGCTTTCACGACTGCGGGGGTGGTGACGGCAATAAATGCTGGTATGACTGCGAGAAGTGGAACTATACCAGCTTATTTACTTGTATTTTTGATAGCACATGCAGAGAGAATAACTTGAACACCTTTTTGATCTTTGTTGCATCAATAAAATGCTTAATCAGATGCGCTGTCAGTGATAGTTTATTCTGACCACCAGTGATCTGATTGTGTTTTAGCGATATTGTAGTTCCAAAGTTTAGCTGAATCCGATTGTAAGATTTTAATTTGACTAGGAGTCAGAGTAATACTAACGTGCCTATTTGGCATTTATAATAATGCAAGTGATCTAATTGTGTAACATGTTTTCAACTAGTGCATCACCTACCCTAATTCGTCCACCAACACTTTCGAGTAACATCGATTTGTCGCTGAGTATGACGGCAATTGCTCTTTAATAAGTGATAATTGTGGCTGGAGGCAACCTGAAGAGTTACACGAGCTCGAAGGTGTATATCGACAATAGTCTGTGTGGTTAAATCAAGATGTTCCAGCGAAAAGTAATAAATTGGATATCGATATCTAAAATCTAATTCTGATATTTGCAGAGCAGAATCTACATTCAGCTCACGTCTAATAAATGTCAGCAAACAAGGAGATACGCTGGTTTTGTCTGTAATCAAGTAAAATATCTTCGGATGGTTTATTTTGGTCGTTTATCTTTAACGTGACTTCAGAAACATCCAGTTAATCAAATATCATATGACTCCGCTCCTGAGAATTTAATCGCGTAGTACCCTGTAGTAGCGCAACAAATAAATAAATAAATAAATAAATAAATAAATAAATAAATAAATAAATAAATAAATAAATAAATAAATAAAGAAATATATATATATATATTAATATATATATATATATATATATATATATATATATATATATATATATATATATATATATATATATATATACATATATATATATATATATATACATACATACAATATATATATATATATATATATATATATATATATATATATATATATATATATATATATATATATATATATATATATATATATATGAGTGTATATGTCGTGGCGAAAAAACACCTTGCTGTGATGCCATGTGCCTTGAAAATATACCGTTAATAGTACTTTGAATACTATCTGTGGTTGTTGTCAACCAAGATAGCAATGATTTACCACCTATATCCATAAACGATAGTAATTTATCATCTGCGGATATCGATGGAATCGTTACTGGCATCTGCATAGAAAGTTTTGTTATATTTACTTTGCCATCAGCAACACCAGCACCATGCCAGATTACATCATTATCGTTACCTTCTCGCACCATGCAACATTGATATACGGGTTGCAAATCCTATGTTAAAATTAGCATTAACACTTTTAATAATATCAAAACATCACCTGGTCTATCTTCGTGATCAAAATCATCTGGTTGTGGATCAGATGAAGTTGCTCGTTGTGTCCGTAATTTTACATACTGAACATGTATGTTCAGCGTTATTATCAATATCATTTCCAAACAGCATTGTTGGACCTGCCGATCTTGTATAATTATCGGTATATCTCGCTAAGCCTAGTATTGTTGTAGCAACATCAACATCCTTCTGGATAGATTCCATCTCTCTTCCATCAATCATCTATGTAGCACAACCAAACAACGCCATACTACCGTTATTGACAAAACCAACTCGTATATTTAAGTCATATGGTTTATTAGCTGCAACATTTGTTACAAGTTCCCTTCCACTTCAATAAATGCTTCATCGGGTAAGAAATATCTACTTGTATCCAGAACTTGAAACTCAATGCTTGATCGATATTTTGGTTGCAATGCACTATAAGATTAAAACTGATAATTGCGTACAAATTCATCTTTGAGAACCGGTGCGTCTAAGTCAAATTCTACGTCGGGTGCAGATTTGAACATTTTATTAGATCTTTATCTATCTAAATCGCGATCTCAAACCACTTCCTGTTTTTAAATTTGTAGTAATAATTTCCCTGTGCATCAGACTGATTATTCATCAAGGCTGTTAGTTTTTTCTCTGAGGCTTGGTTTATTATTTTACTGACATTAGTGGGCATGGTTTCATTAGATGGTAAATTTGCTGACGGCGGTTTTCGTCGCAATAATCGTGATTGTCTTTCTTTGGCTGCAGAAAACGCCTCGCTAGTAATATTACCAATAGCACCAGGAGTTTTGTCACCAATAACATTATTAGCTCTCATCGATAATTATTTTGCGATTGTTGCTATTTCGGAAGCCATCCTTGCAAATAGTCCTTGAATAACGTTTCCAAGACCGTCTCCATAAAGCGTTATGTAAACGGGTAATCGTGAGGTTACTACGTAGGCCATCGATGGTTAATGATGGTCATATTGTATGATCATCTAATCGAATTGTTATTTGTCTAATCGTGGTGATAATTAATCACTGTGATAAATTCTCGATGTACACGGATATCCATGATGCCGCCTTGAAATAATCGTCTATATATATATATATATATATATATATATATATATATATATCAGCGGCTTTACTAATTATTGGTTTTTGTCTCTGCGTGATTTGTTACAACAATGGGTAGATTATTGTTAAGAAATTAAAACTGATCATAGAGCGTTTGATCCATAATGAAGCGAGTTCAATAAATGTATCAGATTACACTCGGATAAAATCCAATGTGAAAAAACGCGTAAACTTGTGGCAAGTAGAAAGATAGTCAGATATACACTTAAGCAGCAGTTGTTTCAATTACATCAAGAACAGTTTCCAAAATTGTCTGTACCGTTATGTTATAGACAAGCTGGTATACGAAGACAGAATATTGAAGTTGATATTCCAAGGAAAACAAAACACAGACTATCGTATTAAATGATATTGTTCTGGTCGATATCAATGTTTTTGAAAATGCATTGATCGCTGACAAATCACCCTAGGCGCTAGGATACGCAATGAAGATACACTCATCTCAGGGGTTAACCATTTCTGATACAGTTGTTTTGATGGTAGATGATCGCATCATGTGGTTAAATTTAGTTTATTTCGCAGTGTCTCGAGTTAGGAAAATAAATCAACTTCGTAGAATTTTTTAAAATTATAATGACAACACCAACAATAAAATTGTCAGCGATGATATAATAATAAAAAAGCTTGCTGGTTATAAACAGAGCGACACAAAAAATAATCGCGACTTTGATATTGGTATTGAATTTTTAATGATGCTTAAACAACAACAGAAAAATTACTGCGCGAGCTCTAATTGGATAATGCTATGGCAGTATTCAGATATAGATCCACACCAGTTTACCGCAGACAGAAAAAATAGCAATCGTGGTCATACACTAGCAAATGTTATACTAGGCTGTCTTGACTGCAATAGACGCACAGCTGCAAGTTAAGTGATCGCGGTGGTAGTTGTGTATTATCGGGTATCACTTGCAACTGTAAATCCACGCTGAGGAGCAGTTGAATCTAATATATAGATTGCGGTTCCTCCCGTGGATCTTGTTATGTAGGATATTTGGTGTGATGTGATACTCCAAATAGGATCAGGAGCTTCTTTTTACCTCCCTCGACACCTCACCTGGTTTATATAAATATCTTACAGTCACATTACCGAATTACCGAGTTTTTGTTTTGTTTTGAAAAATCATTTCGTTCAGTTATATATATATATATATATATATATATATATATATATATATATATATATATATATATATATATATATATATATATAAATATATATATATATATATATATATATATATATATATATATATATATATATATATATATATATTAATCGAGTTATTAGGTTTCATACTGATTGTTCAAATAATTTCATTATTTAACGCAGCTATCACGCTTGGCAATCTTGTAACCTATTCACGAGATATCTTGTCTTAGATAAATTCCTTCGGTTATTGATATCCAAATAACCGCTCAGCAAGTGTTCGATTAAATCGTTCAACAATTGCCTGATCGTCGTGCATTGCAGTATGTACCCTGAACTTCCTTGCCAGGATCACCCTGTAGCAGATTTGTGCACTTCCAAGGTCATCATCGATAAATTCGTTCAAACGCAGAAGCTACTTTTATGTTGATTTTGTCAATATTGATTCAGCTTCTTTGTATCTACGCGCACCATCAATAACAGTTAACTTGTAAGTCCATATTTTGACAGTATCATATGGAAGAAAGATATATCCGCCTGATAAACTTCATTTGGAACGATGACATCAAAATGTGCAAAATGAATTTGTTTAGGCGGTGGTAGATAAATATACTATATCGCCTGTCTTTCAAAACCAATTTGCTGCAGTAGCTTATTTTACCTTTGCTGCTTTGGCGAGTTTATTAATTGCTGGCTTACCCCTACAGTATCCTCTTGCGGAATAATAATTTGATTCCATAATAATATTAATCAGCTGATGAATTACAAGCACGAGAAGTTCCACTTCCAAGCACTAGTTTACGCTTCATAGCAGATCTTACTAACCAGTGAGCTAATGATTCCTTGAAAGATTTATTCGTAATAGAATTTAACGCATGAATCACTATCACAACTGCGATATGTCTACGTTGCAGATTGCTACTTTTATATGCAACATGATGAACATGACAAGCCCAATTATTTTCGTTTCTAAGATATTCACCTAGTCTTAGTTGGTCTTGGCCATCAAGTCAAATATCGAGTCTGGTTCCAGGGCCGCACTAAATATATCCTGGAAGATGTTTTTCTCCTGGGTATTTAACCCACGGAGTCCCTGGAATTTTTGTCAATTTTGCTGCAGTCTTAACTCCTTTTCTTTTAAAAAAAAGTCATCACCCTATTTTGCAGAAATAAATCTACATTTCTTTGTATCAGATTGTGCGTACTTGCCGGTAGGCGATGATCTGTTAATTTTTGTTGTAATTGTTGTTAAGTCGTTTCTGCTAGTACGCGTCTTACATATCACACAATATAGATCTATAATTTATTCATAATAACATGAATGAAAATTGATTTTTCGGCAGCACAAACACGAAAACTTGTTAAGCATATTGCTGCGTTTCCAATTTTGATCAGAATGATAATAACTGGACCATCTGGAAATGTCAGGACGCAACTGTTACATAATCTCATATTGAGATGGTTAAAATAGGACAGGTTGTAGTTAGTGGCACCTTGTGTAGACGATAAATGGTGATATGATGTGTTAAAATATTTTAACGAGAATGCGAAATCGTGAAATGAACACTGTGAGGATATAATTATTTTTATCGCTGATATCGATGATGTACCTAGCGTTGATTCAATTGATCAAACTATTAATAATTTAGTTGTATATGATGAAGTAATGTTGGATAACAATTAAATCCAGCTTCAATATCTTCACACGGTGGGCATAAAAATACAGACGTGATTTAGATAACCCAGTGGTATACACTAATACGAAAAGTGATCCGAGATACTGTAATATTCTTTCTTTGTTAAATGGAGTTGTCACTCGCGCACTTAGAAAAAGTTATTAAGCTTGGTGCTCCGAAGATATGGATTATAATCTTTTCTTAAATGTTTTTAGTGATGCTAAATGAACCCCACATTGACTTATAACAATAAATCTACATGATCCACGATCAAGAAATCGTATCGGACTTGATAAAATATTCGGTTGAGAATATAATTTAATTAAAGCAGCAGAGAGGGTACGACTTCAAACATGCATCAAAAGTAAACAATCACATCTGTAATAAATTAAATAAATGACAAAAAAAAAACAACAGAAACTCTCGGTTAGATAGAAGCTTTGGTTTTGTGGTGTGACATTAATTTTTTTTTTTGTTTTCGTAGGAGACTTTAATTTAACCAATGGACGCTTCTATAGTTATGTCTGTTCGCCCTCTCCATATTTCTATTGGATTTTTCTTGGACACTATTTTTCAGTTTCGTAGGAGGTCCCTATTTGCCAAAAGGATGTCTCTCTAGTTTGATTTTTTCACCCTCTCTGCTGCTCCATGTGACCCATTTAGACACCAAAAGTCTATAACATGTCTCCAGTGCTCATATTCAATTGTCTCTGTCTTTCCTCAGTTGTATGACTATTCGCAGCCAACCCAGATAAAAGAGAAATTCAGCTACATTATAAAGATGGATTTGAATGTATCTTTTGTGTGGAAATTATTCTAAACATGCAATTTTCAGTCATCGCATTAACGTCCCGATACACAGGTGGAGTTGTCGGGTATGAAAAATGAAACTTGCACTTGCAGCACAAGACATATGCATTAAGGGATTATGTAATACCGGCAACTATCCACTATGTAGGATGATGTATTCCCATCAAAACGAAGGAGATTTTCCAGCACAAACAAGATAAACAATACCAATGGATAAGTATTGCACAATTAAAATTAGTTTCCCCCACACACATCACCACGCATTTTCGTTTAAAGGAAGTGACATGGAGGTATATTGTTTAATTGTATATCCATTGTTGATTCAACCATCGTACATGTTAGGTAAACATGGTTTTAATATATACACACATAAGAATGAAAAAAAAAATTAAAAGAAGTTAGTGTTGCAAGATTAGTGTTATTGTATATCAATGGTTGGTTGTGTTGTGGTGACCACATCAGTATCATTATTACTTAGGGCCAACACTTTTCCGAGAGATCTTCATTACAACGATCATATATATGTACACGTTCATGCAGGGTGTAGAAATGTTTTAAATTTGATCTGATGAAGGGATAGCATTGAGATTTTGAATACAACAATGGCTTCGATACAAACTAGAAAGATACAATGGAACACATCTGGGTTTCAGGAATGACTGGATAAACCGTGTATATAGTACACTACTGCGATTAGCACTCTACAGTGGAGGAATACATACCATCAAAAGCACATCATAGATGCCTATAGAAACTGCGCCATGACGGGGATGGTTAACTTTATCAATTAACATTGAAATGATACCACCCATAAAAATACTGATACTTCAATCCTGATTTACAAGCAAATAACATTTAAACAAGCGTTCATATTTTTGTATAATGTTCGAAGAAAACACTATTTCATAAGCCTTGCATATTCAGTACTTATATAGTTGGAAACCAGTGTCTTATTTCGGTTGCAACAAGTTTCCATTTTACGTATTCAAAATATTGAAAGCACCCTGAACACACCAACACTGGGACAAGATTGAGTAGCTTACATTAATCATTCAATGGAACTGTATCTCGTTCAAGATATTTTAGTTTGGAAACATCATCTATTTAAAATAAAAGGCACAAAAATTAAAACATTGAAATGGGAAAGACCTGCTTAGTCCTTTAGTCGTGATGATATAGTTATGCGGCACAATATACACAAATGTGATAGTTCAATTCTGACTTCACATAAACACAAAAATTGCTAGTGATTTGATTTACGGGGATATACAATTCTTGCCTACATTACATTGCTTCTCCTAACAAACATTTGATTTCTAAAATCATTATTGTCAACATAGTTTTACAATATTCATATGAATTAGCTTTAAAAATGATGTCGGGTGAAGTTTTCTTTTGAAATGTGTGCTTTCTGACAACGTTGTCAGCAACAACCTCAGTTATGGTCCGACCATTTACAACGAAAATTAGATAATTGTTTATTTACAAAGAAGAAATGAATGGTATACGTACTAAATCTTAGATGTCGTTTGACATTTAAAGATTATGCTGGTATCTACAATCACTTTACAAGTATCCAATCATTTTAACATTATAGCAGAAAATAGCAAACTGAACTGAATATTATGGGCCCGAAGGGAGTCGTAATATTGATATATATATCTCACTTACTGACGCAGATATTAAAACCAGAAATTGAGTGATATTTACGTTACATTGTATGTTAGTTTATATAATTGTTAGAAATATTTATCTAAAAATATAACTTTGTGCTTTAAGATCTTATCAAAAGCAATTGTAGATTAATAGTCGGTTGATATATAATAACAGAGTCAGCTGACTATTAAACAAATTATGTTGAGTTAAAACCAAAAATAAAACGATGACCAATATAGTTACAAATTATGTTGTGCCATATATGTTGGGACACCGTATTTGTTGGGACACCATAAATGTATTTCAAATGTAATTTTTGGCGCATTGTTTACAGATAGCTATTTTTGAATCGTAAATTGTGGGACACCTTTTAAATCATTCGAAAATTACATGTCAGAAAAATCTGTTAAAAATCTGTGAGTGTTTTTTGTCTTCAATTTTCGTAAAATTATATTCAGAAAAAAAGAAAGAGACAGAGAGAGATATACCTGTAGATAATGACTGTAAAGAGTGATTGATAAGCATACTAATTGCGAAACCGAATATCTTTTATTTACACAGTAATGATATCTGACATCTATGTACAGCTGAAAAAACTTGATTGCCGCTGTTATATTTAATTTAAATCCTTCAATTTGTCCACATTCTTTATTGCCCACTCAACCTCCTCAGGCTCAAATCCATCAAATTCGTCCTCTTCACTGTCGCTGCCATCACATTCAGTACATCAAATTCGTCCTCTTCACTGTCGCTGCCATCACATTCAGTATCGCTTTTGATAGTGTCCTGTTAGTGTTAATACCACACACTTTTTTATATTGTCCTGTTAGTGTTAATACCACACACTTTAAATTATTCTCGGATCAGATCTGGCTTGTCCTGAAGTGATTCGACTGCTTTCACAATCCAGTCCAAAACTATTTGTTTATCTGCACTCTTAATACGAGAACAGTTATCATTTTCCTTGGAAGGGCCCTCTGCTGCTTTACGAATAAAATTTGTCCAGCTTTTCCTCATGTCGGACCTGACCGGTTTATTGACACTGGCGTCTAGTGGCTGTAGCTTGGACCACCCGGAATAACTGCAGGCACATTGTTACCCTTTCTCAAAGCCTGTTTTACAGCATCTTTATGAGATCATCCATCTTAATTATCATCTTGTCTTCGACATTGTCTTCTTCTCTTGTGGTCTTTACAAATTTGTGCAATAATTTTATTTTGTTCCTCTAAATTTTCTGGGAGACGCTGGGCCATCGTTGTACGTGAACGAAGCACGAGGTTGTGTCGCTTCAAAAAACCTGTTGCCCAGTTTCTACTGGTTTGAAACTCAATTTCTGGACGCTCACCTGACACAGATTCCTTGGAATAAGCGCATATAGTGTTCACACTAACAGATATATATAGATCGCATTGGATGAGAACCCACTTTGCAATTTTTCCATCTAACTCATTGCCATAAGATACTGGTCTCCCACTCCTTGCTAAATGCTAATTAATTCAGCTGCTGAGGCAAATCTATTGTTGACCAATTTGCAATGGGTGTTTTGGTGATTGTGAAATGTCTGCTGTTACTCGAATTCCATGCAATTTTGAGAAATTTACAACTTTCTTTTTTTGTTTTGCTTTAATGTAAAACTTTTGTAATGCCCTCGCCTGACATCATAGGTTTTGTAGGCATCATCTCTTTCTTGTTTGGGGTCTCCAATTTTGTGTCTTTTTGCAGCTGGTTCATTTTCTTTTACATCACACTCCTCCTCGCTAGCACGCTTTTTTGGTCGACCTACGGGTCTCTTAGGTCAAACTTTAGGCAACGCATTTTCTTTCCATGCACGAGGCAATGCCTCTTCACTACTTGAGTATCGCACTACAAGTTTATCCATACTATCGGAGATTTATAATGTGGTTTATTTTGTTTTGTTTTTATTCCCATTTATATATGCTATTTACGCGATAGCAATGACTGCGAGGAATCACATTTTGTGAAAATGTGTGAGAAGTTATCGTTTCAAAGTGTCCCATTGCTTCTATTTATTTTCAAAATCCCAGTGAAAACTGGTACAAAGAAATACAAGCTGACTTCCCCATGTCGGCCGACTTTGTATATATATATATGCATAGTTAAGAAATCTCCACGCTAATAGGAATCCAAAGTCTGCTTCAGGGGTCGGCTTGCTTTGTAATAAAGTAACCCTTGTATTCGATATCCTGCCAGTAACTTCACACAATGAGTTTATGGCTGTTACAAGGTGTATTTATTCAACACCTGGGCTTTCATTTATATGCCATCTGTAGTCATAATTGACACAAACTGGTTTCGAATTATTCGGTAAATAGTATACACAGCATTAACTTGTAACCCATGGAATAAAAAAGAGTGTCATTTGTACTCACAGTGAATGTATTTCTAATAATGATTTTAGTTTACAAAATATTGTCATATTGTTACCCTGGATATAATACGATCTTGGTTATTTTGTACCTTCCACCGAATCACTCGTAACTGTCACTTGCTTACGACCAATGGGGCTGATAATTCTCACTCTTTCGTTCTCTATCTCATTCATATGTGATTTTGCGGGATTCAAATTTCATTTTCATAACATTCAAATCTATAAGGACAACTAAACATGATTCGTTTTTCAATATTCATGTCAATGACTATTGTGTTGTGTTGTCTGACGAATGCTATTACACTAAGTATTCACGCTCTACTCATACGGAGTTTGTGGATATATTTTTCCTTTAATAAAATGCTAATGTCGACCACAAATGTGAATAAATGATAACATTACAAGGTTAGTTTCTTTCATTTTTTTATCAAATATGTATTTTATTTATCTATTTTATTGTGACATGTGATGTGGCAGGTTGTGGCGGGGGTGGGGTGTGGGGGGGGAGTCGGGGGCAAATTGAACATAATGTTTTTCATTTCCTAAGTCTTAGAACACATGATGTAGGTTTAACAAAAGTTCACCAAAAGTTCTGAGACACGAACAAAATATATTTGTTCGTGTCCTAACATATGCGGTAAATACGGTAACTACGAAGCTATTTGTGGGATAAGCATCTTAAAACAACTTGATATATTTAGTCTTTACTTAAATCCCCATCAATTTAAGAAACATTTCTGCACAATTGTCTTGCTGTCAGGAATGACGTCGATATTTGATGACTGAGCATCACCATTTGTATTAACCATACCGAACAAAGTATTTTAGTTTAAGTCCATGCTGATAGCATGGTCCCCATAAATTGAGTTAAAAGAGATATGCTTGTTAGCACATGTGTTGCCATTTTGCATATTCACTGAGTGACAACTAGACATAATAAATAATGTTTCTTGAAATAACAAAGGAATATCACTTTAAAAAGGAATTGTATTCAAACTAATGATTAACCAATTACAACCAGGATAACTTTGTTGGACACTACAATGAAGCCTTGTTTTTTAGTGAAATCCTAGAAACTGTTTTCTTTGTGTCAATAAGGACATTTATTCAGGGGACGTGGCATTAATAACGTTTTCACGATGGCCAACGTGGTGGCCATATTATATAAACAAGATGAGAGAGAGCGAGAGGGGTGAAAGAGAAAAAACGTCCAAGATAAATATCAACAATGACACGTCAAACTTATCTTGGAAAATTACTTCCCTTTACAACCATCAATCCCTATTGTACATACCAGTTGTAGTGCAACCATTTTGTTTATTCGGACCAGCGCAAAAAGTCATTCCTATTGGTCACTGCTTTATTAGATGCTTGCTTATGAACTATTTGCATCATATATTATAGGACTGCCAGTAGTATTAACAAAATATGTTTAGTTGCTGCTGAAAGTCTTGTAAATACAATTACTGGGAACAAAGTCCAGTTGGTGTAATAACTGATGATTGTAACTGGAATGGGATTTGTATGTCTACTTTTTTCCAGTCAACACTGTAAACATTATCAGGTAAAATATATGCAGACAGAAGTACACTCATATGACTTGGGTTCCAACAAGATACTCCTTGCAATCTTTTACCGTCACTTTTGCAGCTTGTAAGCATTTCAAAATACAAAATTTATATTCCAAAGTTGACACAATATTGTGCAGGTAGATGATCAAACTACCTTCCGACCTACATTCCTTTGATCCACCCATGCACCTGTCCAACCTACAAATGTGATAGCGAATAATTCAGGTGCTACGCTGATAATGAGTATATTAATTTTATTTGTTATCAGTTAAGTTCTGCTCCAATACAAATAACATCTCAAATTCTTTAATCCAAATTAGTGAAACATAAAATATGACAAATATTGACCTTATATTGATGTGACGGTGAATGTGTTCTAAAATGTATCCTGAAATTTCATAATCTTTTACCAATCGTGTACACATAACAGTCATGAATATATACGTGGCCATAAGCTAAATTTAACCTCCTTAACTTATTTGTAACGATATATATATATATATATATATATATATATATATATATATATATATATATATAATATAGGGAATCATTCTAATAAATAGAGCGTGCTAAACTATCATATAAATTGTTCTAATGAACTTAACATAATACATTACAGTGTAACATGTAGGATGAAATAAATATTTGATTGGATTATTATGCCATTATAGAACAAGATAAATAAAATTAGATGGATGAAATCAATGTATGTGTTATAACTTACTTGTAAACAATGGTCCCATAACATCCACGACCTAATTCAGATTTCGGTATGCAAATATTGATCTTGTTCCTGTCACATCTCGCTGGTAAACCTGACAAAAATTTTTTAAAAATATTAAACCCAAGGTGATATGCCCCCTAAAATCTATTATTACACTACTGCGCCATTTTTAAAGATTTGTCATGTAAAATAGTATACAATGAGTATGAGTTTAAACTTAATTTTTAATTTCTACATCTTTCTGCGTTTCAATCTTGAACATGTATACACAGCCATATAATTGTCTAATATTTTAAACAATAAACCACATTGCACTACCACTGGCAACTACTGCTCAACAATTGCCAATAAAGGATTTATAAATGATCTGCTGTTCACATCATAGTGTTACCGATTTGCATATAATTTTAGTTTTTATCTGCACCAAAATTACATTTTTACAATCTCTTACACTACCAAATGCATTTGTTCCATAACCTTCTTTTCGTCTGATAATTATTATCAACAATAGATCTTTATTTGTATTTGTCTCTCATAGTTTCGATGATGAGTTACTGCGAGATATCAGGATGGCCAAAAATAACTCTACTTGCCGAATAACTCTGATCAATCAGAATAAAGTATTCCACCGCCCACTGTCAAGAGCAGACAAGACAGGCATCAGCAAAAGAGACTTCAACTTAAGGATGCAAAAAAACTTAGGAGAGGTAATGATCTTAAATCAACGCTCTTGCAAACACGCTGCATAAACAAACATTACTCCTCAAAGAAATAACGGAAATTAACAGAGGGCAAAGCAACGATAACAAATATGGCCTAAACAGCAACAAAAATAACCTAGGCTATTACAATAATACGAGTTTGCGCAACTACCGATACAAGTGGGCAAACAGAAATAGACGAGGGCATTGTCTATGGTCGAGAAGAGCAGCAGTAACCGCATCTGCAGATAATACGGGGCCTGGTAATCATCACAAAGTTCAGTATATTCTATTTCAGCATATTGTTGATTCTTCTAACAATAGTATTGTTTACTTGAAGAATGTGCCAGTCACGCTCCTTTTAACAGTGATGATATGGTGACTGTTGTATCTAATAGATTTAAGGTGGAATTTAGTGATAAGGCAGTGCTTCACTCTCTCGAGTAGTTTACTGGTTATTAAAGTCATTATTACAGACGGTTATCGTCTTAGTTACCTAAGATATTACACGTATCGTTTGTATCTGATTTTGAACGCATTGTCCCCATCCAACAGTAGCGATCCTGTAATTATATAAACAAAAACTATTCCTTATGCGGCGACTATATGCTTGATAATCCTCCTTTTCGTATATTTGTGCATCACACAGGCTTTCCATTGCTGTTTATATGGTCACTGCACAAGAATGTTGCGAGGCTGCTGCAGGGCCTCAGAACACACAGAAAAAACTAAAAGACTGCCTATAATTTGCTAACATAGTCGTGTCAACAACTCATTGATTTACTTTATCTCAATGAACCAACAATTCTTTGTTTTACTATATCACACACCTAGCATGATGCCAGTTCGGTTCTCAAAAGATGCTTACTGAAGGATTAGTGTGAAGGACCGACCGCATTATACATAAAACCGAATATCAGTGAGTTAAGTTACTCCAAATCTTACCGGTACCTCATGTGATCCGGGAAGATTCAAGTAATTAAACGGTAAGGCATTCTGCCAGTGGCAGAAAACCATCCGACCAGCGAGGTCATTGGATGGATTCGCAAGATTTTGAATAGGAGAGCTTAGAGCGGTGCTAACATTTGCATTCAAACTTGTGCTATTAGGAGAAAGGTGGGCCTGCCGATTTTCATGAAGAATATAAACGCATATTAGGACGAAAATGTACCTGTTGTAGTTGTGGTAGTGGGCGTCTCTTGAGTCGATGAGGTGGTGCCGCTACTACTAGTTGTTGTTTGACTTGGTATGGAAGTAGTACTAGACGCAGTGGATGTCGCCAACGTGCTTGTAGTCTGTGGGGTCGTTGGTATTGTTGTTTTTGAAGTTGTACTTTCAGACAGCGTTGTTGGCGCACCAGTTGTGGTAGTACCAATTGTACTCTTTGATGCCGCCCAAGTGCTAAACTCCAGTGTGGAAGTGACTGTAGACTGAGTCGACGTGCTTGTTGGACTGCTCTTTGTCGCGATCGAGGAAGTAGTTGTTGGTAACAAAGTTGTGGGCGTCTCGCTTGTACTAGTTGATGTTGGTGTCGTTGTTGATGTGGAACTAGTCTGAGTAGTTGTTGAGTCAGCACTTGTAGAAGCTGGAAAAGAGACGATCGATTTACAATGGCGGTATCCGCAACTACCATATCTGAGTCTTTAATGAATTTAACTTGGTCACAGTTAATTCACACTTAAGTATCTGAACTTGGCCATTTTTTTTCTGTCTATACATGATATATATTTATATATATATGATATGCCAACTATAAGTATTCACTCATAATATTGAAAGTGGTGGGGCTCTCAGTCTTCATTACACGTTTAAATTTGTATATATTTTCTCCATTACTGTCGGTAACCTCAATGATACAATGAAAGCATAAATTACTCTGCAATTTTTTTAATTCTTTTTATGACGACTGATGAGATTGAATCATTTTAATCGAAGAGAGGCATCATATTAAATCAATCATGACAGCTCTTGTCTTGACATTACTAATTTACATTAATTTCTACACACATCCTTTGCAGCAGATAAATTAATATTTTTTTTATTGAACTTATTCAATATTTATTCGCTCTTATTTTTCTTACATTTTTTGCAACATTCGTGCCAGTTTACTTTTGTGATATGTATATAATACGATGACCTCCCTTCCAAAACAAACTTTGTAAAATGTACTTTTCCAAAGGTTTAAATTATTACAAAAAATAAAAAAAAGCCCGACTAATCCTTGAGCATACAAACATGATGTCACAGTTATAAGTCCAAATACTTTAAAACGAAATATCTTCGACGGCTTCAGTGACGAAAGTATTCTAAGAAAATATTAAGACTATATGCATTCGCAGCAGTCATCAAGAAGTGTGATACTCTTTTCAGGTGGATTCGATTGGACAAACATTGTGTACATATATATTCATTCGCCTTTATTGATGACGCCCTGTGTAATATATACACATCAATGTAGATTTATGTCATGTTAATACTCTCAGTGTTATAAATGTCTTTATTCCGAAAAGTTCGTTTCCTAGTCGAGCGGTTTATGCATGGAACTTTACGAAGATTGTGGGAAGAGATAAATCTGTATATTCCAGGCGTTAGTTTTTCAGTAACCTGGAGTAATGTTACCAAATAGCGCATGTATTGTCAATCTAACACAAAACATAATTATAATGAAATACGACGACATTATCTAATTACTTATCATGTCAATATTAAAATATAATTCAGCCCAATAGCATGAAATGCTAACGTCGATCCCATGCAACTTAATATACGCCTTTGGTACGTTTCCTTCAATTGAACAATACTGTGATATTGCGACTTTTTCATATTCTTATAATTCAAAATATTTGTAATTTTACAACATTTCAGATCTTCTTGTATGGCAATATATCATTTATATGTTATTATTTCAATGGTGGCGTACGGGTTGGTATGGTTTGTAGTATATTTGTTATGCAGCCCCATCTGTAATATTGCATGTTAAATATTTGTTTTGATTTGTATCTGGTTTATTCCTTACGATTCTTTTTTGATAACAAACATATGACCAGCATCTTGTGTAGTTATGTTTACATTTACAGTGACCGGCACTCATCTGTATGTGCGTTAGTCGTATATTAGCAATTTTTTGAGCCTGGATGAGTTATATGTTATAGAGTCAGATAAATAGTTTTTAGTGTTATATATAAAAGGTAATGATTGTAAGATTTATTCATTTTTGTCATGAGCTTATTAATTTAATACAAAGATTAGATGCATCGTTCTTATAAATGCATTATTTTACCTTCTTAATGAATTTCATGTATACATCCATAACAAGATTTATGTACGCATGTGAATAGATGGAGAGAGAGAGAGAGAGAGAGAGAGAGAGAGAGAGAGAGAGAGAGAGAGAGATAGAGAGAGAGAGAGAGAGAGAGAGAGAGAGAGAGAGAGGTCAGTTTATAGATAGATAGATAGATAGATAGATAGATAGATAGATAGATAGATAGATAGATAGATAGATAGATAGATAGATAGTTAGATAGATAGATAGATAGGTAGGTAGGTAGGTAGATAGACAGACAGACAGACAGACAGATAGATAGATAGATAGATAGATAGATAGATAGATAGATAGATAGATAGATAGATAGATAGATAGATAGATAGATAGATAGATAGATAGATAGATAAATAGACACACACACACATATATATATATATCTATAGATAGATAGATAGATAGATAGATAGATAGATAGATTAGAAGATTGGTCGGTAGGTAGGTAGGTAGAGAGGTAGATTTAAAGATAGATATATAAAGAGAGAGACAGGTAGGTAGGTAAGTAGATAGATGGATTGATAGATAGGTAGGTAGGTAACTATTTCAAAACAAACCGAAAATATTCCAAGCAAACCGAAACTATTTCAGTAAAATCTTTTAGGATTTCAACAGAAACCATTTCAAACAGACAAAAAAGAGAGAAATCCTAAAGGATGTTACTCTACAGACCGGCGCCGATGCCGCTGCGGAGACAAATTGAAAATCCTTGAAATTGCTAGCAATTTAGGATTTCACAAACAGACTAATTTGTAAAATCTCACCTCGTAAATCAATCAGATTATTAGACTGGTCAGTGAGTTTGAAATTAATTCCAGTTAACGAATCATTATGACATCGCATAAAGACGGGATTAGTTGGATCCTCAATTATTAGAAATCCGGATGGAGCAGTTGGTGCAAATGAGTATAAAATATATCATTGCTGTGCTTGGTTTGATCTTTCGAGATTTATTTGGTAACTTCCTTCGATAACATTGCATACTAGATTTGTTGCAATTACCGAGGATATATTGACGTTTAGAGGAGCGATATGACTACCAAATTAATTTAATTTTTAAATATCTTTTATATAAGTGTTCATATCTTTTATTTTTTGATTGATTTCATCACGTGATCACGTTACATCCAAAAGATATTTTTGAAAACTTTGCCGTATTGTAATGTCTAACAGATTCGAATGATTAATTTATTGTTTTCAAAACATATTAATACTGTTTTCCTAATAGAACCGTGTTGTACGTTTTTTACCACCGTATACAAATTCAAAATGAAACCCAGAGAAACACTTACTATATAATTCATAAGGTATTTTCTTTACTTCTGTTATATCTTCTCCTACAAGATAAACAATTATATCACTATCATTTTAATCTCATCTGTGGTAAAATCAGATTTTGTAAGTTCTTGTTTTGGATTTTTTTCAGGCCACCCTGGTATTGTTCGTATCGAACTCTGATAGATATCTACGGCATATCCGGGTGAGTTTATCTCAATCGCGGATGATAACATCGGCTCGTGAACTGTTAAAGCGATTTTCGATTCTTTTCCGGTAATGAAGTTTATTCTACGCTGTAATTCATTATTGATTTGTTCGATTTGGTAGGACCCAGATGGCATGGAAACAACGTTCCAGTCAGGAGTTCCGTCTTGTTTATTCTTACTCGCAAAGACCAAGGAATTATTCGGTTCTTGACCACCGAATGATTCTGATCTAATATTAGGCCAACTATGGTATACTCGTAATTTTTCTAGTGCTATTTGTTTCACCGGAATCGCAGTGGGAAAATTCAAACTGAATTCAGGATTCGTTCAGTTTATTGATATCATGCTGGTTTTCACCGGGATTGTGTTTTCCGCCATTCGTCGAAGTAGTTCTTGTGATTTTTCCATTCTTATTATACTCATGTTATTTTTCTAATTTTTACATCGCGGAATCATAAACACGTACCATCACTGAAAACTCAATATCTGATATTAATGTGTCATCGAGTGACGATGATATCATCGAGGATAATTGGAAGTATGCGGTTGACACAACATGGTACTTAACTATGTAGTCTTGTAGTTTGCGCTGGCTACACGATGATATTTATTTTTATTATTATTGAAATAATTCTAGCGATTGTTCTTGCCGCTGATATACAAATTGGAACAGCTATCGGGGCAATCAATGTCAACGAGGAGAGTATTATGCCGGATCCGGTGATTACACCTGAGACCGAGTACACGGTAACATCAAATGCGGTAATAATTCTTCGTCGGTATTTTTTTATTATGTCTGTTTGGTACTCCTCAGTGAGTGTTTTGAGTTTAGTTTGAAATTATCTGACCTTATCATATCGATACTGCTGTGACGTTGCCAATGATGAAATTTTTTTATTATAACAGATTTCAAACTGCTGAAGTTAATTTCGCCAGCGTTGAAAATCCTATGCATTTTTAATTCATTTGTTTACTTAATTCGGCTACGAATTCCACATACCATGTTACTGAAACCCTAGCCAAATTATTATCAGTGAATATTATTGTGAATCGATCAATTGTTTCCTTGTCGATGATCTTTGATATCATATTGTTGACCCTAGATGAACTCGTTGATGAAATATTAAATAGAATCGGCGACACTAGTGTTAATCGATAAATACCTTTGACGGCCGCGTGAATATTTAATATGTTAGTGGATAGTGTCAACGTAAATGACCCGTGTCGGATAGCATTATTTACGATATTTTTTGTTCGTGAGGGATTTTTATTTTTTTCAAGTCTTTCTATTATCCTCGGTAGATCATCCCTGATGACATCGTTGGCTGTATTAATATCTTCGCGAACAACTTCTATTCGCCAATTAATAGTTGTCATTTCATGGAGATTCGTGATAATACCAGCGAGATCTGTTTTGATTTCTTCGAGTTTAGCATATTTACCATAATATTTATCGACGGCATTATCTTTTTTTTTAAAGTTTTTACGTAACGTAGTAAATTGTTCGATATGAGCGTCATAAAAGTCAATACATCGATAGTGGATTTTATCTGCGTGAGTTTCGGTGTGGTCACCGGTGGATTTACAAAGAAATCTAATAGAGGTTTGTCAATATTGTCAATTATACTTCTTTGTAATTTAGAAAACTAATCGAATTTAGTTATATATTCGTAGTATTCATCGCGTAGTTTTTTCAATGGTTCTAAATTGTTAATTCTATCCACAATAGTTGAAATGAGAACATCTGGTTTGAGTTTACCCTGATCGGAAAATACCGCGATATCATTTTCCGTTACACCGCGTTGTTTAACTAAAATAGCATCAAGGGAAACATTACTAGCTTTCAATTTACCCTGACGATCTATTTCATTGGGATCAACACTTGCGAGACTTAACATTTCAGATATTTCATCTTCGATTACTTTTTTTCACATCACCGGTCGCAGATATTTCCGCGGAGGTTTTTTCAGGCTTGATAAAGATCTCCCCGAAATATCAATCATGTCATTTTATATAATTTCTCTCTTAAAGGCGATTACTAGTATATTCGTGTACGGTTTTATGCGGTGGTTTCCCCGATGATGAAATAGCGTTGAGTACATATAATACTTCTATGCCGCATATTGGTGGGTCATTCAATTTCTGTGATGGTTGCGTAGACAACCAAACAGGAATTTTTAAGCGGTTTGTATAACGCATAAACTCTTTAGGTGGTGCTAACCCACATGAATCGAAATAAACAATCACACGCGGATCAATCGCGTATGCAACCTAGTGAGTTCCAGGTCCGGTGCTGTTATCGAGATTAATGATACCTGTTTCAGCGTTGCTTGGTTGATGTGGTAATTAATCTCTCATAAAGACATCTTTAAAGTTTTTTGTCGCTAGTTTTTTTAGCAGCGTCAAATAAATCAAAAATTTGAAATGTGAACTATTGTTAGTAAACTGTTCCTAGTCTCAGGCCGTTTCCAAGCTACCATGAATACGGAGTTCCTGGTAGTATTAGACCCTTTCCTGATCGTTTCATATAATTTGTATCCCTGTCCTGTAGCTTTCTTTAGTGCCATCCCTGAGGCTGTACGAACGGCTCCTAGCGCGGCGGCTGTTGATACCGCTGGGGCCGCTGCCGCAATCGCAGCGAAAAGTGGGAATATACCGCCTGATTTTATCATGTTTTTGATCGCGGCCGCATAGAGAGGGACCTGAACACCTTTTTAATGTTTGATGGAATCATTGAAGTGTTTTATCTGACGAGTTGTCAATGATAGTTTATTCTGACCACCAGATATCTGATTGCAATTTTTTAATTTGACCAGGAGTTAACACTAACATGACTATATGCCATTTTATTTAATAACAGATTGATCTACTTCTTACATTTCATCTTTTCCACTGGTGCATCAACTACCCTCATTCGTCCACCAACGCCTTCGAATAGCATTGATTTGTCACTGAGAATGACATCATTTGCTCTGTAATCAGGGATACGCGGATCTGGAGCAACCGGAAGAGATACACGAGCTCGGAATTGTATGTCAACGACGGATTGTCTAGGTTAAGTCAAGATGTTCCAGCGAAAAGCAATAAATCGGATATAGTTTTTCTAAAATCCAACTCTGATATTTGCAGACAAGTATTCACATTATTATCACGTCCCATAAATGTTAGCAAACCAGGATACGCGCGTGCTATTTGGCTTTGATCGTAATTAAGTAAAATATCCTTGGATGGTTTCTGTTGGCCGTTTATCCTCAGCGAGACTTCAGAAACACCGAGTAGATCAAATATCATATGACCGTTCCTGGAGAGCCACTCGAGTCTTATCCTGTAACTCAACAAATATATGCCGCGGCGCAGTAACACCTTGCTTTGATGCCAGGTGCCAAGTAAATACGCCGTTAACAGAAGAATTCATAGTATCAGTTGTTGTTGTTAGCCTTGATATCAATGATTTACCGCCTGTATTCATAAATGATAGTAATCTGTTTTATGCGGTGATTGATGGAGTCATTACTGGCATTCGCAGTGACAATTTTGTTATATTTACTTTACCAGCATCAACACCAATATCACGACAGACTGCATCATTATCATCACCTTTTCTCACGAGTACTACTGTATATTTCACTCCATAGACAACTATTTTAACATTTCTGCAAAATCAAAAAATATGATGCAGTGGATTCACGCATGAGAATAATCTACGCGGTCCGGTCAACATTGCTACACGTGTTGCAAACCCTAAGTTGTAATCAGGATAAATATTTATAATCATATTTTCGATATCAGTATTAGGAGCACCAACACGATCTTTTGGTTGTCTTATTCATACTGAACGTTTTCAGCGTGATCAGTAATATCCTTAGAGAACATCATAGATGGACCTGCCGATCTTGTATAATCATCGGAATATCTTGCTAACCACACTATTGTTGTGGCTACATCAACATCGTGTTCTATGGATTCAATCTCTCGTCCATCAATCATATATATAGTACTCTCAAATAGCGCCATGATACCATTATTGACTAAACCAACTCCGATATTTAGGGGATATGGTGTATCAGCGACAACATTTGTTACCAGTTCTCCCTCTACTTCAATTAATGCCTCATCGGGTAGAAAGTATTTGCTGCTATCCTGGACTTGATGTTCGATTGTTGATCGAATGTTTGGTTCTACTGCATTATAGGAATATAACTGATAATCGCTTAAACAATATTTTTTGGGTAGGGGTGCATCTAAATCGAACGCTGTATCCGGAGCCGATTTAAACATATTATTATATATTTCTTGATCTAAATCGCGATCTCGCTCGCGATTGAAAACCATTTCCGGCTATCCGATTTACAGTAATATTTCCCTGAGTGTCATATCCATCGTCTATCCGTAATGCTATATTCTGCTCCACAGCATTGTTTATTATTTTACTAATAGTTGCAGGCATAATTTCCGTAGATGGTAGTGGTTCCGCCAATGATTTCATCACCGGTGGTTTTACTCTTCGCTGAACTAACGCTAGTAGTTGTTCTTTAGCCGCGGAAAATGCTTTCCCGGCAACATCACCGACAGCGCTAATACCCTTATTACGAATAACATCAATAGCTTTCATTGATAATTGGTTTTTGATTGGTGCTATTTTGGGAGCCATTCTTGTAAATAACCCTGCAATGGTATTGGCGAGACCATCTCCATTGTACTATCTATAAACTGGCATTCGTGAATTTACTCCATAGACCATAGATGTTTTTTGTGGTTGTAGTGTATGATCATCTTATTTAAATGACATTTATCTAATGTGTTGATTTAATCACTGTGGTAACCATCCGCTAGCTCATCAATAAACTCTGGATATATACCAATATCCATTATACCGCCCTCAAATAGTCGTCAACATATATCAACTGTCTCATTAACTATTTCCGGTGAGTTATTTCCAGCTCGTCTACCTCCTACGAGAATTTCTAATCGTGATATATCCCCGAGAATACTATTAGGACAACGACTAGACCACTACCTGAAAACCCTATTGGATATCCACCTGCGAATTTTTCAGTTGTACCAGTTGCAACTTGTATGGGGTCAACTTCTGCCATTCCTTTTTTCGGGGGTGGGGGGCACATGGTAGATGATGAAACACCTTTTATAATATATATTTTATTCATATAACTATTAATATCCTCCTCCTCTTTGATTCTAATTCCACCGTGATTCGCCAAATATATTTTTCTATACCAGGTGTCAGAGTTTTTTAGCGTCTTCAAATCTATCTTTTTTATATTGCTCCCTCGTCTTTTTAAAATGAATTAGAAGCAAAATTAGCTAATTGATCATCCGTGGAATTATTTCTAATTTTATTCAATGCCTCATTCGTAAAGATATTTTCAGGTGAACATTTTTTATCTCTCAAAATTTTGTATTCAATTTGTTGTTGTTGTTGTTCCTGAAGTCGTGCAGCTTCTTCTTCTTCTCGTTTTTCTAGTCGTTCTTGTTCTCGTTGTTCTTTTTCCCGTTGTTCCTGAAGTCGTGCAGCGGCTATTATCTCACCAGGAAGTATTTTTAAAGATTCCTTTGTTTGCTTGAATCACTTTGCTATTTTTTCAAGTACAGGAAGAAGGGCTGGTTTTTTCCTTCGTTGCTCCTCAGGAATATCTCTCCATATAGCTTTTTCCGTGGTCGATACGACTTTCCCCGTTGCAATTGTTATTGGTTGAATAACTGTTCAGTGCCCGTTGTAAAACTGGTTTGAAATTATTGTCTCGTTTGGAGCTTATTTCGAACGGAATCACGAATCGGAATACATTTTTTAATCACAGATAATCATTCGAGTGCTAATTTGGTTGTTAGGGCTTCACCTACCATTATAAATATAATATACGATCTAAATTGTAAGTGAAAACTCACCCACCCAAAATTCTTTTGAATTTTACAGTGTGTTCATTACTTCCGCGTAGTGATAAATCACCATACCCAAAAATTACACGATCTAACCTGTCTATAGAATTTCAACTCATACAAATTCGTTCTGTGCGAGTAAGCGCATACCTGTCTATATAATTATTTGTCAATGGGCTTCAGAGATTTTTCACTGTGTTGATGTAACGAAATGGGGGGATTTTCATTTTGTCTGATGATTTCTTCTTTTATTGTTTTGATTTTCGAGTTTATTGTGCGTTTGATTTCATTTTGTTTGCCCGATTTACTTCTGACCTTTTCGGCAGCATTTCACAGCGGGATAACTTTGTTGATGTCGTTACAAAATGCAAGTGAGTCATTTACAGCGTGCTGAATTCGTTTGATTAACCGATATTGTTTGGCAATTACATATGTGTTATTCCTGTTGAACAGTATAGTGAAGCTTTATTAGCAAACTCATTATGTCTGTATGACCATTAAATCAGGAGATGTGCTTATAACGAAAATTAAATATGTATTCCATGGCATTAAATAAAGCTTTATGAAGAACTATTAGCAACCACTTTTCTCCCATACGGGATGACACGACTGAGGCGTCTGCAAAACGTAATTTTAATTTTTGTGTTAAATATAACAATTGGTGTGTGTCCTTATGCGAGATAATTTGGTATTATATATTTTAACTTCAACTGGATGATAAAGCTGCATTATGTTATTATTTTACACATCTCTTCTGTTACATATGCAGTAAAACAGCTAAGCTTGGTGAAGTAACTCACGCCTCTTGTTCACATGATGACTAATTATGGTTCCCGGGCCATCGTCATCCTGCTGGCCTCTGTCCCAGTCTGGACCACGAGGAACTTGAATACCTAGGAAAGGTAGCGTTACATATTTGTCATCCAACTTATTCAACGTCCTTGCTGTATTACGGTTGATTTTAGGCAGGGTCTGAAATTAAAAATACAGTGAAATACTTATGTTCATATTAATTCGCAATTCCATAAGAGATGCATTTACACTCTCAAATTTGCATTGATAAGTGTTCTATTAATTTCCTATTTCATTATATAAATGGATTGATAGTATTTTATTTGAACCAGTGCACATGACCTTCAAAGGCAAACAAGAGAAACGAAAGGGAAACAGGATACACGAGAACTGTAATGCCAAACATAACGTTTTAGGTAATAATGGGCGCTTACATCAAAGCTGCACTATTGATGATTAATCAAGGCATTATTCCCTATAAATCAAAATCAAGATTGGCTTCATGTTAGTACATCAAGTATAAGGTCCCACTAATGATAAAGTGTCCAATATTTATATAACATGTATATAACAGTCTCTGGTGAACGGTAGAGAGCACTTATCCAAAGAATATCATGTTTCCAGCATGAGACCGATATAAGGATGTAACACTAATTTGTTTACCTTATTTACCGAATACATTGCGTCACCAATTTTGTTGGGAAACCATACATTACATTTGAAAGTAGTTTTTTTGTGCACTGTGTTCTGGAACACATCGGTTTATTTGAGTTGTAGGTTGTGGAATATCGTCTAAGTCATTTGAAAATAACATTTAGAAAAATGCACACCAAGTGAAATTTTATTTAAAAAAAATACTAAATTGTGTTGTTTATATAACGCTTTACACCAGTGCAACATCATCTCATCAATACAACCCTTCTCCTGCACACGTACGATATAATCTTGTATTACGTACATAGTTGTTTTATCTTTCATCTACTGTTAAGAAAATATTTGGAGGCAACATATCAACTGAAGCGGAAACTGGAAGGACAAAATAGGTTTGATCAAATCTGCACTAGTGTTGCTAATTCTCAGTTCTGTCCATCAAGGAATCAGACTAAGATACACTAGGGTTTCTGCCACGTTAACGATTACATTGAAGACGAAATAATCCCTTTCTATTCTAGCCTTCACGGATTAATCGATTTTATTTTCTTCTAAAATTCTGAATAATATTGGTTCATTGATGCTTGCGCACAAAGCAGAATATTGTGTCATTATAGACACTGCTCCATTGTTTCAATTTATTTTCAAACTTTCTGTGGATAACGATGAAAAAGAACCATAGTTAGCTCCATTAAATCTGCCTTCTTTGAATATTTCAAGATTGAATATAAGAAAATTGGCACATTTATAAGAATCTATAGTCAGCTTCCTATCTCCGCTTGCTTTGCCCAAAATATTTTGAAAGAATCCAGCTTCAGAGTCCAAACTGGCTTTATAGGTTAGCTTGCTCTGTAATAAAACAAACTATTGTCTTTAATATCATATCAGTAACTTCAAAGTAGAAGCCTACTGTTGGCTGTCATTTATTTTTATTCAACTCCTGGGATTGTATGTGATTGGCATTGCAAGTAATAATTAATACAAGGGTGCATGGATGTATGTGGGTACATATTAATATTACTTTTGTAACCCGTGCAGGCAAAAACATTGTCACTCGCACTTTACTTCAGAATATCGGTTGACTATATATCCCTTGTTTGCGAAATAAATTGGCTTCTGTTCTGGCCTGAACGTTTTCATTACATAATTTAATTTTCTCCACATATTCTGAGCGACGTCGGGTCTTCAAAATTCGTTCACAAAGCACAATAATGTGTTACTTTAAAGTTTGTTCCATTGTCTCAATTTATGTTAATACTGGTGAAAATGAAAACGTTTGCTTTCATACTTTGGCCATCTTTGCATTTGGCCGAAAAGAAATTCGGCTCATTTCAAAGAATTCATTATCAGCGTTCTGATGTTAGCTTGCTTTTGAATACAGTAACCTTAGTATTAATATACAAAATAACAAAAAAATAAAATCGGCTTTTGATATCAGCTCGCTTTATAATAAAACTAATTTTGTCTTTGATGATCTGTCAGTAGATTCTAAGAAGAGGTAAACTTTTCGCTGCCAGTCTTGGTTATTCAACAACAGGGATTATATGTGCTTGGTAGTAACAACTAATACAAAGGAACATTGATGTATGCTGGTAAATATTAAGGATAACTTTGTAACCCGAGCTGGTAAAACGATTATCACTTAAACTCGTGTGAACGTAATTCCAAATGATTTTTATTTGTTATATCCTGTCATTCAGTTTGTATGGATATAATTCAATCATGAGCGAATATCATCTTCAAGATACATGTAAATTATTTTCCTCTTCTTTGCAACTTTGCTGGATCCGTTTTTTAGTCGGATAAGATGATCAAACCTTTAAGTATAACCAAACACAATATGTATCTCAATGTTCACGTCAATGAACAACGTGGTGTGTGTTATCGGATATAATATATACACTCTACATCATGGAAGTCTGCGCTACTTACGTTACTTATACGGATTTCGTTGATATATTTTATTAGTATGCTGTAATCCTCACGTTAAATAGAGGAATAAATAATAATAAAACAAGGTTAGTTTCATTTCGTTTTTTTATCACTTAAGCGGTTTCGATTCTTTTGTATTGCAACGAGCAGTGGGTGGGGATGGGGCGAGCACAAATGTAATACAAATATATTTAGTTTCTTAAGTTTCGGGACATATTACCAATGTGAACACAAACTTTTCACCCAAAGTTCGGGGACTGAAAAAAAAATGTATTTTATCGTATCTCAATATATACGGTAAATACGGTAAATTCGGTTTGATTTGTAGTGAATTTGTGTTGCGATTTGGACATAGCATAATGCATTAATTTATAACAAATATAGAGATATATAAAAAAATAGAGTACTATGGTACAATAACTTCAGAACAAATTAGATCATACATTTTTCAAAGATTTAAATTGATTACCTGCATACTTATCCAACACTTGCACTCAGAAACAGTATTCAAAGCAAGGACATCTGCATATGAATCTCAGCAACAAACTGAATACTTCAAAACATTAACTGGGATGGGAGTTCTTGGTTTCAATGATGAACCCCATCAAAAATTTTAATTTTTATATATCGTATTGTATCATAATGTATCATTATTTCCATTGATCTGATTTTTGTAAAGCACATTTCATCACTTCATTGTATTATGCTCGATTTTATTACTTACTTTTTTAATGTCTAAAGTTTAGCTTACCTTCATCACAGTTTGTAGGTCTGGTTTCTTAAACGACGAGGGAACAGACTGCTTCAGTGGTGTAGAAATGTGGGGAGACGCTGTTGTCCCATATTCTGTCTGGCTTTCATCTGGAGTACCTGAAATAATAACATGAGCATTTTATGATTTTATATCACATCGTATTTAATGAACAAATTATTGAAATCATAGGAATCAAATGATATTCTATAATAATATCCACACATTTTGGTAGGCATAGGATAAAAATGTTCGGTAAAAAAATCTTAACCAAATGTAATAATAATTTCCTTGCCAAAACTGATATTTACTAATATTATCTTGAGGAATAAAATGTTGTCTGTGTGACACGGTATAAGGTCTTAGAAAAAAATAATTGAATTTGATAGCGATCTCAGCTATTACCAATTATTACATACACATTGTTACGACTCTGTGATTACAAAATAAGTAACAGATTGAAGTAAAAACAAAATGGTTTAGAAAACTTAACAGGCAAATTAATTATCAAAGTAATAAAAGTCAGAGGAATTTACAGTATAAAAATGTTTACTCTAAATAATCCTGTTAATGGTATATGAAAGTCAACAATGAATGAAACGTTCCGTATAAATTAACAAAACTAGAAATGTACTGGTCCCCCAAGAAACCGCGAAAGATAGCGTCATATAGACTTACGTGAAATAGGTCACAAACGTTCCACAATAATATAATAGTCCAAATAATGTACATTTTTTTTTTAACTGAGAAGTCCTAGCACCTCTTTTTTCTACTCGAATAATATCAATGCCCTTCATAAAACATGTCTGAAAACTTACAATAGATCACATAAATGTGGGTTACTGCAAAATTGGAATGAATATGATAGGTTTGTAGTTTTGTTCTGTCCTTATATACATCTTATATTGTGACATGGCTCGAATGTGCCTATTAATGTGTCCCAGCCCAAGCTATGGGAAGTTAATGAATTTCTCTAGATACGTGTAAATCACACCAGCTGATGAAATTAGGTTTTATTATTTAAAATATTATTAATAATTATCAGCATGAAAGTTAGCACCACTTTATGAATAATATGTAAGGTATAGTCCCAAACATAGATGAACTGGTAAAAGCAGTTATACCTGTTCACCAAATATAAATCAAAGAAAAAGCTTCCATCGGAATAAACAGAGCATTTCATCTGACACAAATCCTTATTCATAAGCGAATGAACAATGTGATGTGATATGACATTGTTTGATACGGTAAACAGTTGGCATTCAGTACATCTTTACCCTAAAATGTCACGTTCAGAACTAAACATGACATTGCTCAGATGTTTGTTTGAAAAAGGATTAATGGACACAGAAATTCCCAAAATTACTGCAATGCATTTGTGAGAGGATATGTACAGTATATGACTGGAACAATTACTGTACAAAAGGTATAAACTAATCTCATTTTAGGCCGGATTAACATCCCCTATATGCTGCGTAAAGATGCTTTTGATTCGTACAGTATTATCAGATTTAAGACAGTTTTATGTCCCAATTGTCTGGACATTCAAAGAACGCTTGTATATACGGTGATTTATATATCTATATTACAGATACACGTTTTATGTGATATGTTACAGACATGCTTTCCCTCCCCCGTCCAGCCATCACATAAGCAATACCCTTAGTTTTACTTTTATTGCTGTTCTTTTCGTATAGTTGTACACCATTTGTATCATTATGATATTGTTATACATGACATAACAAGCCCCTTTGGGGCTAAGATGTCCATATTCAGACAGCTGAGATAATTTTTCTGAATTTTCTTGCACGAGTTGAATTAAAAATGGGCTGGAAAATGGTTCATTCAAAGCCAAATACTCTGGAAGGCAGTGTTAGAAATATTTTTTCCCCTTTCCCAGGCAATCAGTAAAGACGATATTGCACAATAAACGCATGATATTATTTGGACCAATCAAAAATCAAATAAAGTGATATTTTAAGGTGTGGTAATATTTAAAAACAATATGAAACTGCACACACTATATGACAACTATACATAATATGTGATAACAATAAACATTTAACTTAAAAGTGATAGACGGAACAGAACTAATAATACACTTCAAAGTATTTTGAGACCGATAATAAACCCAAACATGCCTTCTCGATAGAGGAATTGTTTTTGACACGTGTCAGACCAATGTTATTTTTTAGGGGCTTAAACGTTGTGGAAACATCTGAACAAATTTCCTGAAAATATCCACCATATAAAAAGAGTCATATTTTGATTTGTATTGATAGCCACATGGAATTGTGATATATAGAACTTTATCTTCTACATCCTTGACTTGACACAATCTCGGACAAACACACTTTTACTTAACTGTCACAATTGCATGATTCATGGGTATGATTACGTTTTGGATAGTTTCGAGGTGATATTTCCAGGAATGGTTGCAAATAATGAGGTCACCAATGTATGCTTCAAAACCATATTTACCAGATGTTCTGGATTTGAAAGAGAGAATTGTTTATAGCACATATCATTATTTTGTATTGGTAGAGTTCATATGTGTTTGAAAAGTCAGAAATGAGTTTTGCCCTCTCGTTCAGTGGAACCAGAAATTGAAAATGATTTTGTTGTTGTGTAATTGATCGCAGTTCGGTATCGGTGCATAAATGGCAAGAATGATCTGGTTTCTACAGAAAAATATTCTGCGGACCGCAGATCGTTTTTGATTGGTTCAATAACGTCATTCTTCAACAAATATGGATCTTCCTTTTTTAAACATATAAAGATACTGAATCGTCAATATCAGCGTCATTGTACATTTGTTTTTGGGTCTTTTGTTGTAGTAGAATCATCAAGGGGCTCGTGTTCATATTTACACTGGTTTAAACTATTCGTTCCTGTGACTGTAGATGTGAACAAGTATCGATCTGATTATTTACAATTACAGACGTTTGAAGACTGGTTGAGCCAAAGTTATTACAATCCGATTGTACATAGTTTTAATTATATATAGACTATAACACCTATTCTGAAGAGACTTTGAGGTTAGGCAACAGAGCTAGAACCATATCATCAGGTCGATCATTTATTTTCGTTGTGATTTTATACATAATTTAATTTGTCATTGCTTAGATTGAATATTATATTTTTCGGTTTCACAAGCTATCGATAATGTGTAATTATATACGGGAAGCAGCCAAAACAAACCACATAATCTACTATCCAGTATCACACCATCTACTATCCACACACCGGTAAGCAGCCACAATAAAACATACAATTTACTATCCTCACACGGGGAAGCAGCCAAAAAAAAACAATATAATCTACTGTCCAAAATCACAACATCTACCATGCACACACACGGTCAAGAAGCCAAAACAAAACATACAGTTTACTATTCATAAACGGGGAAGCAACCGAACAAAAAAGGTTTAGTGTTGGAAATGGTTGGATAGTTTGATGTGAGGAATAGAAAGAAGTCAAAGACCATCTATATTTTTACAACAAATGTAAAACAAACGACAGACGCATTGGTTTCAAAAGTCATTTTTTTATTCAAATAAGAAACAACTAACAAAACACAATTTTTTTCAACTAACAAACATTGGTTTCAAGAAGCAGTGCACGAACTACGGTTTAAAAGGTAATAAAGTTCCCAAATATCTATTTGTTGTGTGGTCTTTTTTTTCTTCACAGGTGATGATAAGTCACCACATCGATCTAGCATTTTTGCTCGAAAAGGTCTGTCAATTAACTATTTGTTTGCTTCGTCTCCTTAATCTTGGCCAAGATGGCTTCAAAGTGATCAATTTCTCAAGCCAACAATGGAGGAGAGGAATGATCACGTAAGTCTTTATACCAGTGAAGTAACACGGTTTCTTCTGAGATGAGACTCCAGGCTTCGTTCATATATTCGTCCATTTTTCTTCTTGATTCATCATCATACATTTAAAATGTTGAATTTGACTGGGATGATCGTTTTGACATCCCTAACAATCTTTCTTACTCATGTCACTCATTGTATCCTCCAAGTGTTTGGCAAAACAGATGACTAAATGTTGTTCCTGTTCTGTCCATCTGGACTGCATTATCACTACTTCTTCTTTTTGGTCTTGTGGATTTGCTTTCTCTGTAACCTCAAATTCCATTTTCATTGATTCTCCACTGATCAAAGAAGGACAAGGGGCTTCCATAGTTTCTATTAGTCTAAAATGACTTCTCTCAAACTGTTGATTTATATGGTATTATCAAATTCAGCATACATAATGACATTCACCGTTTCTTCAAGATCCCTTGCAAACTGAAGTTGTTGCACAGATTTTAAAGGGTGGAAATGTCCCTCGTCGCTGCCTTGGTCTGGAGTGAAATCAAAAGCCCACAAAGTGTAACCTCCTGCATAGCCGTCGTAAGAAATACCATGACTGGTGTTGGTTCCTAACTGTCCTGTGGATTCGTACAGCGACAAATACGATCTTAAGTAATTCTTCTGGCCAAATTCTTCTGGTTCGAAGGGTCGGGTACACACAGTTTTGCCATCGCGACTGACTTCGATATTGGATACTTTGCAGTGCTTACTGGAAAGGATTTTGATCATGGGTACCGTTGAGGGCTGCATTGCTGACGATACCAATGAATAAACGTTTAGGTAACTGTCCTTGGAACAGATGATCTTCGATCTTAGATCGGAGTCCATTGGCAATGGTGAAAGTTTCTACTTCCACTCGTCGTATCGGATACATGGCTCTCGTTTTGCTCAAAGTGTGACTGATATCATTTCCCACTTTAGGTAACACTTCCACACGACGCACGTATAACCTGGATTCTTGGATAATGGTTTTGTATTCGTTGGCATGAGTCATGAAATGAAAAGCAGTACTGCTACGATTCAGTCACAAGCGAATATCCACACCGTTCAGCAAAAACATCTCTTGAAACCACATGTCTAAATGCAAACGATTGAACAGCTCTAAACTAGGTCCTTGCAGAATTTTCTTTCGACGCTCGTTAAAACCCACATTGTGAGGATCGTCATCTACGATCAATGCTGTGTCGTTAAACTTATATGCGGTGTCAGGGTTCCATACCACGCAAACATCTAAATGAGTGTTCTTGGCTTCTTCAAGAGATTTTCGAGTTACGCTCGGTAAGGGTAAGTATCCATGCTACTGCTCACCAGTTTGTAATTCATGTACAAATCCACATCGTTGAACAATGAATGCATTACATTGTTGACGGGCATGGGCTTCTGTAACGGAGTTATCCGTTTTAATCACTTTCGCTTTCAAATGCAAGTAACTGCTGTTCAGATCGATGTAATCTTAGGGTTGCCCTTTGGTTTTCAAACTCGATTGGAGCTGAATCCGCCAAAGAGGAGATGAGATAAAATTCAACCCATTGGGCTTCTTGCATGGTCATCATAGTGGGTGGCATGGCAAAGAAATCCAGTTCCGACTTGAAACAGGCACAAGATTCTTGGTGCATCATTTGTTTTCTCAGTCTCTATGTTTTCCTTTTAATAGTAAAAAATGTCTAAGTCTCCAACGTTTTTTATCGTAGTCTTTCTAACTTTAGAGGTATGGAGACTTTTGGAAGGATGTCTTGGTCGCCGCTTTCTGCATCGTCTTCGCTGTGTCCTCAGGGAAGCAGGAATGCCAGACTTGGTACCGTACAGGGCATTTATAGGACGTTCTCGTTGACCCAAAATGTCTTTACCCGTTTGAAGCAAAACATGTTTGCCTGCTCTCAAGAAAGCTTCTTTGGGGTTTTGTTTGTCAATGAGAACATTTTGAAGAAATTCTTTGCCGTGTGTCAACGCGGCATCTTTAAAGGCGCGCAATCCTCGTATCACCATCGGTTTCAAAACAGGGACCACGGAACGAAAGGCTGATTTAAACATATCTCCTAAACCATGTCCTCGTTGTTGAGCGACTCCACGGTACACAGGATAAATCAATTTTCAGTTGATAGAGAATCGTTTTTGAAAATGAAGTTTCACTATAACTTTCCCCTTGGTAAATGGAATATTTTGTCCTAGATCTCTTTTCATAGTAATGTTGACACTGTCAAAATACCACTTACTGACAGGCAAATAATGAGGATGTACAAATTCGCGGTAAACATGATAGGTATTTCCAGCTTCGCGATCCGAATTACTAGTTATGGATGGTAATTCTTTTTTCTTGACCAAACGGAAGTCTCCAAACAAAATATCATACAATTCAGTAAAAAAGGCAATGGACATTATTGTATCCTCTGAAAATTTGATCATTAGTCTATGAGCCACTTTATGGTACTCAAAGGTAATACCTTTTTGGGCTTTTTCCTTGGCTTTACCAAGCAAAGTATTGAACGTAGTTACAGTCGATTTCACTAAATGTTGACCATTAAAAAAATAACCTGCAGGAATGGTTAACAGATAGGTGAACCGTTTAGTTTTGGGGTCCTTTGTTTTCATCGGGTCACGGACAGTGATGCGTTCGTCAAAGATTTGTTGCAATTGCTCGTCATACACTTCTACTGAAAATCTGATTTGATTTTCTACGGTGTTTTGATTTGTGTAGGGTGTATCATTTCAACTAAAGCCACGTCCCAATGAGCATCTTGATCCAAATGAATGATTTGAGGTAATTTAGCCGTGTAACAGCACAGCGTATTGTTAGGAAACACCTCCATGGAACCGTCACTGGGTAACGTTAAGTAAAATTGGTTAATAGTGTTATTCATAATTCCAATGTTCTTCTGTCCGAGAAGTCACTCGAGGTTAAAGGAGTGTCTAAAAGAGGATTGTGATTGAAAGGGTGATTGTTAGGAGAATGACTAACGTTGGATACAAGAATCCCAATATTGTTACTGTTGTTCCCGTTGTAAGAGTATTTCAGGGAAGGATTGGGAAGAAGATAACCGATGCAACTGCTGAGTAAAATGGTCCACAATTGTTTGTCTCCTTGTTGCAAATTAAATTAGCAATGGCTGCACCGATGACACAATACACCACAAAGATTTGACAGAAAAAGACGATTTGCGTTTTCGGGACACGTTCTCCACACCACACCAACAAGGGTTGCTTTTGTAAATATTGCAGAGAAGAACTGGGTGAAGGAGTAGTCACTGTGGTCGCTGAAGCTGTATTGAAGGGCATGATGGTCACTTTTTTTGATAGTCGATGACTTGCGAAGCGTCCGTCTAAGAATCAAAACTAGGAGGATATCTTTTCCAAAGTACATTGACTTTTTTGACACGACATTTTCCTACTTTACGGGTTCTTCGTTCGAGAATGCTTTCAATGTCGTACACGTCCTCTTCCTTTTAAGTGACACGTTGTAACTCAGTCAAGTTAAAAATTCCTTTTAATACTTCTGCGTTCATGTATTCCAATTTATAGACAGTAGGATGACGATCACGCATCGCCAAGTAACAGAAAACAAATCGGTGGTCCAGTTGGGTAAGTAACCTTTGTCGAAAGTGCGTTTGGTTTTGCCAATGCGTACCCAATCTCCAGTGGTTAACACTTCTCCACCTTTCTTGGGGACAGCCATCGTCCGGGACGTACGAAACAGACGCTCAAAAACAGTCACTTCGTTGTCAGGTGTCACATCTTGTGGGGTACGTCCAGTGCTTCTATGGTAATATTGATTGTAGGCTTGGACTAAGTGCGGTAAGACATCGATGTACTTGAGAGTGTCTTGATGAGTACAATATTTCCACATGTGTTATTTCAAGGTACGTTGAAAACTTTCCACGATACTGGCTTTGGTTTCAGGATTTTCGGTGGTGAAAAAATAAATGTCACGTTTCTTTAATTCTCGTTGGAAAGCTTGGTTCAGAATTCGGTGCCTTTGTCGGTTTGCCATCGAAGAGGGTGACGACCACATTGTTTCAACACCAGTTGCAAAGCTCGTACTAACGCTCCGCTCGATTTCGATGTCAATGGTATTACCCAGGTAAATTTATAAAAAGACGTCGATGACACAAAACAAATATTTGTAGCCACGATTGTAGGTGGCTAAATGAGAGACATCGGCTAAATCGGCTTGCCATTGATGATCGATGCCTTCCACTTAAGTGCGACTTCTGTGAAATTTTCGTCAAATGGGTTAGTGTAAAGTGTGCTTTGCTTGTTCTTGATACCATCGTTGTACTTCAGGTAAACGGAGCTTTGTCAGGCGAGTTTTTGCAGCGCGATATAATTTCTGAATACCTCCGTAACCCGCAGGGTGAGCTGGATCGTAGTAAATGTTGGCTAATACCTTCTCCATGGTTGTGTTAATAAGGTACCCACTCTTCGATGATACTGCTTTGGGTGGGACGAAATGAGGGTTGTTTGGAAACGGTTTTACGTGTCCCATGTGCCACAAGAGTTGACGTCCAAGGTACTGGTGGTGCTGGCAGTGGTGGATGTGGTAATGGTATAGCTTTGGTCTTTTCTTTTCTCACTTCTGGTTTTCTTTCTTTTTCACATATGTCGAAGGAGACGTGGCCATGATCTTTTTAACCCAAGCTGTTCGTTTTTCTCATTGGGGAGTGGACAAAAAAAAAACATGCCACTTAATACTGCACCACGTCTCCGTGTTTGGCTAAACGAGGAGGTAGTCCTTTAGTTATCTTTCTTTTGTGGAGTGAATAAGAATGTTTTCTGCGAGGTGACAGCTTCTCTTGTTCGTTCCACAATACCACTGACATCAATGACATGGAGCACTCACCCCTTTATCTTTTTTGTCATGCCATCGCTTGATTTATAATTGGCATCTCTCGATCTTTTACAAAAGGAGGCATCAAATATTACTCCGCGTTGCACCAACATCTTTTTCTTTTGACGGACGGATACTTTCCTTCGAGCCCTTTGACGAAGAACGTGTCGATGTTTGGCTAAACGAGATGGTAGTCCTTTCCTTTTCTTTTCTTTGTGGGGTGAATAAAAATGTTTTCTGCGAGGTGACATCTTTCAATTTTCGTTCCACAATACCACTGACGTCAATGGCTTGGTACACACACCATTTTATATAATTTTTGGGGAACTAACGCTTCGTGAATAAGGTAACGATGTGTTTCCCAAAATTGTCAAAGTAACCTCCTTTTTGGTGACTCTTCTTTGTCTTTAAAGGATTGCGTCTTTTGAGGGGATGACGTCATGTTTGGCTAAGCGTTTATTAGGATAACGAGATTGTCCTTTTCCTTTTCCTTTTTGGACAGAAGAACGGCGATAGTTGTGGTGTGCACGTTTTTGAGGAAACACCATTGGATGTTTGAAGTGGCACAGAAAATATTGATCCATGTTGTTGTTCTCAAGCCATTTTTGTACTGCAATGCGACGCCACTGATTATCTTTCCGTCGTATCAACTTCATGACAGGTAACACACGTCGTGAAAGGGGTTCGTAATATACTAAATCGGGACAGTTCTTGTTTGGACAAATCCATTAAACTCTTTAACATGCCAGATCTTTCTTGGACTTTGACTTTGGAAGCAGGTACATTGTGAGCAGCTGCTACTTCCGCTAATGTGGACGAGGGAGTCACCAGTCGAGGAGACGTTTTGGGAGACGCAGATTTCCAATGTTTCATCAAATTAGGAAGAGCGGGTGTCAAATTGGATTTCGCTGGCATCATCCGCAACGGAGAAGTGGAAGAACCTGAAGCTACTGGAAACGCGGTCACTGGTACTGCAGGTCGTGGCTTTTTTCTGTGGACTTTTCTTTTTCTGTGTTTTGGTCTGGGCACCATTACTCTTTTTCTTAGGGGTTAGTTTGGCTTTTTTTTCTTGGGGTGAACTTTGGGAGCATTAGGATCCCATTTTAAAAAGGAACGAATGATGACACCTTCTAGAGAACTACTACCTCCAGGTTTCAATATGATTTGGTTTTGGTTTGAGTGTTGATGCACGGATCGGCCGGTTGCGTCAAAACTACTTTGTTTCTGTCAAAAAAGCATTTGGTTTGATGTGGAATGTGAATGATGCCTTGCAGTATTTGACTTCTTTGAGACTGGCTTCTAAGATGTGAGCACGTATTTGTGGATTCTTTTCGCGACTGATACCGTACAAGGCACGAATCAATTTGATGGGAAGATGAGACTGAAGGGACGTCATGTTGACAATGTCAAAGTG
This sequence comes from Unio pictorum, assembly GCA_030141615.1. Classification (NCBI taxonomy): domain Eukaryota; kingdom Metazoa; phylum Mollusca; class Bivalvia; order Unionida; family Unionidae; genus Unio; species Unio pictorum. The sequence goes on from JARLTB010000050.1 coordinate 214,686, forward strand.
ACCAAGTTTTTTATAGATTTGTTTAGTGGTTCATATTGTTATGTCGACGACGAGGACGTGTACACGACAGGTCCTCCGTCTTGACACCAGTCGTGAAACAAATCGGTACGAAGTCGCAAATAATCGGGTGTGGTGGTTTATAAATCCACGAGTAAATAGGCGTGTGGCGTTTGAGTGTCATCATCGTACGCACGAGTCAGCCAAGGTGTTCCTAACTGTTTGCTAAGACTTGCACTTGTGATTTATCTCGAGCACTTTTAAACATGACCACGAAATGAGTATTGAGACTAATGGTACGATGGGCTTTACTTTCTTGAAACAAATTTTGTGTAACGTAAATTACACTGGCAATACGATGATGCCCTTTACGCGTAAACCACAGTTTAATTTTTTCTTCGTCTTCTCCTAACATGTCGTCAAAAATTAACCAATGAGTTTGACTAGGGTCAGACACGATCCCATCGTCGTCTCTATGAATACCTTCTACAAACACAATGTAATCACCTTGAATTTATTGCAAGAGGCTGTATTCCGATTGCCACTCTTTGTAACACCACACGATGCGTTGAGGTGAACGATCGATCAAATGATGTTTATGTTCGATCAAACGATTGACAAATTCGGTTTTGCCTGATCCGCTCGGTCCAGCAATTAACATGTTAAAAGGATGACGAAGATACAAGGCTTCCCAACTAGCATAGTCTAAGTGTTCGTCAATGACTTTGAATGTCGAGGAGGAAGGAGTTGAAGAAGTAGAATTAGCCATAGTAATGTAGGGTATGATACTATTGACACAAAATCAGACAAGACAAGAGTTTTTTGTACTTTTTTCAAGACACGTTTATTTCAATGCATGTTTAAATGAGAACAACACGAAAGACAGAAATACATAAAAGCCAAATGGATAAATACAGGAATAAAATACACATGGTAACGATCACAGTTGTATATAAACAAGTCGCTGTACAACATCGTTTGGTTAACGAAGGTATCCTAGAGGTAGTGTGTAATGTGCGTATAGTCTCTACATGGGGTACAGCCATATAGGTGTTCTCTCGGAATGGTCTTTGTGGGGGAATGTCCTTGACAGTCCTGTCTTGAACAGAGTGATTGTCCTCGGTGACAGATTATTTTTCTTCTTCTGGCACTGTCACTAACACAAGTTTAAAACTGACTTTTTCACTCGACAATGGATTTTACGATCACAACGCTTGGGCATAATGGGATGTTTTGTTTGTCCAAGCCTCCAAACCCCAACTTTTTCAGTCACGTACATCTGTCCAATGAGGGTGTAAATCACAAGCTACACACACATCCTCGTACACAGCTTCCGTACGTAAAAGTTGACGAATCTTTTTTTTTTTTTGTAGAGGTCGACACGAATCCAGATGAATGCGTAAATCTTTTAACAAAATGAGTCTCTCGTGGACATTTAAAGGAGTCAACATACTGTCTTTTTGTAGGTAGTTTTCGTAAAGTGTCCACAAGGAAACAACAGATAAACGAAATCCCAGAAAGCAAGTCACTAAAACACATACTTCACGTCGACCCCTATTCATGGGACACAGCTCTTGTAATAAGTGTTCGTCATCCTTCACCGTGTGAATGTTCTCATTGATATCCTTCTTCGGAATCTGTTTTATCACAAGTGATAAAGGTTGGTGACATGATCATTCTATTTTTTTATGTCGAAGACCATAAGTGTATATTCTGCACAGAATGATTTAAAATCTTCTCCAAAAGCGAAAGTGATTAACATAACGTGTAATTTCATGCCACAGCCATTCAGGGTCACGGTTAAGAAAGATCAAAACATCCTCAGATTAAACGGTCTAAATTGGAATCTGTGGAAGGTACACTTGATCCAGAGAAATCTGACACGTTGATTGATTTTTGTTACTTTCCTCTTGTGAATTTCACGACACAAAAGCTCTTCAGTCACCCATTGAGATTTTTATGTAGCAAGTCCCTGCCAAACGTCCTTGTAAATTTTCTCTTGCAATTTATGTGGTGATCCTTGAATATTATTTTTTTAAAGAGGGTTTATATACTGGTCTAGGTTTGTCTTCAAGCCAAACAGGTTTGTTAACGACATGGACCAGTATTGTCACTTTCAATCACTAGGGCCCAGTAAGGTAGGTATTGACAATTTGGAGACCATGTTCCAGGTAAGCGGACTCTTTCTTTTCCCACTGGTAAATGGACGGTATGTCAAGTGAAACATTTGACTTCGCCCAAGTAGAAAAATCCGGCTCTGGCTAATTCTTCCGGAGTTGGTCCAGGTAGATATGTAGTCCAGTTATTTTTGAAAGTTTGGAATCAGCTTTTAAAGTTAAATTATTCAGGCAAGCGCACAGGGACCAAATATTCGTTTTTCACAAGTTCATTTCGATACAGGTACGGTGAAATTACTGTGGTCTCACTTGGCGATGGCATTGCTTTTACATCAAGAGTGATTGAGAAGGTACTGTGACGTTAGGACACGTACGTACTCCATAAGTACGCTTCTCGACTACGATGTCTCATTTTCTCTGTCACCTTTACTTTGTTGCTGACCACGATGTCTACCAACAACTATTTCCTTATTTGATTTTCTTAAAAATATAAAATACTAGATCCATTTTTAAAATAATCTACTCTTATTTGACAAGCAGCGACAATGACTTCTACTCTTACCACAGTTGCTACACCTACACAAGGGATCCTTCCCGAGACCAAAGTATGAGAGAGCGCAAGCAAGTTGTGGAGTTTAGTGAATCTATATAAACAACAACTGTCGCGCCTGCTATGTTTCAATTCTGTTTGTGATAATAATTTATGATATTTCACATTATCCCAAGTGAAAGGTTACAAACCGTACAAACGATATATGACTTTAGCTTTTGACACTTACACATACTTCTTTATATCGTGTGATTAGTAGATTTGCGTTTTGGCTTTTGCCTGTGTGTGAATTGTATGGTTTGGTTTGATATGTGTAATTTCTTTGAATAGTATTTAGGTGTGTTCCCAAAAATAAAAAGACAGAACAAATTTGAAAAAGTCAGTTTGAATTGAGGTTTCTCTTTGCGTATACCTTTTTCAAGCTCTTAATACATGGCAGAGTACATCCGCATACAATATCAAAGTGAAAGGCCAATATACAAATGTCATTGATTTATTTAAGTCGATTTTATTGCTTAGCCATTGTTAATCTTTAATTATTGTTTTAAACGCATTTCTTTTTTAATAGACGATTTAGGTTTTTCTATTCCTGTAACGTTATTTATGTTGTTTAGTTTATTGCTGAAATTATCTATACTATAGTCTATAGCAAACCGTTTAAGTTTCTTCAGTATTTTAATATCACGCTCACAAAAGGATACCAAGTTTGTCTTGAAAGACGATTGAAACTCTTTGTTACTCAGAAGTGAAGCAAAAACATCTCTTTGTTACTACAGTTAGGTGTTGTTGTGTTCATTCTAATCATGCTTGCCGTATATCTTTGTGTTTTGCAGGTCATATTGTTTTTGATGTACATATTCACATCAATAGACAGACAACTTGGGGTTTTATCCTTGATGTTCACTGAACTTGCTTCGTTAATTCGTACTAATCCCAAATTCACAAGTTTAAAAAGAAAAGAAGAATGAAAAAACAAAAAACCATGCCACTTAATACTGCACCACTCCTTACTATACCGATGTGAGTGTGTACGCCCAAATCTTTAAGTGAGATACAAATAAATTGTCAGTTTTAAAATGCGAACCAGTACCGTGACCGTTCAGTATCTGATGTGGTAAAAAAAAAAGGTACGAATACTGTGACCATTCAGTAGTTGATGTGGTAAGAAGAAATGTTACAATATACAACGTTGGGATTTAAGTTCACCGTCCAGTCTGCACTGCAAGGAGAACAACTTGAGAGCGTATTTATTATTTGGTATACTACCTTCTTACAAAGCATCAGCACTCATCATAAACAATTTCATTGGCTAGACTAATTTTCTTACCGCGTTCACTTCGAATTGACTTCAGTAGCTCTCGACCTAGTTTCGAGATAGGTCGTGTTTCACCGCTAGATTATTTATATAAAAAAGAAGTAAAACTAAAGCAAGAATAATCGTACCTGGGCGATCCCACGGAAATTATGTCAATTTTAGAGTGAAATATATCACAGCGTATTTGGATTAACTATTTTGTGAGAACATTTGTTGGGAAGTGTCTTTCTTTGAATTTTTCTAAGGGAAAATCTGCCACAAAAACAAGCGTAAGTGTCCTGATTCGTTTTAAAAGTAGGTATAACATAGTCTCTCTCTCTCTCTCTCTCTCTCTCTTTCTCTTTCTCTCTCCGCCGTCATACGTTTGAAATCATAATGGTAGATGTTCCCGTTTGAAGATACCTCTCTAAAATTTTAATCAGTAGGCACCATAATTTTCATTTGTCATGTAAATTGTTTTTCAAACGCTACACCCTTACCAATAGTCAATCAGTAAATCGTTGGATGAAATAAAATCTTGAATTGACAAACTTGTACAATTCAGAGCTTAATCTTTATTTTTGGCACTGCAATGTGTCACGGAAATTATTTTAAGAATGAGATCTACCGTTTTTTCGAAAGGAAACAAATACAAAACTATTTCAAGAATGACACGAGTGATCTTGCACTGTATAACCCATCTTATGGCTAACTTTGAAATAAAAATACCACAACCAAAACACACGTTCGGAAGACTTGTTACAATGTAACAATGATTTAAGCGAGTGACATTGCACTTTATGACCCTTCCTGTGGTTAACATTGAATTTCAAATCAAAACATACACTGTCGATGGAACAAAGCATATTTTGCTGCTGCTTTTTTTCTCTTCGACTTAGATTTGTTACAACTTGGTACAATTTTGTGTAGCGTGTGCTGAGAAACTCAGGATATCCCTTAAATTTGAGATATGTTAAGAAGTCAGTCGACAGAAAACATTGTACTACCTTTTTATCAAATTGATGAATGAATGAAAACAATGAACATATTTCACACATTTTGCAGCGACAAAAACACGAGAACTTGTGAACCATATTGCTGGGTTACCAAATTCCATGACAATAATTGGACCATCTTGAAGTGTCAATACACAGTTGGTACTTCATTTGATAATGAGACGGATAAAGTATTATAAGCTGTATTTGATTGTTCCATCCGTAGATGAAAGGTTATATGATGTGTTAAAAGATTTTAATGAAAATGAAAAGACGATAACTGAAGATGGTAATGTTATTGAATTGATCACTGATATCAATGAAGCACCTAGTGTCGATGACGTTGATGGAATTATTAACAATTTAGTAGTGTACGATGATGTGATGCTGGGCAAACAATCAAATCCAGCTAGAATATTTTCTCGAGGTAAGCATACAAATGCTGATGTGATTTATATAACCCAGAGATATACACAAATTCCGAAAGTGATCAGAGACAATTGTAATATTATTTCATTGTTTAAGGGAATTGATACACATGCACGAATAAATATTCATCATACCTGGTGTAGCTGTGACATGGATTATAATCATTTAGAAATGTCCATAGTCATGCCAAATCAGCTCCACATCAATTTCTAACAAGAACTTCACATAATGCACGATCAAAATATCGTATTGGACATGATACAAATTTAAATTGATAGCAGCAGGGAAGGTGAAGTAAGCTCGTATACACATATTATTGTATGACACATTTTCCGAACGCCAGATATATATATATATATATATATATATATATATATATATATATATATATATATATATATATATTACTTTACGCGTAATAATTTTCGATGAGTCAAATGTCAGATTATTGTATTAACCACGCGGATATATCTTTTTTATACCTACACGACTGACTTCTATTCTGTCGTGGTTTTTCATAGTTTATTTGTGTGTGTGTGCTCAAACTGAGTAGGTATACATCCTTACCCATTATTAAATCAAGGTTTGTAAAACACAAACGGACTTGATACAATATTTTGGTTTGATAAAATTTTCATTAGTAGCAGCAGAGAGGGTGTGAAAACGAATATGCATCTTAGTTGGTCAGAGGCCTTTGTCATATTTTTTATACCTTTCTTTCTTTTCGTTTTTGGAATAGCCTTGGTCTGAAAAATAGATGCCTCTGAAATGTTGTCCGATTCACCCTCTCTGCTGCTCGGGTGGTTTATACCTTGTCACGGAATAAATTTGCAAATAGCTCGAAAAGGACTACTGTAGAATGATCATTGGGCTAAATGAACTATATTTCTGACGTTGTTTTAGCGACTTTTTATATGTCTTTATGAATTTTGAGTATAGTGAAAACCCAAAATCATTCTGCTTACGGCAATGTCTTTTTGCAGTGCGAGAACTGCTATACCACGAATAATACTTTGTAATTGATACATTGCACTTGGTGGCTGGGAGATGTTTTTTCAAGCAATGATCGCAGGCAGGTATCAAGGTGTTTTGCTTTAGTTGGTAAGCAAGTTGTTAGGCTTTGTTGGATGTCATGCATTAGTTTGGTTTATTTATCATGCAGCGGTTTCACTTACTAGCAAATAAAGGTGGAGGGTTGGGGACTGATACGTTTAGTTGGCATATAATACAGAGGTGATCTCATGGGGTACAAGGACGGATTGCAGAATATTATTATCATGTATATGAATAATCCAGTCTAAAATGTGACCATGTTTATGGGCGAGATGGTTAAATGGCTGTTCGAGGTTGAACACATTAACGGAATATAGGAGTTTATATGTGTATCATTTTCCAGAATATTAAAAATTAAAGTTGAAATCTCCAAGAATAATCATTTTGCCACATATCCAATTTCCATACTCCATAAGATTCGGAAACTGCTCCAACAAGAGAGATTCAGATAGTTTGTTTACTATACTAGAAGGTAGGATATAGAGACTTATGGACTTACCAAGTGTGTGTGTGTGTGTGTGTGTGTGTTGTTTGGACTAGTTCAAATTATGCATGGCAGAACGTGTACATTGTTTTGTACATTTTATCATGGAATTTGTCATGATGACAGAAATTCTACCTCCGCGAGAGTGGCATCAGACACGTCTAGATGCAGCAAGCGGTGGGTGTTAAATACACGCACTTCGGTTCATAGTCTGATGTTTTTAGGCATATTCTGGTTGCTGATAACATTAACGTTTTATGTTTGTCTTTTCCGGTGATCCTACTGATTGGACGTTGAATAATGCAATACGCAATGGTGTCTCTGGGACAGTTCTCACAACGGTTGACGACTTATGATTGATTTGCACGAAGTTATAAAAATTAACGGCATAAGTTTTAAATTGTTTATCCGGAATGGAAGAATGGGATATAACTGGAATATTTCTTCCTGTTCACTTCATATGTCAGCTCTCGGGAAGCTACATCTTTTAGCATAGTAATATCTAGACAAGAAGGGCTTTTTTACCAAGATAAATTCATTGTAGTTCTTATCTGTTTAGTATGGACAGTGTAAAGCCCATCTTCTAGATAGTTTTGGAAGGGGGAGGCATTGGGCATTGTTCGTGAGCATTAGGGCATTGTAGAAAACACAATCGAGGATCTTGATCATTTTCCTTTATATTTGATTACTACATGGAGGACCAAATACTACTCTCTAGTATGCTATTGTTTTTCTGTTTCCTGTAATCAACAGTATTGAATTAATTAACAGAAGAATGCACAGACTTAATAACGAAACATACAAATAATTACTTTACAAAATGCAAATGCAAGGGATGAACGATTAACTGTGATTAAACAATGAAAAGTTGGATACTGTTTACTCAGCTAGCAACCAATGTAGAATTTCACTCATGTAGTAAAATGAATTAACTCAGATAACGACGTTATGCGACCACAAAGGGACAGATGTTCAACTTATCTTCACAGTCACGAAAGTTAGAATGGATTGTCAAAACCCAAAGCTGTGATGCAGGAGAAACTGCTCCATGTACTCAAGGTGGCTCCAAACCTACTAACAAAATAATAGACCGCCGGACTTCCTCCAGATCAACAACCACATAGATTGCCTCCACGAAACGTCTAACTTAGCTCCTCAATTTGTATCTTAAACGTATAATGAAGAACAATATGAAAACAATGGAACGGTCGAGGACTTAAAGTTAACTACAAAGATATTCGTTTGCGATTAAATGAACACAATCATGCAGTACCATGTTTATATGAAAGATTTCTGAAAGAGAGGAAAACATTATATTTGAAAACTATTCCCTGTTTAACACCTAATTTCAAAACACTGACAGGGACTCAGGAAAGCTGTTATTGTTGTGAAAGCAATAGAGCCCCTCTCAATGTCGTCTCTTTAAATGCAAATTCAAAAGCCATTGCTGTAAGTGTCACGCTACATCGAGTGATTACCAATTGCTCTATTTACTAACCACCAAACACCAATCTAGTACCAAACGAATTAGACAATATTGTTCAGCAACGTTCCGCGCCCGTTGCTTTGCTCTGGGTTTTCAATGCCCGTAACCTTCTATGGGGATAAAACCATATAAACGACAGAGCCAACAAAGTATAAGACTTCATTTATAGATACGATTGTGTCTATATAACATTAAATCACCGATATGTTTACACCCAGGAATGTGTACATACACGTGTATATATTTTACAATATACTCTACTCAGATGCTTTTGGACTTTGAATGGAAGGTCGCTGATGACGTTCAAAGCAGGGATCATTTTTCAATCTCCCTTTGTAATATCAACTCTCAAATTGATGACGCAATTCCACATGGGAATATAAAGAAGGCCGACTGGGTTACATTTCAAACACTCTGTAAAACTAGGCTTAATGAGGATTCACTATTCAACGTTATTAATCCTATCCATAATTTTATTTCCATTTCAATCGAGATTGCATAAGAAGCTATTCCGCTATTCCAAAGTCTTTGCCAAACTGTACAAATAACACAAAATCTTGGGCAACTAAAGAATGTAAAGAAACTATTAGACAACTCCGATAAGCATTGTCAAAATTCACCAATCGTCCAAGACCCAAACATCTAACCAATACCGTATTATACGGGCTAAACTTCGCCGCACAATCAAAGAAAGTAGACGTTCATCATGGAAGAAATATAATTCCTCTCTAAACTCTTGTTCATCACTTAATACAGTTTGGGACACTATCCAATAAATAAATGTAAAGAGAACAAGCAATTCTCTCCGACACCTGAATACAAACATTAACAATGATAGTTCGAAACGTGACATATCAAATATTCTTGCAGACAGTTTCTCAATAAATTCCACATCGTCTAAAAAATCAGAAGCCTTCAAAACGAAATATCACGTTTAAACTTCACATCTAACGACTATTGAAAGTTATAACCATATGCTATAACTGTTAGATTTTATAGAGACTTTATGAAGGGCGTTACCAGTTCTTGAAACACCACCCGGAATCTAGAAATATCTTCTCAAAATCTTGTATGGATTGCTAGTAAGAGTAAGAATAAGCTACAGGTAATCTTAACAGCTATAGACCTATTGCACTTACAAGCTGTGTGTGCACAACAATGGAACGAATTAATAATTTTCGGCTAGTATGGTACTTGGAAAGAAACAATTTAATATCTCCATTCCAAAGTGGCTTCCATTTTGGTCGTAGCACCAACAATCATCTGCTTCAGGCTGGAAAGCTTTATTGGCGATGCATTTATGAAAAAGGAACCTTTAATATGACATAACATAACAATACGGGGTATTAAATGACGTGCACTGTCTGGGTCTAAAAGGCCGTCTGCTCTCATTCATATCAAAGTTTCTCTCAGACAGAGAATTCAAAGCACGAGTGGGCTCGACTATCAACAATATGCACGAGTAAGATATGGGTGTGACCCTTGGCAGAATTATATATGTGACTCTTTAATACCACATGTAATAGCATCAACACGTTTTTCTCTCCCTGTGTGGATTGCATGTTAAACGTTGAAGATGTTCTAATATGTTATATTTCAAAGGACATGCATACAACTGACAGATAACAACAACAAGAAAGAATCAAAATAAGACAAGTATTGTAAGTTGCAAATTCATCATAATGACCATAAACTCATTCTGGATGGAACACCTAATCTTTGAAAGCTACATGATTGAACCATTTAGATCTACTTAAAGTAGTAGTGCAAAATGACTGGGGTGCTGATACAAAATGTTATCCTCAACGTATGTTAAACATTAATCCGCTCCAAACTAGAAGACTATGGTTGCATTGTGTATGGGTCAGATAGGATGTCACATTTGATGATGTTTGACCCAAATCATCAGCAGGGAATACGAATCTCTCTTGGAGCATTTAAGATATTGGCACCTTTATCGCACCGTAGCGAAATTCTTTCTTTACACTATGCTCTCAAATTAAGATCAAACCCTCCTGACCTTGCATTGTATGCTTTTTGTCAACCAAAATACAAAACCGTATACGAACAAAAATCGAATGCCATACTATCATTTGGAATCAGACTATCATGCAGCTTTGACAGTAGCAAATATGATCTTTCGACAATTAGATAAACCATGACTGCTCTCATATTATCTTTATGTACCATTATTATGACTTAAACATCATGATTTTATTCCTGTCCAGTGAAGTAAATCGTTTGTCTCTTACTTGTTGATCTCTTTCCAAAATTCCTTCAGCGCAGGGCGCAGAGTTCAATTATGAGTAATATGCATAATCTCCCAAAATGAGTTAGCTGATCGGGTTTCCCTGCTCGTCATAATATATTATCTTATGTTACATGTTTAGACTCTAATAAACAGTAGCAAAGACAGAATAAGCTTTGAATCAAGTCAACAAATAATTTATTTTCCGTTAAATCAGATCGAGATTGCACCATAGAACTTAAGGTTTTAAGAAAAAAGAAATCGAATCCAAAATTTCCAACAATAATCCACAAATTTAATTCTTGATGTCTTAGTAATGGAATGTTCAAATAAGATCAAGTTTCAGTCCCAGCAATAATTTCCAAATGAAAGGCGATGACGTATACTGTAGCTAATATTTTTTTTGTTGTGTCTGCAGTTCTTTGCTGATTCACAAATACTATTTCGGCGTTTGCAATTCCGAATAAAATGTTAAGGAATGTCTGAATCGAATAATGTCCGGAATGAAGAATAAATCCTTAAGAATCCAAATAATGTCAAAAAAAATTAAAATGAAACTCCAAACTAGTCACCAACAAACACTTTCTAGTGTAAAGGCCCGACTAATTGGTTTTACAATAGACAAAGTTTACACCGTCAAGTAAGATGCAAAATAGATACCCGTCACGCGATCACTTTCCTGGACAGGGTTGAAGTTATTTATATGTCTAAGCTCATATATTAAAGTGCAGACTCGGTCTCACTATATTGATCCCAAAATACAAAAAAACTAAAAGAAAGAAGTTTTTTTACTTTGTCTTATAGCAAGGCCTTCAACTACATGATCTTTAATATATAAAGTTTTGTGCTAGGACAAAATAAACAGGTCAAACATTTCAGGACAGTAGCAAAATCCAACAAACACAATTGCATTATTTAACATGTAATTAAATAAGTAAAAAAATATTTAAAACTTAGAAACCATTAAATCAAATAAAATATAAATTCAATGAAATATATATAACAATTTACATTCCTAGTAGTAGGGAATTTGGATCCTACACAATTCATCCCGGTGCGATTATGAAATTGTGTCCCGGTTTTATTTCATCAAACAAAATCTTGGCTCGCAATACCCCGAGTGTATATCGCGTGTGTGAATATTCATCGGATATTTGCGTTATATTAAAAACATTTGTTATTGATAATGGCAAATATCGGAGAACCGTATTTTACTAAACTAGCCCGAGAGAGATTAGCCGCGATTAAAAGTTTATTCCGGTATGAGATAAACTTAAACACAAACTTCAATGGCGACAGGATTCATATGTTGATTTTGTAACTGGTACAGAACAGTTATTTAAACCTGTTACTAAAATCACTGAGACATCTGCTACGGCTGTTACTACCGGAACTGAGAAAACTATAGGCTACCAAACGAGCTATATTGGTAGATATTAAAGATGAAGATAAGGTGGTAAAAGCTATTCTTCCTGAGCTTGAACAAATATCAAACAAAAATTGTACAACTTGCGTCACAGCCTCCCATTGTAAAAGAAAATATTACCCATAAACGGAAAAGTATTGAACTGGTTAAGAAATTTCATGAAGAATTTATCGAAGATCTTTCGAAGATCTTGAAAGTACTAACGAACCTAATTTATCTGGAAAAATATTAACAGGTTTATACGATAAATCTTAGGAGCTAAACTCAGGTTATAAAAGTGTAAACGATGATAATTTTATTAAGTGGTCATATCGTATATATCATAAAAGTAGAATTGAGAAAATCGACTATACGTTTAATGATCTCGTTGATAAAATAAGGTAGCTTGATAATAAACATCGATCATTACCATACGATGAATATCCCTCATCAACACAGCGATTGTACTCAGAATTAGAAAAAAACTGAAACTCAGCTTAAGAGGGTAAGAGATGAAAGATCCCGACATTGTTTTACTGGTAGTGGTCTCGGTATTTGCCAAGATAATATAATCAGTGATGCATCCAGATTGGACGTTCTTATCTGGGGAAAACGAGCTGGAAATAATTATCTTGACATTATTAACGAAGCTACCGAAATGTGTCAGCGATTATTTCAAGGCGGTGCAATATATATTAGTTTATATAGGTCTCTCATCGATGAAATCATAGAGGACTATCACAGCGATTGAATGTGTTACGGAGATGGGTTTGGAAATCTTATTCGAGGTTTATTTACCAGAAATGCTCCTAAGGCTTTACCACTCGCGAAACCATAATATCGATGAAAGGAATCGGGATTATTCGTGATAAAACTACTGACGCGGTTGGTGTTCTCGCCGTTAAAGCTTTGTCTACGATCCAAGATAGATTAATGAGATTAATAAATAAACCCCAACCAGCCCAACCTGTAAATTTACCAGTTACTGAGATTATGCCATCTAGTGTCGGTAAGGTAATAAATCAACTCGCGAAGAAAAAATATCCGAGTTAGTTGGAGTGTCTGATAGACAAAGAGAGAGAGATATTACCGCAATAATGATGGAGGGTAGTGGTCTTCATTTTAGACGATAATTACTTATTATAAAATGTTCGACGAGAGAAATAATCCTATATTTGACATGGGTGAACCCGTGCTAAGAGATACTTCTCTACGTAATTTTCAACATTATCCGTATGTCTCCAAAACTCCTAACGTGCGGGGACAATTGAACTTTAGGCAGTTGATACTAGTCTATATTTGCTACCTTCCGAGGGGTATATTGAGGTTAAAGGTCGACTTTTAAAGAATAATGATACAAATTATAGAGATAATGATCGAGTTTGTTTTTTATAACGGGATAATGGCGTTGCTTAATACCGTGCGATGGAAACTAAACTTAAATAGTAAATGATTATGTCGACGTCGGGACGACTAAACTATGTTTGGCAAGACATTCAGATGGTCATGAAAGATCAGCTGGACCGTCTAGGATGTTTGCAGATGATACAACAGATTATCCAGATGGTCGAACTATGACCATGGGCAAAGTGAGAAATGCTGCTGGGGCCGCAGAAACAGATGATGTGGTGTCAATACGCCAAGATTATAACTTATGGTTTGCGGCTCGTTGATTGATGCTAAATGATAATGAATTTTATTTGATTCCTCTCTCTCATATATTTGGATTTTGCCCTGATGTTAAACAAGTTATATTCAGTGTACGTCATACAGTTGTACTTAACATAAAAAGTGATGACAATGACACAATATGGAGAGCAAACATAGTTGATGATGGTAAGGTAGTTTTATAAAAACCCACATTGTGGATGCCAGCAGTACTTCCTTCTCTAAATGAGGAACAACGATTTGTTTCATTTATGAACTCAGTTGGTAAATCATTGATATCATGGCTATCTATGAATACGAATAGTACTAGTGGTCATGGCGCGGTGTCATTCGCTTGGGAGTTATCTACTCAACATGGGTTATCAGCTCCGATACATAGTTGTGTTGCCTTTCAATTGAGTAGTAGATTTGAAAAACAATATTAAAACACTATGATATTCGATAAATTAGTAGTTTCACAGGTTTCATTAAGAGCGAACGGACATCTAGAACCATCGTATGATATAGAAATTAATTTTGATTATAACCAAGTAGCCCATGCGTATCATAATGTTTTGTGATGTGTGTCCTAGGACACGACTTAAATATCGACACCGGGCTATTAATATCTCAGCGTGATTTTACAACGTTGAATCCAATCTACTACTTTTCACAATAGCACTAGGATTTGTATCAAAAATCCACATTTAATATACTTTTTCGAGCTATTATGAATGAAATTAACTCGGCTGCTGGTTTTAGAGCAGTTGCTGTCATTCTCAGTGTTAAGACAATGTCACTCAAAGGAGTTGGCCGAAGGATGAATGTCGTTGATGCCCCAGTGGAAAACACATATACAATTAGATCAACCTATTATATTTTTTTAATGTCGTACAATCACGTTAATGTCACACTGACTCCAGGTCTTAAAAGAAATTACAATCGAAAAATGCTACCATATCTGGCACAAAAATAACTTGAAATCGAGAACAGATCGCTAATGGCGGAACAATAAAATTATCATTGACGAAAACTCAACTAAATCAGTTCAAGAAAGCATTAAAAGCAAACGGCGGGCTTTAATTTGAATTTACACCTTCCGCGGTAAACAAATATGATACAATCAGGAGGTATGTTATAGTTACTGGCCTCGATTCTTGCGTTGATTACACCTGCGGCCCCAGCTGTTGGTAAAGCTGCCGCGCTTCGTGCTGTTGGCATGGCATTGAAGAAAGCTACCGGACTCGGATACAAAAAAGGGATGATCCGTTCACGGATTGGGTCTGAAACTACCCAAAACCTTTCTGGGACGAGGTTTAAGACTCCCAGGAACTTAACCGAGTTAGGTTTCACCCCGATGTCAAATTTTGATTTAATCGCCGCGGTAAAACAATCCCCGATACAGAATTTGAGAGGTGTTTAGCGAAAGATCAATTACTAAATAATACACCAAATCCAGAAACAGGTATAATTAATATCGATGATAACATTCGGTCGCACATGCAATACATACGCGATCAATTATTTCTTGTGTGACTCGTATGGGCTAACGCCACCAAGGGAACTTCTCAAATATGTGTCCGGGTTGAAGATCCTTGTTTGTTATTCAACGCAACCCACACTGACGTTAACCGATCCTCCAATATGTGGCACAGAAGTTATTAATGTACTCACTGCGATCTCAAAATCATCATCACTGCCTCGAAAAATTGTACATGATTACACCAGTGATAACTTTGTAAAGAGAGCTTAAATGTATAATGGTATATATTTGGGGAAGATCTTGCTCATGTGGAAAGAAAACCGAAGGAGTTTAAATCGATGTTGTGAAACTTATCAATGATGCACTATCGGAAACATTAAATCTAATAGAGGTACCACAGGATGCAAGTGTTGTATTCCAAGACCGGCAGGGTTAATTAACGACGACTAATATTTCCATTAATGATATTTTAGTAAAACTCAATAGGGTAACCGATGGTGCTATTGCGTTGTTTGATTCCCAAGGTAGACTTGAACCTGGTGTTGTATTTTTAACATCGTAGATACAATAACATCGTTGAACAACGATTATATTTTATCGCCATATAAATCAATTTATCGAATTACAAAAAAATATTGAAAATCCCGTTTATATTTTGTTTGGAGTTTCATCATTGGTTTCGTTCAAACTCGCTGATAAAAAACTGCCGTTGATAAACTAGCAACGTTGCGATCAGAGTATGATGCACAATTTCCTTTTACAACAATTACATAAAGAAACTTGTCGAAGTTAAAACCGTATTGACAAAATTACTAGGAAAACTTCCGCTGGATACTCCAATAAAACTCACCAATAAAAAAACCACCGCAGATGAACTAACCGTTCTGCGATCTGATTATGGCGAGCATGTACAAGCATATGGAGGTGCTCTTATACATATCAGTAACGATTTTTTTTGGTAAACCACAAATAACTATCCCGTTAAAACTCGCTGACATTAAAAAATCCGTCCATGATATTAAACAAACACCAGAATCAATCAAGGATGATATTTCATCGGATGATCTCCGCGATTGATAAAGTTAAAACACATCATACGAGGAATATCAATAATGTATACACGATACAACACGTATCCTTCTCTTGGACTAACAAAAACTAACACGTTAGATATGACCGTTGATATCAAAGGGATATACAGACCAGCCTTATTATCACCGGTACAATTTAATATATCATCGAGCTCGTCCTACGGGGTAAATAATATTATCAGCGCTGTAATAGACAAGGGATCAACTGAACGATTTGGGATAACCACTACAGATGCTAATTTAGCTAGATCTTCAATCATATTTTACGTATAATTCGTAGCTGATTTAAGTAAACAGCTTAATTAAAATAATTACCACACAAAAGTATCGATATGATCAAGTCCGCGAATTAAAAACTAAACTCAAATTACTCACAGATGAGTGTCAAACAAGAGTGAAAAAATATCGACAAAAGATTGTCTGCATTGATGTAATCGTGTATTCGGTTTCAGATGTTATCGCTGGAACAGGTGTAATATTATCGTCGGTGACAATGATCGCTCCGATAGTTGTTCCAATCTGTATTTCTAAGGTGACGACGATCACAGTGGTGTTAGGAATTATTGCAAAAGAATATCATTGTGTTGTCAACGTAAACTACATGATTACGTAGTTAAGTTTCATACGGTATCAAACGAGTACTCACAAATATCCGCAATGATATCGTCGTATCTCGATGACACTATACTATCCAATAGTGACTTCTCGTCGATGTCAAAATTAGAAAATATAATGATCATAAGTACATACCCGCAAGAACTACTTCAACGAATAGTCGAGAATACCACAACGGTGAAAACAACAATGGTATCAACCATGAAAAAACTGAATTCCAAAACCGATTCCGGTAAAGAAAATCGCGCTAACTCAATTAGTTGGCCTAATATTAGATAAAGTTCATTCGCTGGTAAACCACCCAATAACACCTTTGTATTCGCGAACAAGGACAACCCAGACGTAACTCCAGATAGGCAAACAATATATCTTCACAGACGAAAGTTATTAAATCGAGGATATAGATACAGAACTTTAGCGTTGGGTAAAATCTATCCCCTGGGTTGAATATAAGATCACGATTACTTTTCAAGTACCAACGTTATCAACCGCCATCGAGATAAACTCTTATGGGAACTCCGTAGCTTTATATATATATATATATATATATATATATATATATATATAACTCGTCGATCAGACCCATATTAGTATGGCCTGAAATCTCACCATACGGGGGTACTCCATTGTAAGAAAAAGACGAAGAAATAATATCTGAAAAGAAAAACCACAACCTGAATCTAAATTATCTGATATAGAAGTATACCATGATGCCGAGTTTACATATAATTATATAGCAAATATAGTTTGTAAATAGTTGATTTGTTAAGGGAGTAATATCAGGTGAGAGAGCATGGTATCAAGTAGTTCAAGGTACCCTTACTGAACAAATCACGAAAATGAAAAATGATTTTGATAGAAATTTTGAACAACTAATATTAAAATTTCCCACAATTAGATTCGGCGATAATTATGCTGATTATATTGATAGAGTTCCACTGGGATAAATTATCAAAAACATAGACACATGTAATACAATTATCGCAGAAATTGAAATATTAATTTCATATATCAACACCAAAACAGAATTTGGAAAAAACATTTAACATCCATGTAAGTGATATTCCTACATATAAATTACCTGGATAAAATGTACCTGAACTAACGAAAAGATGAAATGATGTTATTAATGTCGGATTTTCTAAGATACTTTCAGCGTGGAAAAGAAAGCACTGTCCCTGGGATATTCTCAATGATGCACCTGTCCAACATAGATATCTTACGTACAATACCTCTCCAGTGATCGCAATAAACCTTATATGTGATATCATCGATGGGAGTTAAAACGTGGATACAGAATTATCAAATCAAGCGACTCAGACTTATGTCCTATACACATTTCCCCCTCAAATTCCTCCTGGAAGTTTAATCGTGCAAACACCGATTAATCCACTGTATTTAGCATGCAATAATTCCTGGATTACGAAGTAAATTGTAAAGTCCTTCATCAAAATTCTAACTTTATTCATTTACGAGATAAATAACTAGAAATTGCGCTTGATGTAAACTCATAAGGATTCACAATAATTAAAAATAACAACATTGTAATAATAATGTATCAGCATGCACGAGTGTACGTCTATGAAGTCGTGATTTGAAAATCATTCATGGAAACAATAAATGGAAATTTTGAACTTGTCGTCGATGAATTCCGCAGCAAAGATTATCTGTTGACGGATCATTAACGAGAACAACTTCAACGTGATCACATTACATTACTTAGTTATAACCGTGTAACCGGGATCAAATAGTAAATTATGTGTATAATACTCTTTAACGTCTCAAAGAAATTTTATCCGTGTAATAATATCATCAAAGACAAAGTCTAAAGATAAAATCTCGAGGGAAAAAAAATGTCATCGACGAAAATGCAGCAAATTAAAAACAAAATCTACGATTACCGACTATAATTATTATTGTCATTTTTTTATTCATGTGATCTTCATTGATATCCGTTATAAATTCAATGATATCCTCATCGATTTTGCTCTCTCGTTAAATTCTTTGAGTGCATCGTAACATCGTTGATCGCTGATCTGGGCTACAAAATATAGTGTATCGCATTTCATCGATCTCGTTACCAGATTAAGTAACAATTGTGTTTTTCCGCTCGCAAACGGACCAATTATAATCATTCTGATTGAATTCGGCAACATCGTATGATCTTTAACAGGTAGCTATTGTCGGGTAGCTGAATAATCAATTACATTCATGCTAATATCAATAAATTATGGATCAATGTTGTGTTAAATATAAGACGCGTGCTAGCACAAACGAATTGACAACAATTACAACAAGCGATAGCAGATCAGCACTTGCCAGTAGATGTGGTACCAAAACAAATTAGATTTGTTTCTATAAAATCGGGTAATGACTTTTTTTATTTAAAACGAGGAGGTGATAATGCAGCAAAATTGACAAAACTCCAAGGAGCACCGTGGGCCAAATACCCAGGAGATAAACATCTTCCAGGATATAATTACTGTGGTCCTTTAACCAGATTCGATATCCGACTTCATAGCCAAGATCAGCCCCGACCCGGCGAATATCCGATAAATGTTATTGATAAAGCGTGTAATGCTCATGATGTTGCTTTTAAAAGTAGCAATCTGCAATATAGACAACTCAGATGTGAAATTGGTCCATGCGTTGAATTATTTTAAGAATAAATCTTGCAAGGAATCATTTGCTAACTGGTTAGTAAGATCTGCAATGAAATGTAAACTGGAATTAGGTGCAGGTAATTAATATTAATATAGAATATATTTATTATTCCCCATAAGGATACTGGAGAGGTAAATCAGCAATTAATAAACTCGCCAAAGCAGCACAAGTAGAAATAGTTACTGAGGTGGATTGGTTAGCAAGACATGCGATATGGCAGATTTAATTACCCCCGCCTAAACAAATTCACAACGCACATTTTGATGTTAACGACCCAATGAAGTTCATCAGGCTGATATATTATTTTTTCCGCATGATACTGTTAATACACGGATATACAAATATACGCTAACAATAGTTCATGGTGCGAAAAGATACAAGCTATCAGAATCATTGTTGACGAAGGCGGCATCAGAGGTATTTGTTGCATTTGAACGAATTTATCGTCGAGGTCCTCTGCAGTGGCCTAATCTATTACAGGCTGATCATGGTAAAGAATTTCAGGGTGCAGTGTTATTAAAAGTGAAGCATCATAATGTCACCATAAGACGAGGACATGCTGCAATACACTGCGATCAGGAAATTCTTGAACGATTTAATTGAACACATTCTGAGCTGTTATTTGGATATCAATACGCGAAGGAATTCATCGAAGATAATCGATAAGGTTAATGGTTCAATAGATTACCAGGTGCGCTAAATTATGAAATTAATCGAACAATATATATGAAACCTGTTATCGAGATCCAAAAAAGGTATATACCCGTACAAAAACCGCGAAATGATTTTTCAAAAAAAGAGACTACGGGCAATGTCACTGTAAGATATTTATATAAACCAGGTGATCAGGAACGTTGTAACAAAAAAGCTACTGATCCTACTTGGAGTGTTTAATATCATAAATTATTTAACATAGTAAGATCCACGGGTAGACCCGCAATCTGTAGATTAGATTTAACGCTCCTCAGCATGGATTTACAAGTGAACATTTACAATCTCTGTTATTTTTTCTATTTTGTTGTTTATAACTAGCAAGATTTTAATTCTTATATCACTGACAATATAACTGATTGTGGTGTCATTAGAATCTAAAACGACTCTACGAAGTTTGTTTATTCTTCGTACACTGGATACTGCAAAGTAAACTAAATTTGGCTACCATCTACGATCCAAACAATCCTATCGGATATAGTCAATCTCTGCGAAGAATATATTTTCATTGTTCATTTCAACCCATCCTAAAGAATAAAAATAAAAGAACTGTCACTGTCACTCAGAATTCCAAACCAGGAACGCTGACATGGAATCGACAAAACATATTACTAGAGATCCTATCCTGTAACCGAGGTTTTTAATGGGATCTATCCGATAAATGATAAACCGAGTATTGAAAAATTAAAACCAAAGAAACATTCGTCGCTGAATTGTGTAGCAGAACGAATAATAGAGCATTTTACACATGCGTTGCGTCGAAACAAATTAACGGATCTAAGACGCAAAAAAATAAACGAATGGGGTGTAACGGTTAGGGAGAGACATGCAACAATTCAAAATGTAGCCTAACTAGAGCGGATACTAAAATTCCCAATAACTGTAGCGACTATAATAGGCGAGATATTATATGAACCGAAATATATATCGAGAGGATCTACAATCACAATTATTGACAATAATGCACACGCTTGGACCACCGCGGTAATAATATTTCCGTGGGATAAAAACCATAAAAAATCCACCAGTGGAATTCTCTCGGGGAGAATTCTCAGAGGAGAAATTATTTGATTTTATTTATCAGTCAAGAAGAATCGATCCTGCATCAGAGTCTTTATTTCAAAGTTTTGAAAACGAAAAGGGTAAATTCGATCAATTTGTAAAACCTAACGGCGAAATATATCGTACTGAAGTCCTTCACAACGATATGAGAAAACTAGCTCGTGGTTTTTCAATGGATTACGAAGAACAATTTCTAACAAACTGTTTTACAATCCCGTCAGTTACAGCTCACTTAGCGAGAAAGAAAAGTCTATGGAAACCAACAAGAGCTGCATTTCTCGCATATATCGAGTCAGGCTGCGTGAAATACAATCATGGTGGAATATGGAATATAAAATATGATCCTGAAAGTGTTTTTTCGGTTGATATGATTGCGTGTTACCCAGTACGTTTTCTCGGATAAGTAGGATGTTCTGAGTACTTTAAACGATATTAGGATCATACACACGAGATGACCCGTGTTTCGATAAATAGGCCGCCGCCCGATTTTGATCTAACCGGATTTGCTCGTGTGGTATCATTTGAATTGGCTAAAGGACTTCATCCGTGCTGTTATGTTTGGTTTGGTAGACACATATTTGAAAAACAATGGATGCCAATAGTGTTATTACGGTATATGATTACTTCTAAAATACTGATATCGATGATCGTCAGTGAAGCAATTATATTATATCAAAAACAAACTGAAGTCTGGTTACCACAACCCGATAGTCTAGATAGTATAATCAGCAAAAACAAAAAACAATTTCCTAATCTTGAAGAAGAATATATCGTCAAATGGTCCAAGGAGATCTTTGAAGTTAGAAATAATACGCAAAAGATCTCGGTACAAGAATAATTGGTAAATTCACACAGGGTAGAAAATACGACCACAAATGGTATTCTTCACGATTAATTATAGATGATGTTGAATACAATTTTATAATCGGGGATGCAGGATCTAGAGGTATAAATGTCAATCGTGAAGACTCTTTCTTGTCCAATGGAGCAAATTTCGGTACAATTGTTACTTATAACGACGGAGAAAATCCCCAATATAGCCATCTAAGAGCATTCATGCCGGCTTATTATTCTATTAATTTACTTTCGATGATAAAACGTTTCCTGACACCACGCTTAGATCCGCCACTGATTAATTTTATATAGATGTAAAACATAAAGAAACTTTGGACGAATTTACACATTCCGACGAGAGTTGGGAATCATGGAGAATTAAAAAGGAAATACTGCGTGATTATTCTAAATCAGCAGATGTTACAATTGAAAACAATTACTTGAAAAATAATCAAATATCAGAACTATCTAATACACATTCGATATCCGATCCAATATGTAGATATAAAACGAGTTACTTAAACGGCTGTGGTGGGTCAGGGAAGACAACTCGTCCGATCAAATTTATTTCGAGGCGAATCAAATATGATTGTGCTAACACCAACACATAGACTTGCAAGAGAGATGAGAGAGAGGAGAGTTAATACTTGCACTTATCACAGCTTCTATCGATAGAAAAATGACGAATGAACTCCTAATCGAATGGGCGAGAAATATATTCCTGAAATTATTATATGGGATGAGATATTCACAGTGCCGTTAGATGTATTAAAAACATTTGTCGGTTTGTCGAGTTGTTAGGTTTCATAGTAATTGTTCCAGTAATCTCATTATTTAGCGCCGTAACTACGCCTGGTAATCTCTTGACCCATTCACGAGAACGTTTATCCGGAATAAATTATTTCGCATATTGATATCAAAATAACCGTTCAGCAAGTGTCTGATTAAATCGTTCAACAATTGCCTGATCGCGATGTAATGCAGTATGTCCTCGTCTAATACTGACATTATGATACTACATTGTTGATAAGACTGCACCCTGAAATTCCTTGCCAGGATCAACTTGCAATAGATTTGGCCACTTTAGTGGACCCCGCCGATAAATCCTTTCACATGCAGAAGCCTCCTCGGTTGATGACTTTGTCTTTAATGGTTATGCTTGTTTCTATCTACTCGCAACATCAACTACAGTTAGCGCATACTTGTAAACACCATCATGCGGCAGAAATAATATATCAGCCTGATGAGCCTCATGAGGGACATTGACATCAAAATGTGAGAAGTTAATTTGTTTAGGCGGTGGTAGATAAATCTGCCATATCGCCTGTTTCGATAACGAATCTTTTGCTGTAGTATTCTCCTCCTTTGCGGCGCTAGCGAGTTTACCGATTGCTGATTTACCCCTCCAGTTTCCTCTTGGGGAATAATAAATAAATTCCATGATGTTAGTAATTACCAGCACCCAGTATTAAATTACTTTTCATCGCCGATTGTATCAAGCATGAAGCCAATTTTTCTTTGAAGGATTTATCAGTGATATAATTCAATGCATGAATCAATTTCACATTTGCAATATGTATGTATTGCAGATTACTGCTTTTATTAGCAACATCATGAGCATCACTAGCATTATGGATATTCACCGGATCGGGGTTGGTTTTGATCATCGGGTCTGATGTCAAGTCTGGTTCCAGTTCCACAATAACTATACCCTGGAAGGTGTTTTTGTCCTGGATATCTTACCCATGGTGCCCCCGGTAATTTTACTAACTTGTCTGCAATATCACCTCCTCATTTATTTTAAAATTCTTAGTAAGAAATCTAAATTTCTTTGTACCGCATTGTACATATTTATCAGCAAGCCCTGATCTGTTATTTTTAGTTGTAATCGTTGTCAAGTCATTTGTCCTAATAAGCCATACTATATTTATAATAGCATGATTGTACTTGATTTTTCGGCGAAAAAAACAAGAGAACCAGTTAAGCATCATGCGGCTGTACCAAATTATATTCGTATGAGTATAATTTGACCATATGGAAGTGGCAAGACGCAGTTGTTACTTAATTTAATAACAAGATGGATGAAATGGGACACGTTGTATTTAGTAGCCCCGAGTGTAGACGTCAGCCATGTTACGAGGTATGAAAGGATTTTAACGAGAAAGCAAAATCGGAAATCGATGAGGATATTATAGAATTTATAACCGATATCGAGGAAGGACCTAGCATTGATTGTATTGATGGAAGTATTAAGAATTTAGTCGCATATGATGATGTGATGCTAGACAATCAAAATAATCCCGCTAGGATATTTTCCAGAGGTAGGCATAAAAATACTGATGTGATATATGTCACTCAACGATACACTCAAATACCAAAAATGATCAGATATAACTGCAATATTCTGCTGTATTTAATGATGTTGACACACATACGCTACGAAATATTTGGCGAAATTGGTGCGGCGGTGATATGGACTATAATCTCTTTAGAAATTTCTTCAGTCACGCTCTGTCAATCCCACATAGATTTATAACGATAAATTTGCATGACCCCAGATGTCGTATTGGACTTGATCAAATATTCGGTTAAAACAATTTGTCTCCGCAGCGCCATCGGTGCCGGGTCTGTAGCGTGAGACATCGAAATTTTTTGTCTTCAATAGTTTCGTTTGCTTGAAATAGTTTCGGTTTTCTTCTGATTTATTTTGTCTGAAATAGTTTTGGTCTGTTCGCCCTATTTGCTGCTAGTTCCAATAAATATATAGGACCGTGACTGTTATTGTCATGTCATTTCAGTTTGACTATTATGCCATGCTACGTTGATTAATATACCAAATTCTTAGTTATTTATCCCGTGAAAAAAAACAACAAGATACGTGCTTTCTCATATTGTACTCTACTTGATGATTAAAACTTGTCTAAATTCAAAGGAGTCATTCAATATTAACTACAGGTAACTACGGGTTCCATGCACAAACTGCCTCCGTATTCTGCAATTGTCAATATAATGTATATGACACAGATCATTATTGACTAAAGGGGAGAATAATTAACTGTTTTCCCAACTGGTTTTGATTACGAAGCTTTTTGTCATGTCACTAAATAATACTTCATGATATCATGTAAGTAAACTAATGCTACAAATTCTGTCTCTATTTCTAAGCAATATGATGCCCTGTACCGTTACTTGTAGAAAGGTCAAAAATTTATTCAAAAAGGCAAGTAGGCTTTACCAGGCAAACCGTACCGTTACTTGTAGAAAGGTCAAACATGAGTGCAGAAGGGCAAGTAGGCTTTACGAGGCAAACAGGAAATAATTACACACTATTATACACGAATACAAACATCGACATTTTGACATTTTGAAATGTATCCACTCAATACGTGTTACTGGCTTAAAACTTTAATGTTTTCCTGTACAACGAGATGAAAAACATTGTGTTTACATTTGAATATGTACTAGTACTTGAAATGTATTATGCATATTTATGACAACAACAGTCCACTCGTAGCAGGAATACAAAATTTAAAATTAGTTTTAATTTGATCACAATACCAGGTACATTTAACTAAGGATTAATTTAAAGGTGGCACACAGTACTATATACTAGAACAGTGGTTCTTAACCTGGGTTCGGTGAGTCAGTCTTAGGGTTTGGCGGACGATAAGACACACCCGACTCATATGATTCGTGAAGACACGCCCCCGTTGGCCATCATTGGCTGCAGGTGATCACGCAACATTGCTTGGCCTATCTGTGCTGCAGTAAATTTGGTGCGCCCAATCGTCGACTTGTGACTGTCTTGATGGTACGTCGTGTGATTTCTTTCTTAATATTTTAATCACTTCATACTAACTATGTCGAGCAAAAAAAGAAAGTGGTCGGACGAATATGTACAATATGGATTCACATTTATAACGGAACATGATGGGAGTCAGCGTCCTATCTATATTATTTGCAATGCCAAGTTAAGCAATTCTAGTCTAGCGCCGGCAAAACTAATAGAACACTTCCTTAAGCTGCATGGAGATGGAAAATACAAGAACACAGCGCTCGCTGAATTCAAGGTGAAGAGATCCAGATTCGATGAAAAGGCTACTCTGCCTGTTCTCGGCTTTGTACCTATCAACAAACCGATCCTCACAGCATCATACGAAGTTGCTTACCTGATCGCAAAGCAGGGCAAACCACACATCATTGGTGAAACACTCATAAAACCAGCTGTGTTGAAGATGGCGAATATCATGCTGGGAAAAGCGGCTGAAGTTAAGTTATCCCAAATTCCTCTTTCAAATGACACCATCAGCGACAGAATAGAGGACATAGGCAAAGACATCTTGGCTCAAGTAGTTGCAGATCTGATTTCAAGCCCGGCAAAATTCAACCTTCAACTCGACGAGACCACAGACGTTTCCAACCTAAGCCAGCTTGCTGTATTCGTGCGCTATGTGAAAGGCGAGTTGATAAAGGAAGATTTTTTTTATTTTGTAAGCCTCTTACAACAACAACTAAGGCAGCCGATGTGAAGAAACTTGTGGATGACTTATTCAAAGTCAACAATTTTTCGTGGGATATGTTTTCTGCAGTTTGTTCGGACGGAGCTCCAGTCATGCTGGGAAGAAAGTCTGGTTTTGGTGCGCTAGTGAAAGCTGATGCACTACACATCGTTGTTACGCATTGTATTCTGCACAGGCATGCGTTGGCAACAAAATCCTTACCTCCAACACTGGCAGAAGTATTAAAAATTGTAGTGGAATGCGTGAACTATGTGCGACATAGTGCTCTGAGGCACCGCATCTTCAGTGAGCTGTGTAAAGAAATGGGCTCTGAATTCGAGGTACGTATTATACCATTCTAACGTTCGGTGGTTATCCCGGGGACAGGTGCTGAATCGTGTTTTTGCCCTGCGTGTGTAATTAGCCCTGTTTTTGCAAGAGCACCACCATTTTCATGCAGATTGCTTCAAAAAGTCTGAGTTCATTCTCATTTTAGCGTACATGGCTGATATTTTCGCAGCTCTCATTCATCTCATTCAACAGATGCAGGGCGGTGGAGTCAACATCATTGAAGCGTAAGAAAACCTGAAGGCTTTTCAAGAAAAGCTATCGTTATGGAACGACGAATAGAGAACGATAACTTCGCAAACTTTCCCCTGCTAGACAACTGTGTAAGTAAGATCGAAGATGTATCTGGAATCGGAGACATTTCTTTACCCGTGGAACTTAAGCAAGCAATTGCCACGCACTTAGATGAGCTTGCAAAGTCTCTCGACGGATACTTCCCTACAAGAGAGTCTTATCCAGCATTGGGTGAGACAGCCGTTCACGTTTAGTGTTGAGAACACAGATGTCAATGATGAATACCTCGATGAAATCATTGAAATTCAGCAGAGCCAGGTTCAACAGCAACTCTTCAGAACAACAACGCTCTCAACGTTTTGGTGTCAACAAATGGTAACGTACCCTGTTATTGCTAAGAAAGCTCTGTATATTTTCATACAGTTGGTTACAACATATCTTTGCGAGCAATCATTTTCGAAGATGCTGGACATAAAAACGAAGAAAAGGAACAGACATTGTTGCGAAAATGACATGAGAGTGGCACTTGCCAAGGTGAAGCCGCGCATTTCTGAACTGGTCTCTGAAAGGCAACATCAGAAGTCACACTGATTTGCAGTAAATATTCATTATTATGTTTTTGTTTTTGTGTGGAAAATCATGTTTTAATGGTTTTGTTCTTTGAAGACAGTGATGTTGATGCACGGTTCATTTTGTGCACCAGTAAAAACTATACTTATGTTTTGAATTTGAAAAAAAATCATATTTTATTTTTCAAATTAAGAAGGGTTCGGGGAATGCGCATATGAAACTGGTGGGGTTCAGTACCTCCAACAAGGTTAAGAACCACTGTACTAGAAGAAGAAAATTGAACTTGATATGCAAAGTGAAACTTGATAATTAATGACACATTGTTCTGAAATGCATGCTATAATAACATTTGTATCATGGTTCTATTTACAATAGAAATAATTTGGCTAAAATTTGCACTACTCAATGAAACATATATGTGCTCAAAGTTTCCAATGTATTAATTTGATTCATATAAATGGTGATTACAACAACATACGCGTCTTGTTTTTATGATGACCAACTATGGTTCAAGGGCCACAGTCATCACGTTTGCTATTATTCGAGTCAGGGACACATCGGACTCGAGTTCCTAGGGGAGGCAACTTGACATCTGCGTTATCAAATATTCATAGATATACTCACTCTCTCGAACTGCGCGAACAAAATCGTCTGTCTTAAAAGCATCATTGACTATTTCCAAATCCTCTTTCTGAAATGAAATTATAAAAAGATGTTGGCAAATGTCTTAATGCTCTACAATTTATATTTATCTTTAATATTTTCAATCTGTGCATACATATAGATCGTTTGTCTCCCTCTGTGTAGAATGTAATGTATTACCATACAATGAGTATAACATTGGCGATCACACGTACGTATAAAAATAACACTTCAGTGTCACACATGCTTCCAGCACATATTAAAATGATGAATAACATAAACATAAAAACTGTTTTAATTAAACATCAGAAAATGAAAAATGTACTTTAAAATATTGATAACTGAAGAATGTAGCAAGATCTCAATACATACATGAATTTTTATTAAAAAAATTCGCTGCGATGAATATAGAAGTCGTATCTAGTAGTCCTCAGCTTTACCTATCATTCAATCAGTTTTATATTTCAAAACCAGTTATTAAACTCATCATACCATGCGCAAAACTAATATTGCTCAACTGACAGATTCAAAAATGTTTGCTACACATTATCTCTGACCTTTAAACTGTGTGCACAAAACAAACACGCAAATGTACTATATTTCATGTTTTAATATAAATGCACTACTGAACGTTCACGAAGAATGGTTAGTTTTGGTAAGTTGTTTATAAATTAAAATAGACATAACAAAATATATGTATTACATGGCATACAAGGAGGCTAAGATTTAATGTGCAAGAGGTCATACTTAGCCGCTTCCCGAGTATGAATGTTAGAGCATGCATGCATGTTGAACTCACAACTATAAGCCTTATCAAGTCTCCAGCCAAACAAACAGAATGCTGAATTCGAAAATGATAATAATAAAGGCTACATAAAGTCAATCAAGTTAGAACGTATGGATCAATGAATCAAATGGTTTCATACTGTGAATGATGTATATAATGTATGCATTTGTTACGTTTTAAAAAATCAAAAGGGGTTGCAAGCAAACAAGTAGATTATGAGTATTATCAGTCCAGGAGCCTTTATAAACATTACCATGCAGAAAAAATTCAGACCAAGGTAGTTTGAGATCATGATCAAGCCAACCGTTTCTTTCCCATTCCTTTTATATTTGCATTTTCACGTTTATTCCTTTCGAAACATGAAATTCTAAATTTACTTGGAACTATATATCCAACACTGTGAGAGGTCATAAAAGACAAAGATTAATAAAGTGAGCATTTTTTTCAATCAATCAAATTTAGCTATCAAATTAATAAGACAAATAATAATGTTGTTTATTTTTTTCCCTGTCATTGTTCTTATAAACTGCTTGACACGTTAATAATATTTGTTGTACCGCTACAAGCTGTATTCCAGTGTGAGAAAGTCACTGACTTTAGTATTTATTGAATAACAGCCTTCAATATATAGTTCGTGCATCAATAATTCCAGGTGGTATGATTTTAACATCATCTTATTGACATTGTGAAGCTAAGAAGCGTCATCTGATCAGTACATTATGGTGGAGGTACAATCCGTCCCAAAAAGACTTTGCCTTTATCATATTCTTACAACATCACGATGACAACAACTGACCCGGCATCCAACCAGAATTGAAGACTAGACAGTATGTAACCATTGACAAAAGTTCGAACTCAAAGTGAAATATCTAGAAACCCAAATAAACCACATATAATTGTGCTCAGAACATTAACACAGTTCGTTAGTGAATGTATTAACCATAAATACGTCCTCTAACCAAAGACATGCATGCAATATAAGGATCATTCATCTATGATGATTCACGTGTATAATATTTGGGTCAGGTATAACACTACTTTGAATCATGAATTATCATAACATTATAACGTTTTCCATTGGATAAAAGCATTTACTTATATTTGAAACGGAGATCATCAGAGAGGTGCTTCTGTGAAGGCGAGTAGACAGGTTTAGTTTTGATTAATTGATTTTTCTAACGGCGCACCACTACGTTTAGGTTATTTAGCGCCTTACAATAGCATGTAATTAATAGGTTGTAATTATACACGTTTAAACATACTAAAAGGTTTAATATCGACCAGCAATATCAAAAACCAAATGGTTCAAAGTAAAATGGTAAGATCATATTAACAGTAAAATATGAAGCGTCCCAATTAACGGGAGATGTAAATTGTGTATATTAATGAGTACTGATGGTAAGATGTTGAAAATAAGAGGCAGTATTTACATTAGATACAAATGTTCTAGGTGATGGCATACAAGTAATAGTTTAAAATATATACATCCTTCAGTAAATATAAAATACAAGTGATATGTAGAGTATCAAAAGGTTTCTTCATGCCATGTACATTATAATACTTATCACGCGCAGGTTGCAGGTTAGTGTACTCTGTCATTAAGTGCTTAACAGTGGATGGTTCATTGCAAGTAACGCACTCAGGTGGTTCTTCACCTTTTAGTACGTGGGAGTGGGTTACATATGTATGACCTATTCTGAATCTTGCAATGACTACCTCCTTCGACGAATGGTTCTGTAGGAAGAAGTCCATTATCCCAGGGTTGGTTTGACTGCGTGAAGTTTGTTATTCACTGCATCATTCCAGGATACCTGCCACATCAGGCGAAGGTAATTTTTGATAAGCGGTTTAAAATCAGTAAACGGTAATTTAAATTCAGATGTTTCATGGGATAGAGCTATATTAGCAGCGCGATCTGCTTATGCATAATGTTTAATACAAATATAGCTAGGTAACCAACATAATACCATATTGTAGGAGGTACTATGCTCAGTATTGTTAACGAGGAGATTTATTAAGAATGGGTTATCCAGTTTTCGATTGTGTAGTGAGGGAAGCACTGATAGTGAGTCACATAAGATAATACTGTCTAAAATACTTTTCTGTTCAATAAATTTCAGAGCAAGGTCTATTGCATCATTTGGCAAACAAACCTTTGTTACGTGTTTGCCACAAACAACAGTCTTTTCCTCATCATTTAATCCATCAGTATAAATCTTAGTGTAGTTTCTAACTTCGGTGATGAGTTCGTGATAAGAGTTTTGGAAGATGGAAGGGTTTGTCTCAGATTTGTTCCTATCGTGGAAAGTGAAAAACGATTTGGGTAGTTTAAGGAGCCAAGGTGGTGTTTCCGAGACAAACGTTTTCTGAACTGTAGATATATCAATGTTGATGCTCTCAAGACAGGATGATATTATGATGCCAAATGAAGGTATGAAATTTGGTTTGTTTTTGTATACAGTTTTGTATTTTGGTTGAAGACTGCCATAACTGCAGTGTTCAGAGGGTTTGACCTTAATTTGAGAGCGTACTGAGCAGAAAGCATTTCTCTACGATGTGATAAAGGTTGTTCATTCGTTTCCGAGAGTAGGCTATTACATTCGATGTCTTAAATGCTCCCAGAGCAAGCCTTATATTCTAGTTTGAAGAGGATAAATGTTCTATAAAAAAATGAGGATGGCTTTTTTATGAGCTCCCCAGTTAGTGCGAGGCACCAACGTTAAGTAGATCTAAAGATTTCAAGCATTTAACATTCAAGTTCTTGATGTGTGGCATAAAAGTCAGTTTTTGGTTAAAGATAATACTCAACAACTTTGTTTCCTCAAAACCTGGAATACGTGTTCCATCCAATGTGAGTTTATGGTCATCCTGATATCTTCGCAACTGACATAAATGCAAGCAAACTATTTTCGACTTTGAAAATTTGAAACAGTTATTACTGGACCAATTATTGATATTGTTAAAATTTTGTTGCACTTGTCTTTCAACTGTATGCATGTGCTTTGATCGATAACAGATTAAACATATCATCAACGTATAATGAGCAATCCACACCGAGAGATACTCGCTTGGTGATGATATTGATGTTGATAATAAATAGCATCAAAGTTAAATTGGGTGTTCTCTTCCTCATAAATATCTGAGACGGTAAAGCTCAATAGTACTTTGAATTCTTTCTTGGAGAGAAAATTTGATATGTGAGAGGGTATACAGCCTTTTAGATCCAGATAGTGCAGGTCATTTAGTATCCCGTACTTCCATGTTGTGTCTTAGGCCTATTCTAATTCACAGACGACTACAAATAAATGTTACTTATTGATAAATGCATCGCGAATAATTGTTTCCACCCTAACCAGATGATCGTTGGTACTACAAATAGAACGGAAGCCACTTTGGAAGGTAAATATTAAAGTGTTACTTTCCAAGTACCACACATGCTGCGAATTACTCATTCGTTCCATTGTTTTGCACACACAGCTTCTCAGAGTAATGGGTTGATAGCTGTTAGGATCTCCGATATCTCTACCTGGTTTGAGAACTGGTATTATTGTTGCTTAATTCGAACTCTTTGATACAATACCAGCAAGACATAAATCATTAAAGATTTTAAGATGAGATGTTAGTGATGATTCTGGTAGGTGTAGTTCTGGTTTGTATGCCACACATCAAGAACTTGAAAGTTAAATGCTTGAAATCTTTAGATCTACTTAACGTTGGTGCCTCGCACTAACTGGGGAGCTCATAAAAAAGCCATCCTCAATTTTTTATAGAACATTTATACTCTTCAAACTAGAATATAAGGCTTGCTCTGGGAGCATTTAAGACATCGAAATGTGATAGCCTACTCTCGGAAACGAATGAACAACCTTTATCACATCATCAGGCCCAGCGGATGTGTAATGGGCCTTTTAAAACCTGCCTAAGCTCCAATAGTGAAAACAGCTGGTTATAGCAGCTTTCAGAGTTGATGGCTGTGAATTGTAAAGGTGACTTTTCTTTTTGAGTTTTGAGTCTATTGAAGGCTTCTGAATAAATAGATGATTAGAAGTGTTTTGAGAAATTGTTTGCAAGAATATTTGCTATGTCAAGTTTCGAACTAAAATTGTTATTGTTTATTTTCAGGTGTCTGATAATATTGCTTTTATCTTTCCTTTTATTTTTCGAATAGTGTCCCATGCCTTTTTAATTATGAATCTAGAGCTTAAAAAAGAAATATATTTCTTTCATAATGCACATTTACATTCTTTGATTTTGTGGCGAGAATTAGCCCTGGTAATATGATATTTACTTAAATGGTCGGGCATTGGACGATTGTTTAATTTTTGTAATTCTTCTAAGCATTGTCTAATAGCCTCTTTACACTCTTTGGTTACCAAAGGATTTGGTTTCCTGTACTGTTCGAAGAGGACTTTTGAATAAATACGCAATCGCAATTAGAATTGAAGTCAAATGCTGAGCAGAATTAACAGCACCGAATACTGTAGCCTCATTTAGTCTAGTTTTACAGAGAGTTTCAAACATAGCCAAGTCGGCCTTCTTTATATTTCACTGTGAGATTGCATCATTAATGTTTGAGTCGATTTGTTCCAAGATTAATTGGAAAGAGATCGCTGCTTTGAAGGTCATCAACGACATTCCATTCATAGTACAAAAGCAACGAAGGAGTGCAAATCTTTAAATATATGCACGTGTATTTACCCGTTCCTGGGTGTAAATATGTCGGTGATTTATTGTTATATAGACACAGATCGTGTCTAGATATAAAAATCATCTACTTTGTGACCTCTGACTTTTATGTGATTTGATCTTCATAGAACATTATGGTCATTAAAATATGCAAGTAAGGCAAAGGTCGCGGAAAGCTGATCAACAAGATTATCTAATTCGTTTGGTACTAGGTTGGTGTTTGGTAGTAAGTACATGGAGCAAAAGATTATCACCGGATGTAGAGTAACGCTTATAGCAATGGCTTGTGAATTTGTATTTAACGGGATTACTATGTGAGGGGCTTAACTGTTCACACCATAAGAGACTCCTCCTTATGCCTGTCAGCGTTTCGAAAGTACGTGTTAAACAGGGTAAAGTTTTTAAATGTAATGGTATCCGTCTCTTTCAGGAATATGTCCTATAAACATCGTGTTTATTTAAAAGAAGAAGAACATCATTGTAGTTAGCGTTAAGTCCACGACAGTTCCATTGTATGATGATTTGTTTCATTATAATGTTCAGCTGGAGATTGTGGAGCTAGGATAGACAATTCTCGGAGGTAATTTGTCTGGTTATTTGGATGGAGGAAGAACGGTTGTGTATTTGTTTTAGTAGGTTAGGAGCAACCTTGAGTACATGGAGCAATTTCTTCTACATCCATGTTTTACATAACTCCAAACCTGTTGTAAGGTTTCAAGGGATCATCCGATCCCTTTTGCTACTTATGTGCTTGTGATTTATCTTTATTGGTTGGTCATTTAAGTGGTGGGGTGTTGTTGAAAATGTTCTGTGCTTTTATGTGGTTGGTATTGGGGGATATTAACACTTGTTGAATCGGCTTCATCCGTCTGTTTTGCAGCGTCCTTCGTGTACTTCGGATTGTGTTTTACAACACTGTATAAGGATAGGACAGAAAGGGATGTTTTTGAATGTTCAAGTTTAATACCATCCGGACAGGGAATATTAGCTCTACAATCAGGTTCCTGATGAGAATGGTCTGCGCATCGGCCACATAATTTCACTTTGAACATTGGTCCTCGTGATGGACATATTTTGTTTACACTTATAGCATCAAAGGGGTTCGGAATGACCTTCACTTGCATAAATAAAATTTGACCACTTTGGGTACTGTTGGTTTTCTGAAGGTTACCACAAATATGTTGGTGTCCTGCAGATTGTTATTACGCTTATTACGTATTATAGGTATTGCAGTGACACCCACAATCTTGATCCCGTCGATGATATCCATGTCATTACCTCCAGCCAAGCTATGACAGCGCATCACGCCTTTTAACGTACTGACTGGAGTGTGAGCGATTATGATCACTGGAATATCGACGAATGTTTTTTTTTTTTTATATTGTCAGTCTGACCTCGTCGCCCACACTCAGCAAAAATGCAACACCATTTCAATATTTCTTACACTTTTTGGTGTGCCAATCGACCCCATTAAAGTTTTCTCATTTACGAAAGGAGACATTGCTGTAATTGGTTTTGCGGTATCTTTTAACTGTAGTGGTTTCCTTTGTTTATTTTGATTTTTGTTTTACGTTTTACATGATTTTTATTAAGATTTCAACACCTACGCTCCCCGCCCACCATGGAGCCCATCAAGGGGAAACGTTTCAAGTGGCAGGGATACATATATGATATTCTTAGTGGATACAATTATCTAGAATTAACCTGTGAAGTCTCCTTCTAGTGTCGGTAAAATTATCTTTTGATTGACCTGTTAAACCACTGCCTTCTAAGAAGTCTTCAACACTTGGGAAAGGGAGAGCTAAATGGTAGAATGTAGGTTCAACGGTGGTATCAAGAGAGATACAAGAAAGATAAAAAATGTGAGCAAGTAAATACATATTTCCTCGGGCTCGGCGAGACCAGCCGATTTATCGAGGCCGTGCCCATCCTGACCACCCGTCTAGGAAACGTAGATGCCAAAGCAGTGTATTGCATTTGAAAAGACTGCGATAAACTACCAGGATCCTTTCCTCCCCCGACACGGGTCGCAACTTACGGCAAACAGGTTCAATCTACTTAGTCGCCTATTACTACACGTAGTGAGGCAAATTGGGCCAATTATACAACCCCGAACCCACAGGAGGAATAACACGAATAATCCAATTACATATTTTTGCTAGTACAATAACTATTACTATGACTAAATATTTTCGATTATCGAGATTGGCACTAATACTCGGTCGCTCGTCTATCGTTCATTGTAGCATCAACACTATAATTGATTCAGACTGTTGACAATATGTGAGATGCACCATTGCTGGTAAATTCCTTCTTGGCATCATCCATATTATCAATCACACTTTTATTCGTCGCTAGTCTTTTTATTGGTAAGTCAATAGAGGTTCAATCAAGATTACATTTATATTTCAGAAACAAAATTTCCCAGAGCTTGATTTTCGATAATCTATCAAATGCCTCCATACTATAATTAGGACAAGTATTTAAATTAATTATAATTAAATTATATTCAATGCCCAAAAGCTCGAAGTTCAACATAAAACATATACACTCTACCACTCCATCGCCATGGTTTGGTGCTATTTTTGCACCCCCAGGGTTGATTTCAGGAGGAGGGGAGTGTGCACAAATTAGTTGAATGTTGGGAAGGCCTCAGTATGTTGTGCGATCCTTATACAACTTATATGTACTCGTTGAGCCTGCTAGAATGTTATAAGGCAATCGATGGGTTCATATGGGAAATACGCCATGATCCTAGAATTCATGTTTACTGTAAGAACCGTAAATATTTATGTACTGTGTCGTCATTCATCAAACACGCCATCTTGAACATGCTAGATTGTTGTTTGACGGCTTAGGGACACGTTAGGGGTTCACATCAAAGGATGTGTTTCGTGCTGCCCCATGAACGTACTTAGATGTCATAAGGCAACTTGGGGGGTTCACGGGAGGTTGTGTTGTCCTGTATATCTTACCTCTGGACTTTCTAAGATATCATAATGCAACTTAGGAGTTCACATGGGGTCGTTTTCATTTATATATCAAAACCCTTCCTAGATGTCACAGGACAACTAACGGAGAATGGAGAATTTGGTGTCCATATATCATTTTTATTTTCAAGATATATTTATTATATAATGAATTGTGAAAATATTAGTGATTTAAATCAAGGAATACAATTATCAGATGATTCTATCTGGAAAAAATTATATATGATATCGAATATTTACAAGAAGTTAAATCCGGAAATTGATATACTCTACCATCAGAGTGTAAATGTATCAAACAAATTCAACAAGCAATCTACAAATCATTACCGGACGCAGTAGAAAATATAAGATCGGAATTATCAGAACAATATGAAACAAAAACCTATATTAATACACGTGTAAGGCAACTAAAATGGATTATAGAAATTAAATGCATCGATTATTATCCAGTAACAGATTTAATCCTAAGCTGGAATATGTCATTGATATCTTTGACATCAAAACTTCTTTTGATATTTCAATCACCATCCAATTGAGGGTTCCATCTGGTTTAATTTTATTTGCAAATACCACTGAAATATTTTACTGTTGACTCGCGAACGAACTTGACGGGATATTTGGCCAACATTAATATACTCGTAAGTGAGCAAGCGCAATTTCTTTTCAGAGAATGATGTTGGAAAATTCACCCTGATTTCAGGGTTGGATGGGGTTATTGATATAATTGTTGTTCTTCACGGTTTCGTATTCTTGACTATCTGCTACAGTACTTCTATCAACATTACTTTTTTTAATTTTCTTTCACACTGTGGGTATTTTGCCTCAATTAAATCAGACGTTATTTCCTAATGGTAAATCTTAATCATCGCTGAGAATTCATCATCTGCTATTATTTTGTCGTTAAGATTATTTGACAGCAATGATGATAATTTGGAAAATGCAGCCATAGCGGTATGTCATTTAACTATATTTTCGTTTAGTTTATTCTGACTACATGTAGATATTTGTTTGCAATTTTATTAAACACAACAGCTACTGTTCTTGTTGCTGAAACTAAAAATGTTATAACTACCGGTGACGTCACAATTGACGGTGTTATGGTTGATAGTATCAAACTAGTTCCATCAATTACATATGAAACCGACTACACAATGATCTTAACGACGACAACGCACCTACGATATATTTTATATTTATTGTGTACACATCAATGAGAGTTTTTAGTTTACTTTGTAATTGTTGCACTTAATTTAATCAATACCGTTGGGCGTTCGTTATATTATTTACTTCATTCAATTACAAATTATACATACAATGTGAATGACGCTGATGCTAAATCACCACTCATGGGGGTTATTCTAAATGTTTCAGTGGATCCATTTTATATTATTGCTCTTGTATTATTAACACCAGTGGATGTACTTGATGATATATTAAACTGTCCTGGCTAAATCAGTGTTAATATATTGATACCCCGGGCAAATGTGGTAACTCGAATGGTGTTAATTTGAGGTGTCCAGGTGAAAGACCCATGTTGTTATGCGGTATTGTAAACTTATTAAGCCTTTCAGCGATGGCAGGAAAATCACAAACGATATTATCTCGTGTTCGTTTAATCGTCTCGATGCTTGTTTTGATATCATAAAGTTATATAGCAACAGTCAGAAGAGTAACAAAGAAAGTATCCGCGATTTCATCCATTTTTCTAAAATTTCTACGGAGATTTGTGAACACGCCTACATGAACATCATGTTTGGCCCGCAGCGTTGATAGTTTATTGTCTACGGTATCGACATATTTTTTGTTACCTCATCTTTGTTTTAAACATTAGTCAAATGTCGTTATTGTATCGGGGTTCATATTCTGTTTGCTTATCGTAGTAACACCGGATTGTTGTAGTCTGCGAAAATATTATCTAGTATCGTTGGAAAACAAACTCCGGGTTTAATCTAACAAGTATAATCAAATCCGGCTATGGAGTTTTCCGTTACTCCATTAATTCTAACAATACTATCGTTCAACAACAGATTACTTGTTTTTAATCTTTCCTGGTCATCCTGAAATATAACAATTTCGTTTGGATCCACGTTTGCAAGATTTTGTAATTCTGATAATTTTCGTCGTTAATAATTTTATTTCACAATCTTCCGTGATTTGCGCTCAGGTTTTAGACCAGAGATCGATGTCCCTTAAATATCTGCCATTAAAATTTTCATTTTATTTTTAACTCGTAGATTTACAACGCTGACTAGAATCATCATGTACAGCTTTATGATGTGGTTGGTTTGATTTTGATACAGGCTCGAGTACAGCAATTACTTATCTACAACATTGGTTGGTCCGTCATTGTCTGTGTTGGCAGCATTGAGTACATATTCTCACTTTGCGATCGTTGATATATTAGAAATTCTTTTGGTGGGGCTAATCCGTACGAATCGAAATAAATAGTTACAAGTGAATCAATCTCATATGCGGTCCAGTGAGTTCCATTTCCAGTGTAATTATCGAGGTTAATGGTATCAGGTTCAAAGGTATAGGTATTGAAGGTAACTGGTCACGCATAGAAACAGCTCTAAGGTGCTTGATTCTTAATTTTGTATAGCAGCATCGATTAAATTGAAATTTGACATATGTGTTATTAAATCGTCAGACATTTTCCCCACGAAAAAATCATCACTCGTAATATCAGGCCGCTTCCATACGTGAAACGACTCCATGGTAACCTTAGACCATTTCCTTTTGTTTGCATCCTTTTCCTGTTGCTTTCGTTATTGCCATTCCTGCTACTGTTCCTAGGGCGGCGGCTTTCGCGGCTACAGGAGCGGCCGCGGCGATTATTGCTGGTACAGCTCCGAGAAGTGGCAATATACCATCTGATTTAATGATATCATAAAGAACACTTGAGGATAACGCATGTGGGTTTCCGGTTGTTTTATTTAATACATTATTTAATATTTTGATCTGACGTGTGGTCAATTGATTGTGTATTCTGACCGCATGTGATCGGATTATGTTTTAATGCTACTGTAGTTACACTTGTTTAGTTACACTTGTTTAACTGAATCTGATTGAAGCTTTTTAATCTGACCAGGAGTCGGAGTAATATATATATATATATATATATATATATATATATATATATATATATATATATATATATATACGGGGGTTCTAATTGTGTTACAAATTTGGAAAACATTTACATGTTTTCAACCGGTACATCAACTATTCTCATTCCTCGATCAAAACCTGCAAGAAACGTCGACTTATCACTGAGTATAACAGCGTCTGCAGGCAGCTTTACTATAATGTGAACTAAATATACATCAAATTTACTGTCGGGTGAGAACCTAATGACGTTATATCTTTCAGTTCAAAAGAGCTGCACGTGGCAACTTTAATGGGTATCAGATAGGCACGCTTTTTAATAAATGACGAGTTTTAAGATGTCTTTAAATAGAAGTCCATGTTCATACGTACATCCACATTAACGAGAAATATGAATAACAATATTTTAAAGCTGGTTACTACGTTGGCAGTACTGAAACCACCAATTATACTACTTTGGTACTTGGCCAGCAAATCAAATGTGAACAAAATATGATGCCGTCATTATTCTTCATTCAAGCAAGATTTTAAAGATGGCGTCTGTGCTGACTTTATTAGAATTCAGATCAGTAGTAATTTCGTTTGAAATATCATTTGATGTATTTTATGTTTCTTATGAGGACCTCTGCATTGACCATATTGGATATCCAAGCAACACCATTTCATAAATGACCATTTTTTACATTGAATAAGCTATTATGATTTTGGCTCAGTAGAACGAAATATTCAATGCTAGAAAACCAAAACAATTTTGATTATGGCAATGCTGTTTCCAGACCATCAATCGAACTGCATCTCGGTATGTATGACAAATATAATCTCTATTATATAATCTGGTCTTAATATGTTTAACGTGTCAATATGTACCAGTCTTCAGTGTTCATGCAGAGTTGTGTTAGCAAAATATACGATTTTGGAAATTATTTACGAGAAGAGCATTTTCAACAAAGCTGGGCGCTGTACGTACTGAGTTTATCTGAACAGTGCAACCAAACAAGACAAATAACTGTTTTAAATGGCACATGGTAACCTCATAAACATATAAATTCATAACGGTATTATTAAAGGTACTGCAAACTCAATTATAGTTATGCAGTATATACATATATTCACATTAGCTGCATTATGATACGACACATCTTAGCTGTAATTCTAGAGTGGGCAATATGATCATATAGATGACCAATGTTTTCCCAATCGAATCACTAATTACCTACCTGTCCTTCTTTCGACAAAGATGTGATCGGATCAAGTACGGGCAAGTCAACCTGGAAGGTACAAGACATTATTCAACTACATAATACTTTACATAAGTAAGTAACGCATAAAACAGTGAAAATCGTATTCAGCGATGTCTATGATCAACCGCGAAGAATATTTTGCATTGTCGTATCTTCCACCCTGGGTAAATTTACCGATTATTCTTCGTCCAAAATCTTTTGCTTGCTCTTTTTTAATTTCAAATAACTCCTTAGACCAATTCATGATTTGTTCTTCATTGAAAATCTCCGATTTTTCATTCGAAGAATTTCCATCTAGAAACTGTTTTCGCTGTTCGCTAATTTTATGATCTAGATCGGGTTGTGGTAGCCAAACTTCTTTCTGAGCTCGATAGCATATAATAGCTTCGGAAACAATCAACGATATTAGCTTACCACAATCAATCATATATCGTAGTAACACTATTGGCATCCAGGCCTTTTCAGATATATGTCTACCAAGCCAAACATAACTACATGGATGTAACCCTGTAGCGAGTTCAAATGATATCACACGAGCGAATCCGGTTAAATCAAAATCAGGTAATGGCCCATTAATCGCAACACGAGTCATTTCATGTGTGGGGTGTCCAAATCGTTTAAAATAGTTACTACATTCTCCATACCCGAGAAAATTTCCAGGATAACACGCGGATATACCAATTGAAATCATACCGCCACGATGGTATTTTGTATCCCACAGTCCTACATGACTAAATTCGACGCAACTCAATTTAACATCCTCGAGAAAATCACTTTGTGTTGGACGCCATGAGTTTATTTCTCTTGCGAAGTGAGCTACCACTGATGGAATAGTAAAACTATCCGTTAATAGTTTTTCATGGGAACTCTCCGGTGAAAAATCACTAGCGATTTTTTTCATTCTGTTATCTAATTCTTCAACGCGATATAATTCACCATTTGGTATTACAAATTGATCAAATCCTATATTCGGGATCTTCATCACTTCTAAGTAACCACACTGACACAGGATCATCTTTACACAACGCATGAATAGCATCGAATAATTTCTCCTTATACAAAACATCCGCGACGAATTCTGGGGGGATATATCTCACGTTTCTATCTCGTGGAAATATTGTTACTGCAGGTGTCCACGCGTGTTTGTTATGATCAATAATTTGTATCGGCGCTCCATTTTTGTTATATTTCGGTTCGTATAAAACTTCTCCGGTTATCGTCATAACGGTTATTGGGAATCTTAAAGATGTTTCAAATTTAGCTATATCAGAAATCTTTGCACCGTGCTGTTTTACTGTCAGTTCCCATTCGGTTATTTTCCTACGTCGCAGATCAGTTAGTTTATTTCCTCGGGATGCATTTGTGAAGTGTTCCATTACCCGTGTTGCTACAAAATTCAGTGAACTAGAATATTTCATAGGAGATAGTTTTGCAATATCGGGTTTATCATTTAACGGATATATCCCATAAACAATTGCTGTTACGGGATAAGATCTTTCGTAGTATGGTTTGTCAATTCCAGTTATAATTCCTGGTTTGGAATCTCTACTTACGATGACAGTTTTTTTATCCTTAAGGATTGGTTCAAATTTATCTCTGATAATCCATTTGCCTTCGACTTCGATAATGAATTTTATTCTGAAAAAAATACTTCTGTTGGGAATTGCTTTGTTGAAAATCTTTGATTTTCCATGAAAATCCTTTGGATTTTACACCCTTGAATTTCCAGTTCTATCACCGATTAGACGTTTTGGTGTATCGGAGACTCTATCAAGATTGAATCTGGTATTTTTCCAAGGCTTAATTTTCGATAATCTTTGGAACTCCTTATCAAGATTGAATTTAGCATTTTTCCAAGGCTTAATTTTCGATAATCTCTTAAACTCATCCATGTTATAATTAAAACAAGTATTTAAATAGAAAAATATAGTATAATGAATCACTGCAAGTGGCTTATGATTGGATCAACAACCCCGTGTAACAAATCATGCAGAAGCGTATTCTGTGGGCATCATTTACAAAGCGTTCGCAACGGTTCCTTCGGCCCTCTCCCATGCCTCCGATGTGGGGTGGGCGTCAGGGGAAAATCACAATTATGCCTCAGTTGCGGCGGAAAACGATACAGGGAACTAAAACGCTATTATGACAAACGAATCAATGACTCGTTCAATGACAAAGTCATCAAAACCCCTCAAGATTATATCCAGAGATTTATAATTAAAGCAGATATAAATTAGACAAATAGTATTATTATACAAATGAGCCAAGATTTCAGACCTCATCCAGTGCTCGTTAATTACGAAGCCTCCAGTGATGGTGTTGTCAGACACCGCAGACTAAAAAAACCGGTTGGATTTCTGAATAATATGGGGTATTTGCTGTTTAGTGTTACAAATAAAACATATCTCTGTCATAGGATGTTTTTTGAATGCCATAACGGATTAATCGAAGACGGCCTTGTTATTGATCACATAAATGGCGTGAAGACTGATAATTGTCTTGGGAATCTTCAAGCCGTCTCACAAAGTCGGAATTCAAAATTAGGTGGAACCGGCAAATACGCAAAACACCCCAAGGGTGTGAAATCGTTTGATTTAGAAACCAGCGAGGAGAGAATCTTTCAATCAATAAATGAAGCCAGTAGATACTTTGACATTTGTGGGGCTTCAATACGATTTGTTGCATAAAATATAATTAAAACATCTCTTTCAAAGAACAATGGTCATAAAATAAAATTCATATACACCTGAAACGATTCAAGGGAGATTAATCCTTTATGTATAAATCCAACAACTCAACACTCTACTCACTAAGTTCCCTTGTATTATGTGTCGTCTGCTATTACCTGTAGGAGAGGTATAATGACATTTGCGCGCCCACGTGACTGTAATGGAGTATATAATACATGAGTTTCGCTAGAGAATAAAACTTTTTATTGTCGCTTGGGCTAAAACTGCATTATTTAAACAGTTGTATTTTAATTTATCTACATGTCTCATGTGTGGGGGTGGGTGGACCAGCAGTAAAGCAAACATCTAACCACGTTCTTTCAGTACAAACATTCTTTATAATCTAACGCATTACTTATGTTCGCTCAGCCGGAACGGTGTTTCCCATTCATTGAAGTAGGTGGGCGTGGTTAAAATTCCTCTGTATACAGCTCTTTGTGGCCTAATCGATAACGTATTTGTCTAGAGGATTAGAACAGTAAATACACGCTGTTATCTAACAACTATATTCTTTTGTTTAATTTTTTTAAAACTATTTTGTCTCATTTAATGTTGTGAAACAGCATTAATAAGTAATTC
Organism: Unio pictorum; assembly: GCA_030141615.1. Classification (NCBI taxonomy): domain Eukaryota; kingdom Metazoa; phylum Mollusca; class Bivalvia; order Unionida; family Unionidae; genus Unio; species Unio pictorum. The sequence goes on from JARLTB010000050.1 coordinate 259,264, forward strand.
GAGGAAATAAAATAACACTCCCGTGAATCAACGCTGCTGTAATAGTCACCTTATATAGAATATGCAAGGTATTAAGCTTGGGGCTTTCGAAGGCCAGTTCGACCGATCAAAACTAACTCACGCCATTTAACTCGGGCGTGTGGTTGTCTTTTGTTCACAATCATGCAACCGGGTTAATTTAATTGGGTTGCTTTTGATTGGTTGAATGGCCGTAGAAATTCGCCCCGTCGTTTCATGTTTGTGCTGTCTTGTGCCGTCCCAAATCATTACATCACAAATTCCATCATCGTTTCATTGAATAATTAAGTTAATTAAGTACATGTTGTGACGTCACCCCAAGCATATCTTCTGGGCGGTCTAAGATGGCGTTTGCCACCTTAGGCCTCCCTTCCGGAGATGTATGTTTCGGGTCCCCTTGGGCTTACTTGGATGCGAAGGCACCCAAGGAGTTCCAAAGATGTGTTGTCGTATATGTAACCTCTGGGTCTCTCTGACGTCATAGGGCGCCAGCGAGATTGCCAAATGGGGTTTTCATGTATGTGCTGTCCTAACCTCTGGGTCTCTCTGACGTCATAGGGCGCCAGCGAGATTGCCAAATGGGGTTTTCATGTATGTGCTGTCCTAACCTCTGGGTCTCTCTGACGTCATAGGGCGCCAGCGAGATTGCCAAATGAGTGTTATTTTTCTTTTTTTTTAATAATTAGAGAAACAGTATACTATAAAAATATGGATATCAAAGATGTAAATTCTATAATTGCTGAAATCTCAGATTTAAAAAATAGAGGGGTAGTATTATCTGAATATCTCGACTGTGACACGATTGCCTCGGAATATGAAGACATAGAGTATCAGTTTAGTAAGGGTCGTTATGTTTTACCTAAGATGTACAGACTCGTGAAAGGAATTCAAAAGTCCATCAATGCTTGTTTGTACGGTAACGACATTAATTTATTTATAACGCTATTTAGCACCGTTGAAGCAATATGTCAAAAGCTCGGCCAAGAGTATCAAAAACGAGCTGAAATTAGTTCTAAGGTTCGTGATCTTAGAAAAATGTTAAACGAGGATAAACCAGTATCTTAACCACGTCGTTACTATAAAAAATAGGCTTTCAGTAATTTTTATTAAAAAATTTATTTTTATTAAAAAATTTATTTTTATTAACAAATTTATTTTTTTTGCGTTTTTTGTAACACTCACATAGGATTTTCTCCTGAAAGAATACGCATCAGTTTGGACTTGCCAATGCAGTTATGTGCATAATGGATGATCTGGTCGTAGTAGCTAGTAATCACCGCGACGCCATCATTTTCACGTAGTTGTTGTTGTTGCCGCGTCGTTAACACAAATTGTTTATCGCCGTTCTCAGATATTACAATTCTGAAACCCCCAGCGATGTTATTTCTGAAACACTCGCGGATAGCGTCGTACAGTTTAACCCTGTCGAAGATGGATACGTTAGCTTGATGGTACATTATTTAATAACTCATCTTTTAATTGTGTTTCACATTTGAAAATTCAGTTCACAAACAATATATGGTAGGTCACTTACAACTAGATTAGCCCGAGAGCGGCTAGCAGCAATTAAAAAGTTTATACCGGTTCGAGACAAACTTCGTGAGAAACTTCAACAACGAGAACAAGCGCAGACTGACTTTTCTGTGTCAAGTGAACAACTGTTTACTCCGATAACAAGTGCGACCAAAGATGTGAAAAAGTTAACTGAAGCAGCGATATACGGAGATATTCCTGAGCGAGAACGAGCAAAGAAAGCGCCGCTGCTTGATACACTTGAAAAGATAGCAGCAGAGACCGAATAAACGCGCGCAGGGATACAACAGCTATCCAGTGATATAAAAACCCAACATGAGTGTGAACGATTAGCTGATATTGATGATTCTGCGCCTGAACCACAACCTGTTGATGTCGTCACCCTAAGAGGTGTTCCCTTTATAGACAAACTCACCGAAGAAGCTATAACACAAATCAAACAACCTGAATTAATAAAACTCGAAGATTATAAGATTTTTGGTGATTTTGCCGCCCAAAGCTTTCATTCTAGAATGGACTTTTTAAAAGACGAGTATAAAAACAGTAGAAGAAGCCGAGATGAATGGGTTAATTGGTTGTATAAAACGAATAAGAGGATTACTGGTAATTTGAAAAAGGATACAATTGAGTATAGATCTTTTAAAGTAGGAGTTGATAGTTATGGTATACAAAAACAACAAGAACGAGAAAAAAAAAGTCGAGGCCGACAAAAGCAATTACTTGATAATAGTCAGGGCGCAACTGGTACAACTGAGAAAACAAGCGGAAAAGGATATTCGATTAAAAATCCAAAGGATTTCAACGCAACCGTGACATGCCCTGGTAACATTCTCAGTGATATATCACGGTTAGAGGTTCTCATCGGAGGGAAACGAGCTGGAAATAACTCTCCGGAAATAATTAATGAAGCAGCTGATATCTGTAGACGATTATTTACCGGCGGTATCATGGACATTGATGTATATCGAGAACTCATTGCTGAATTAGTTGAAAATCAGAGAGACGCCCATGGTTATAATGAAAATCCTATGGATCTTAGCGATTGATAACTAATTGAAAAACTACTAGTTTTATAACAAGATGATCATACACTACAACCATGATAAACCCGTAAGCGTCTACGTGGTGAACTCACGATTGTCTGTTTATAGAGAATATTACGGAGACGGTTTCGGCAATACCATTGCGGGGTTATTTCCAAGAATGGCTCCCAAGGTGGCGCCGTTAGCTAAACAATTATAAACGAAAGCCATTGATATTATTCCTGATAAGGGAACCAGCAAAATCGGAGATTTCGTTGGAAATCTTGCAGGAAAGGCATTTTCTGCGCGAAAGATAAAATAGCATCATTGGTGCGAAAGAAACCAACAGTGCTGCTATCAACTACAGTGATGCCTGCAAAAATCAGCAAAGCAATAAATAGCGCAGTGGAAGAAAAACTAGCGTCGTTAGTTGCTTCGGTGACCCCGTCGCCATTGACGGCTTCACCGGTAACAGATAGCGCTATCATGAAAGCAGGAAGTGGTTTGAAACGAAAACAAAAACGACGATGATTACAAAGAGTTTCACAATTGAAAACACTAGTATTTTAATAAAATGTTTAAACAACAAGCTGATCCCGCTCTTGATATAGAAGCCCCAGTACCCAATGACAATTCCGTCCGCGATGTATTTTATGTTTCTTATGAGAACCTCTGCATTGACCATATTGGATATCCAAGCAACACCATTTCATAAATGACCATTTTTTACATTGAATATGCTATCATGGTTTCGGCTCAGTAGAACGAAATATTCAATGCTAGAAAACCAAAACAATTTTGATTATGGCAGTGCTGTTTCCAAACCATCAATCGAACTGCATCTCAGTATATATGACAAATATAATCTCTATTATATAATCTGCTCTTAATATGTATAACGTGTCAAAATGTTCCAGTCTTCAATTTTCATTCAGAGTTATGTGAGCAAAATATACGATTTTGGAAATTATTTACGAGAAGAGCATTTTCAACAAAACTAGTCGCTGTACGTACTGAGTTTATCTGAACAGTGCAAAGAATCAAAACAAATAACTTCTTTAAATGACACATGGTAACCTCATAAACATATAAATTCATAACAATACTATTAAAGGTTTTGCAAACTCAATTATACTTATGCAGTATATACATATATTCACATTAGCTGCATTACGATAGACCCATCTTAGCTGTAATTCTAGAGTGGGCAATATGATCATATAGATGACCAATGTTTTCCCAATCGAATCACTAATTACCTACCTGTACTTCTTTTGACAAAGACGTGATCCGATCAAGTACGGGCAAGTGCATCTGAAAGGTACAAGACATTATTCAACTACATAATATTTTACATAAGTAATTAACGCATAAAACTGTGAGAGGACTTTCTATAAAGATTCCTAAAAACAGGAGACGTCTACTGAATTGCATATAAATAGCAAAACATGCTTTATAATAGTCATATACAATTTACTGTCTAAACGTATACTGCTTAAACGACAAATCAACTCGAGCCGAAATCAAAATATACTCAATTATAATCGAAAATGAAAATGTTTACAAGCTAACAGTTAATTATGATGGGAATACAATTCACGTCAAAATGTTGACATATACTGTAACAAATTTGATGATCACCAAACAATATTGAAAAATGTTGAAGCATTTACCTTGACAATTATCCAACCACATACAGCAATACAATGTTTATTATTACGACATTTGCCAACTTTTGACTTTGTTCAATGAAGAATATAAACATGAATCGTCAGTGACATACGTTGGTAAACAGGTCACAAGCATTATGCAACCTAACATATACAATGACAACATGTATTTCATTCAATAAAGACACGTGCCAAATTTGTACTGACCATGCCAACAAATTGTAAGATTTCATTTTGATTTTGATTTAACACCTATGTTAGCGACACGTGATAATTAATATCGTGGGCGTTATCTGTGCATGGATTTGACATTGCCTCCATAACGGTGCTTATTATGAACAAGAACGTTTTCATTATGTATCATCAGAATAAAACAAAATGTTATAAGTAGTGTATTAGCTATTAAACACAATTGTAGTGCAAAATATTCTTGTTATACAATTAAAGTTATAAAGCCATGTTGTGCACTTAATTTGCCTTTCATCCAAGTCTTCAGTGAATATGAGTGTAAACACAGACACGACGTCTTTTAAAATCGGAAGTCATTACATCAAACACATGTTTCGTTTGTTGCATTTGGTTATTTAATGCAACTATTTCTAGTAAGACATAAGTAATGTCACTGATGTGATCAATTTCAACATGAATGATGTTTGGTTTATTCATGAATGAATTGTGTTAAGATTTTACATTCTTGGCAAAATACTACTTTAATCCCAAACTCTTGCAGAGTATCAGATATATGGCAAAAGAGGATAAGAATTTATAATCTTTCACATCCAAATTCGGCAGATGCAACAAATGAAACCTGTGTTCGATGTAATGACTTCGACATTAAGAAACTGTTGTAGTTCCCCAATTATGGAACTATTCCGCATTTCAGAATATCCGATTAATTGGCTCCAAGCTCATTAATTCCATACACGTTTAAATAAATTTATACTGGTAAATATTCAAATCAATTTTCAACCAACTATGTCTATTTAAGGATAACTAGAACATACCCGTATATGGACTATACAACAGACAAAACATAAAGCAATACACCTCGGTTGGGAATCTCCTTTGATGTTACGTTCTTTAGACACTGTTTTGTATGTAGTATTCGTTTTTAGACTTCAATACGACATACATATATTATATTGTATAGGCAACTCTATATTCGACCTAATTAAAATCAATTATCAAATTTACTAAATATATGGACAGCGATTATTGGGACTTCTCAGTTATTAACGTTTGATTAAAATATAGTATCAACAAAGATAACCCACAGTATTTTATGGATTTGGAGGTGCAGTGGAACAAGTTCTAAGACCAGGCACAATGACCAGCCTATTTGCAAATCTGAAGTGTTGTTTAAAACAGTTTCTCATAAGATCATCTAATGTATATAATATGCACCAACGATCTAATATTAATACATGTATATGTTGTCAGTTTGGACATTCTGAAGATTAAAACATTTATTTAATATTTGACATCACATACACTATCCAGAGTTGGACAAAGATTGTACTAGTTTCCAAAGTAAAACAATTGAATATATACGACTTTCATATTTGATCATACATTCTGTTTTAACTGATCATTATTACCCATCAGACAGGGGCCAGTTACAGAACATTGAGAAGGTTATTAATGAACTTTACTACAAATTTATTACAAATATATGTTCTAATGTCAAATATTATCCAACTGCTGAAAACAAATAAAATTTACGTTGAAACGAACGTAGAGATGTGGTTAAAGGGTATGATCTTAACGAATAAAAGTCGCATGTGGTCCTGGTTTCATTCTCATGAATAACTAAAACATCTACGTGAATCGACATAACCAGTGAAATGTGGAGTGGAATTAAATGACTGAAGTTGCATGTTTCGACAGTGTCTATGAGGCTAACCAAAATATGAGTAATCCAGTTTCAGAATAAACGACAATAGAACTGTTTCATCGCAATAATCGCGCTCATATTGATAAGAATTGATGCAATAATGAGTTAAATACATTTGTATTCTACTCTCGGTATCAAGTGTTCAAATCTCAGTTACTAAATTTAAGACAAGATACAGACAGAGACATTTGGCTGTTATAGACGATACGACATATGAATTGCACATTATAGCATAATTAGTGTAACTACAAAAATAATAAACACAGCTTAATTACTGCTGTTCGTTCATCCAGTTGCATTGCTTGCGCATTCACTTCCATTTCGTTTCGTTCTAGTTAATTTTAAGTCTGCTTAATTCAGTTTGTCTACTGCATGCACAAACTGCTGCTGCGAAACAGTTTTGTACGATATGGAGGTAAAAGATTTCGAGAGCTTGACCAGTCTCTTGATGAAAGAAATAATGACCTTGATAGAGTTAAGGATAAAACTATAAGAACCACAGGAGATTATATTGCTCTATTATCAAGTAACAATCAAGACAAATAAAGATTTAAACCAATGACTATTATATACGTTAGCCAAGAATTTGTAAAGGATCCCACGATCAAGAATTATGAAGCATCTCGTGATGGTGTATTCATAAATTATCGGTGGAAAAGAACAGTGGGCACTGTCAATGATAGTGGTTATCTAATGTGTACTGTTGCAGAAAAATATATGTCATTGATTCATTTTCGACGTGTATAAGGTAGAAATCCAGGATGGTCTTATGATCGATCATATTAACAAGAACAAACTCGATAATTCTTTAAAACACATTGAAGCTCTTACATAGGGCGAAAATTCTGCACTTGGAAATACTTAAAATATTAAATTTTTTTTAATGAAAATAGCTTCTACATAAAATAAAAATGAGACCAATGATGAATCAATATTGCAATCAGTATATGCAGCCGGTAATATTTCGTTATATGCGTACCTATTGTTCATCGTGTTGCAGATACAAAAACAAAACCTGCTTTTTCAAACAAGTATACAAACTGGATTTAAGTTTCTGATGATAGAGCTAACGGCGAGAACTATATTATTTTTAGCAATCTAACAGTAACTGTATTATTCAAAGTAATAACTATTTTATTCATAAGTAACCGTATATAATAATGTCTGAAACATGTATTTCTCGATTAGAACCATAGCGCTTTACTAACGCGTTAGATTATGGTACTGATAATCAGAGGTTCGATTATTATATCAGCCATAGTGGCGACGGTTGCGTAATAGCGGTTTGTCTAAATAAGTAGGGTCCGCCCAAAAGCTCGAAGTTCAACATAAAACATATACACTATACCACTCCCTCACTACGGTCTTGTGCTGTTTTAGCACCCCCAGGGTTGATTTCAGAAGGTGGGAGTGTACAAAAATCTGTTGCGTGTAGAGAACAACTCAGTATCTTGTGCCGTCCTAACATAAATTATATGTACTTGTTGAAACTGTTAAATGTCATAAGGCAATCGATGGGCTCATATGGGAAATGCGCCGTGATCCTAAAATTGAGGTTTACTGTAAGTATTGTAAATAGTTATGTACTGTGTCGTCATTCATCAAACACGGCCTCAAGAGCATGATACACTCTTGTCTGACAGGTTAAGGAGAGATTAAGGGTTCAGATAGAGGATTGTGTTTCGTGCTCCACCCTGAATTTACTAAGATGTCATAAGGCAACTTGGGGGGTTCACGTGGGGTTGTGTTGTTCTGTATATGTGACCTCTGGACTTTCTAAGATTTTGTAATGCAACTTAGGAGTTCACATGCGGTTGTATTCATTTATATATCTAAGCCCTTCTAAGATGTCATAAAGCAATTTAAGGGGAATGGAGAATGTGCTGTCCATATCTCATTTTTTTAAAGATATATGTATTATATAATGAATTATAAAAAAAACATAATGACTTCATTTCTGATATTATACATTTGAAAATTGAAGGAATACAATTATCCGATGATTCTATTCTGAAAAGAATTCTCTCTGATTTCGACTATTTACAAGAAGTCAAATCTGTAAGTAGATATACTCTACCATCGGAGTGTAAATTTATCAAGCAAATTCAACTAGCAATATACGAATCATAACCGGATGATATAGTATTAAAAAAGTGTATACCTGTCGTTACCGATGTAGAAAATATTAGATCGGAGTTATCAGAACAATACGAAAAACAAACCAATATTAATACACGTGTAAGGCAACTAAAATGAATTATAGAAAACAAAAGCATCGACTATTATCCAATAACAGGTTTAATCCTACGCTGGAATATGTCATTGATGTCCTTGATATCAAAACTTCTTTTAATATTTCAGTCACCATCCAATCGAGGGTTCCATCTGGTTTAATTTTATTTGCAAATACCACTGAAATATTTTACTGTTGACTCGCGAACTAATTTGACTGGATATTTGGTCAACATTAATATACTCGTAACTGAGCAAGAGCAATTTCTTTTCAGAGAATGCTGTTGGAAAATCCACCCTGAGTTCAGGGTTGGATGGGGTTATTGAGATAATTGTTTTTTTTTTGCTGGTTTAGTATTCTTGACTATCTGCTACACTACTTCTATCAACATTACTTTTTTCTTTTTCTTTCAAACTGTGGGTATTTTGCCTCAATTAAATCAGACGTTATTTCCTAATCGTAAATCTTAATCATCGTTGAAAATTCATCATCTGATATTATTTCGTCGTTAAGACTATTTGACAGCAATGATGATAATTTGGAATATGCAGCCATAACGGTATGCGATTTAATTATTTTCTCGTTTAGTTTATTCTGACTACATGTATATATTTGTTTGCAATTTTATCAAACACGAAAGCTACTGTTCTTGTCGCTGAAACAAAAAATGTTATAACTACTGGTGACGTCACAATTGACGGTGTTATGGTTGATAGTATCAAACTAGTTCCATCAATTACATATGAAACCGACTACACAATTATATTAACGACGACAACGCACGTACGATATATTTTATATTTATTGTGTACACATCAATGAGAATTTTTAGTTTACTTTGTAATTGTTGCACTTAATTGAATCTATACAGTTGGGCGTTCGTTATGTCATTACTTAAATCAATTACAAATTATACATACCATGTTAATGACGCTGATGCTAAATCACCACTCATGGGGGTTATTCTAAATGGTTCAGTGGATCCATTTTCCATTATTGCTCTTGTATTATTGACACCAGTGGATGTACTTGATGATATATTAAAAAATACTGGCGAAATCAGTGTTAATATATTGATACCCCGGACAGATGTGGTAACTCGCTCGAATGGTGATAATTTGAGGTGTCCAGGTGAAATAACCATGTTGTATTGAGTACACAGTATCGATATTTTCTTTTTGCGGTATTTTAACCTTATCAATCCTTTCAGCGATAGCAGGAAAATCACTAACGATCTAATTTCGTGTTCCTTTTATCGTCTCGATGCTTGTTTTGATACCATAAGGTTTTATAGCAACAGTCAGCAGAGTAACAAAGAAATTTTTCTAAAATTTCTACGGAGATTTGTGAACACGCCTACATGAACATCATGTTGGGCCCGCAGTGTTGATAGTTTATTGTCACCGGTATCTACATATTTTTTGTTACCGCGTCTTTGTTTTAAACATTCACCAAATGTCGTTATTTTATTGGAGTTCATATTGAGTTCGCCTATCATTGTGTCACCGGATTGTTGTACTCTGCGAGAATATTATCTAATATCGTTGGAAAACGAACTCTGGGTTTAATCTAACAAGTTTAATAAAATCCGGCTATGGAGTTTTGCGTTACTCCATTAATTCTAAAAATAATATCGTTAAACGATAGATTACTCGTCCTTAATCTTTCCTGGTCATCCTGAAATATAGCAATTTCGTTTGGATCCACGTTTGCAAGATTTAGTAATTCTTATAATTCGTCGTTAATGATTTTATTTCACACTCTTCCGTGATTTGTGCTCATGTTTTTGACCAGAGATCGATGTTCCGTTAATAGCTGTCGTTACGATTTTCATTTTATTTTTAAATCATAGATTTACAACGCTGACTAGAATCATCATGTACAGCTTTATGATGTGTTTGGGTTGATTTTGATATAGGATCGAGTACAGCAATTACTTATCTACAGCATTGGTTGGTCCGTCATTGTCTGTTTTGGCAGCATTGAGTACCATATTCTCACTTTGCGATTGCTGATATATTTAGAAATTGTTTTGGATGGGCTAATCCGTACGAATCGAAATAAATATTTCCAAGTGAATCAATCTCATATGCGGTCCAGTGAGTTCCATTTCCAGTGGAATTCTCGAGATTAATGATACCGGGTTCAAAGGTATAGGTATGGAAGGTAACTGGTCTCGCATAGAAACACCTCTAAGGTGTTTAATTCTTAATTTTGTATAGCAGCATCGATTAATTTGAAATTTGACATATGTGTTATTAAATCGTCAGTCGTTTTCCCTACGAATAAATCCTCCCTCGTAATATCAGGCCGCTTCCATACGTGAAACGACTCCCTGTTAACCTTACACCATTGCCTAATGACGTTATATCTTTCTGTTCGGAAGGTATAATGGCAGCATGATATTTAAAATAGCTGCACGTGGCAACTTTAATGGGTATCAGATAGGCACCTTTTTCAATAAATGACGAGTTATAAGATGTCTTTAATAAGAAGTCCATGTTCATACGTACATCCACATTAACGCGAAATATGCATAACAATTTTTTAAAGCTGGTTACTACGTTGGCAGTACAGGAAGCACCAATTATACTATGTTGGTACTTGGCCAGAACAAAAATGTGAAGAAATTGTGATGCCGTCATTATTCTTCATTCAAGCTAGATTTTCAAGATGGCCGCTGTGCTGACTTTATTTGAATTCATATCAGTAGTAGTATTGTCTGAGATATCATTTGATGTATTTTATGTTTCTTATGAGGACCTCTGAAATTGACCATATTGGATATCCAAGCAACACCATTTCATAAATAACCATTTTGTACATTGAATAAGCTATTATGGTTTCGGCTCAGTAGAACGAAATATTCAATGCTAGAAAACAAAAACAATCTTGATTATGGCAATGCTGTTTCCAAACCATCAATCGAACTGCATCTCAGTATATATGACAAATATATCTGAACAGTGCAAGGAATCAAAAGAAATAACTGCTTTAAATGTCACATGGTAACCTCATAAACATATAAATTCATAACAATACTATTAAAGGTACTGCAAACTCAATTATACTTATGCAGTATATACATATATTCACATTAGCTGCATTATGATACGACACATCTTAGCTGTAATTATATAGAGGGCAATATGATCATATAGATGACCAATGTTTTCCCAATTGAATCACTAATTACCTACCTGTCCTTCTTTTGACAAAGATGTGATCGGATCAAGTACGGGCAAATTCATCTGAAAGGTACAAGACATTATTCAACTACATAATATTTTACATAAGTAATTAACGCATAAAACTGTGAGAGGACTTTCTATAAAGATTCCTAAAAACAGGAGACGTCTACTGAATTGCATATCAATAGCAAAAAATGCTTTATAATAGTCATATACAATTTACTGTCAAAACGTATATTGATTAAACGACAAATCAACTCGAGCCGAAATCAAAATATACTCAATTATAATCGAAAATGAAAATGTTTAAAATCTAACAGTTAACTATGATGGAAATACAATTCACGTCAAAATGTTGATATATAATGTAACCAATTTGATGATCTACAAACAATATTGTAAATTAAGAAGCACTTACCTTGGCAATTATCCAACCATATACAACAATACAATGTTTATTATTACGACATTTGCCAACTTTTGACTTTGTTCAATGCAGAATATAAACATGAATAGTCATTGACATACGTTGCAAAACAGGTCACAAGCATTATGCAACCTAACATATACAATGACAACATGTATTTCATTCAATAAAGACACGTGCCAAATTTGTACTGACCATGCCAACAAATTGTAAGATTTTATTTTGATTTTGATTTAACACCTATGTTAGCGACACGTGATAATTAATATCGTGGGAATTATCTGTGCATGGATTTGACATTGCCTCCATAACGGTGCTTATTATGAACAAGAACGTTTTTATATTGTATCATCAGAATAAAACAAAATGTTCTAAGTAGTGTATTAGCTATTAAACAGAATTGCAGTGCAAAATAGTATTGTTATACAATTAACGTTATAAAGCCATGTTGTGCACTTAATTTGCCTTTCATCCAACGCTTCAGTGAATATGAGTTTAAACACAGACACGAAGTTTTTTTAAAATCGGAAGTCATTACATCGAACACGTTTCGTTTGTAGTATTTCGTTATTTAATACAACTATTTCTATTAAGCCATAAGGAATGTCACTGATGTGATCAATTTCAACATGAATGATGTTTGGTTTATTCATGAATGAATTGTTTTAAGATTTTACATTCTTGGCAAAATACTACTTTAATCCCAAACTCTTGCAGAGTATCAGATATATGGCAAAAGAGGATAAGAATTTATAATCTTTAACATCCAAATTCGGCAGACGCAACAAATGAAAACTGTGTTCGATGTAATGACTTCGACATTAAAAAAACTGTTGTAGTTCCCTAATTATGGAACTATTCCGCATTTCATAATATCAGATTAATTGGCTCCAAGCTCATTAATTCACGTGAACGTTTAAATCAATTTATACTGGTAAATATACAACTCAATTTTAAACCAACTATGTATATTTAAGGATACCTAGAACATACCCGTATATGGATTATACAACAGACAAAACATAAAGCAATACACCTCGGTTGGGTATCTCCTTTGATGTTACATTCTTTAGACACTGTTTTGTATGTAGTATTCATTTTTAGACTTCAATACGACATACACATATTATACTGTATAGGCAACTCTATATTCGACCTAATTAAAATCAATTATCAAATTTACTAAATATATGGACAGCGATTATTGGGACTTCTCAGTTATTAAAGTTTGATTAAAATATAGTATCAACAAAGATAACCCACAGTATTCTATGGATTTGGAGGTGCAGTGGAACAAGATCTAAGACCAGGCACAATGACCAGCCTATTTGCAAATCTGAAGTGTTGTTTAAAACAGTTTCTCATAAGATCATCTAATGTATATAATATGCACCAACGATATAACATTAATACATGTATATGTTGTCAGCTTGGACATTCTGAAGATTGAAACATTTATTTAATATTTGACATCACATACACTATCCAGTGTTGTACAAAGATTGTACTAGTTTCCAAAGTAAAACAATTGAATATATAAGACTTTCCTATTTGATCATACATTCTGTTTTAACTGATCATTAATACCCATCAGACAGGGGCCAGTTACAGAACATTGAGAAGGTTGTTAATGAAATTAACTATAAATTTATTACAAATATATGTTCTAATGTCAAATATTATCCAACTGCTGAAAGCAAATAAAGGTTACGTTGAAAAGAACGTAGAGATGTGGTTAAAGGGTATGATCGTAACGAACAAAAGTCGCATGTGGTCCTGGTTTCATTCTCATGAATAACTAAAACATCTACTTGAATCGACAAAACCAGTGAAATGTGGCGTGGAATTAAATGACTGAAGTTGTATGTTTCTATAGTGTCTATGAGGCTAACCAAAATATGAGTAATCCAGTTTCAGAATAAACAACAATAGAACTGTTTCATCGCAATAATCGCGCTCATATTGATTACAATTGATGCAGTGATGAGTTAAATACATTTGTATTCTACTCTCGGTATCAAGTGTTCAAATCTCAGTTACTAAATTTAAGTCAAGATGCAGACAGAGACATTAGGCTGTTATAGATGATACGACATATGAATTGCACATTATAACATAATTAGTGTAACTACAAAAATAGTAAACACAGCTTAATTACTGCTGTTTGTTCGCTACAGTGGCATTGCTGACGCATTCACTTCCATTTCGTTTCGTTCTAGTTAATTTCAAGTCTGCTTAATTCAGTTTGTCTACTGCATGCACAAACTGCTGCTGCGAAACAGTTGTGTGTACAATATGGCGGTAAAAGATATCGAGAGTTTGACCAGTCTCTTGATGAAAGAAATAATGACCTTGATAGAGTTAAGGATAAAGTTATAAAAACCACAGGAGATTATACTGCTCTATTATCAAGTAACAATCAAGAGAAATAATGATTTGAACCAATGACTATTATATACGTGAGCCTTGAATTTGTAAAGGATCAATAATTATGAAGCATCTCGTGATGGTGTATTCATAAATTATCGGTGGAAAAGAACAGTGGGCACTGTCAATAATAGTGGTTATCTAATGTGTACTGTTGCAGAAAAATATTTGTCATTAATTCATTTTCGACGTGTATAAGGTAGAAATCCAGGATGGTCTTATGATCGATCATATTAACAAGAACAAACTCGATAATTCTTTAAAATACCTTGAAGCTCTTACATAGGGCGAAAATTCTGCACTTGGAAATACTTAAAATATTACAGTTTTTTTATGAAAATAGCTTCTACATAAAACAAAACTGAGACCAATGATAAATTAATATTGCAATCAGTATATGCAGCAGGTAAATATTTCGTTATATGTGTATCTATTGTTCATCGTGTTGCAGATACAAAACCAAAACCTGCTTTTTCAAACAAGTATACAAACTGGATTTAAGTTTCTGATGATAGAGCTAACGGCGAGAACTATATTATTTTTAGCAATCTAACAGTAACTGTATTATTCAAAGTAATAACTATTTTATTTATAAGTAACTGTATATAATAATGTCTAAAACATGTATTTCTCGATTAGAACCATAGCGCTTTACTAACGCGTTAGATTATGGTACTGATGGTCAGAGGTTCGATTATTATAGCAGCCATAGTGGCGACGGTTGCGTAATAGCGGTTTGTCTAAATAAGTAGGGTCCGCCCAAAATCTCGAAGTTCAACATAAAACATATACACTATACCACTCCCTCACTACGGTCTTGTGTTGTTTTAGCACCCCCAGGGTTGATTTTAGGAGGTGGGAGTGTGCAACAATCTGTTGCGTATAGAGAACAACTCAGTATCTTGTGCCGTCCTAACATAAATTATATGTACTTGTTGAAACTGTTAAATGTCATAAGGCAATCGATGGGTTCATATGGGAAATGCGCTGTGATCCTAAAATTGAGGTTTACTGTAAGTATTGTAAATAGTTATGTACTGTGTCGTCGTTAATCAGGCACTTCATCAAGAGCATGATACACTCTTGTTTGACAGGTTAAGGACAGATTAAGGGTTCAGATAGGGGATTGTGTTTCGTGCTGCACCCTGAACTTACTAAGATGTCATAAGGCAACTTGGCGGGTTCACGTGGGGTTGTGTTGTTCTGTATATGTGACCTCTGGACTTTCTAAGATGTTGTAATGCAACTTAGGAGTTCACATGCGGTTGTATTCATTTATATATCTAAACCCTTCTAAGATGTCATAAAGCAACTTAAGGGGAATGGAGAATGTGCTGTCCATATCTCATTTTTTTAAAGATATATGTATTATATAATGAAATATATAAAAAAACATAATGACTTCATTTCTGATATTATACATTTGAAAATTGAAGGAATACAATTATCCGATGATTCTATTCTGAAAAGAATTCTCTCTGATTTCGACTATTTACATGAAGTCAAATCTGTAAGTAGATATATTCTACTATCGGAGTGTAAATTTATCAAGCAAATTCAACTAGCAATATACGAATCATTACCGGATGATATAGTATTAAAAAAGTGTATACCTGTCGTTACCGATGTAGAAAATATTAGATCGGAATTATCAGAACAATACGAAACACAAACCAATATTAATACACGTGTATGGCAACTAAAATGGATTATAGAAAACAAAAGCATCGACTATTATCCAATAACAGGTTTAATCCTACGCTGGAATATGTCATTGATGTCTTTGATATCAAAACTTCTTTTGATATTTCAGTCACCATCCAATCGAGGGTTCCATCTGGTATAATTTTATTTGTAAATACCACTGAAATATTTTACTGTTGACTCGCGAACTAATTTGACTGGATATTTGGTCAACATTAATATACTCGTATCTGAGCAAGAGCAATTTCTTTTCAGAGAATGCTGTTGGAAAATCCACCCTGAGTTCAGGGTTGGATGGGGTTATTGATATAATTGTTGTTGTTGCCGGTTTCGTATTCTTGACTATCTGCTACACTACTTCAATCAATATTACTTTTTTTCATTTTCTTTCAAACTGTGGGTATTTTGCCTCAATTAAATCAGACGTTATTTCCTTATTGTAAATCTTAATCATCGCTGAAAATTCATCATCTGATATTATTTCGTCGTTAAGACTATTTGACAGCAATGATGATAATTTGGAATATGCAGCCATAACGGTATGCGATTTAATTATTTTCTCGTTTAGTTTATTCTGACTACATGTATATATTTGTTTGCAATTTTATCAAACACGAAAGCTACTGTTCTTGTCGCTGAAACAAAAAATGTTATAACTACTGGTGACGTCACAATTGACGGTGTTATGCTTGATAGTATCAAACTAGTTCCATCAATAACATATGAAACCGACTACACAATTATATTAACGACGACAACGCACGTACGATATATTTTATATTTATTGTGTACACATCAATGAGAGTTTTTAGTTTACTTTGTAATTGTTGCACTTAATTGAATCTATACAGTTGGGCGTACGTTATATTATTTACTTAAATCAATTACAAATTATACATACCATGTGAATGACGCTGATGCTAAATCACCACTCATGGGGGTTATTCTAAATGGTTCAGTGGATCCATTTTCCATTATTGCTCTTGTATTATTGACACCAGTGGATGTACTTGATGATATATTAAAAAGTACTGGCGAAATCAGTGTTAATATATTGATACCCCGGACAGATGTGGTAACTCGCTCGAATGGTGATAATTTGAGGTGTCCAGGTGAAATAACCATGTTGTATTGAGTACACAGTATCGATATTTTCTTTATGCGGTATTTTAACCTTATCAATCCTTTCAGCGATAGCAGGAAAATCACTAACGATCTAATTTCGTGTTCCTTTTATCGTCTCGATGCTTGTCTTGATACCATAAGGTTTTAAAGCAACAGTCAGCAGAGTAACAAAGAAATTTTTCTAAAATTTCTACGGAGATTAGCAGCAGAGGAGACGAATCAGACAATGTCTTTAAACAAGTTTTCAATGGATTAGGGCTTAAAACCCGATCAAAACGGCTACAAATCAATGAAACAGGCAAAAAATAATGAAAAATCAATGAAATCAGTCAAAAAAAATAATGAAAAAATTAATTAAATCAAAAAAAAGAAAGTCTCCAATTGCCAAACGGAGACTTAGTCATTTTTGTCTGAAAACATGATCCTGCAGGATTTTCAAAATGGGTAAAAACTCTTCAACCGAATATTTTATCAAGTCCGATACGATATCGTGTCCTCGGGTCTGCTAAATTTATTGCCACAAATCCGTGTGGTTTTGACTGAGCGTGACTAAAGAAATTTCTAAATTGATTATGATTCATATCACCGCTGCACCAGGTCTGATGAATATTTCTAAGAGTATGAGTATCAACTCCATTAAACACACACAACACATTGCAATTATCGCGAATCACTTTTGGTATTTGTATGTATCGTAGAGTGACATATATCACATCAGTGTTTTTATGCCTGCCTCTGGGAAAAATCCTTGTAGGATTTTTTTGATTATCTAACATGATATCGTCATAGACAACTAAATTGTTAATACTTCCATCGATGTCTTCCACGGAAGGGGCTTCATCAATATCAGTAATAAATTCAATAAAATCATCGTCGATTTCAAATTCTTTTGCTTTTTCGTTAAAATCTTTTAGCACTTCATAGCATCGCTGATCGTCTACACTCGGGGCTATTAAATACAATTTAAATACAATTTGTCCCATTTCATCCATCTTGTTATCAAATTAAGTAACAATTGTGTTTTACCACATCCGGATGGTCCGATTATAATCATTCTAATTGAATTCGGTAAAATTTCATGGTGTTTAATAAGTTCCCGTCGTCGGATAGCTGAATAATCAATTACATTCATGATCTTATATATAAAATATGGATCTATATTGTGTGAAGTGTAAAACACGTACTGGTACAGATGACTTGACGACAATTACAAATAAAAATAACCGATCAGCGCTTTCTGGTAAATGCGTACAATGTAGTACAATGAAATTTAGATTTGTTTCTAAACCCAAGGAACCTTTAAAAAAAACGAGGAGGTGATATCGCTGCCAAATTGGCAAAATTCCCTGGAACCCCATGGGCAAAATACCCCGGAGAAAAACACCTTCCAGGATATAGCTACTGTGGCCCCGGAACACGATTAGATATCAGACTCAATCATCATAACAAAACCAACCCCGGTGAAGAACCAATAAACGCCATTGATAAGGCCTGTCACCTTCATGATGTGGCTTATAAAAGCAATAATCTGCAACACAGGCATCTAGCAGATGTGAAATTAATTCATGCGTTCAATGCCATTCCTGATAAATCTTTCAAAGAAAAATTGGCTTCATTTTTGATAAAATCGGCTATGAAAAGTAAATTGATGTTAGGTGCTGGTAATTAATAACAACATGGAATCTATTTATTATTCCCCAAGAGGATACTAGAGGGGTAAATCAGCAATCAATAAACTCGCTAGCGCTGCAAAAGTGAAAAAAACCACTGCGGCTAATTGGTTATCCAAACAGGCACTATAGCAGATTTATCTACCACCGCCTAAACAAATTAATTACTCGCATTTTGATGTGACCGTCCATAATGAAGTTCATCAGGCTGATATAATATTTTTACCACATGATGGTGGTTATAAATACGCGTTAACAATAATTGATATTGCAAGTCGATACAAAGAATCAGAACCGTTAAAAACAAAATCAGCAACTGAAGTGGCTTCTGCATTTGAAATGATTTATCGAAGGGGCCCTCTGCACTGGCCAAATCTATTACAAATTGATCCTAGCAAAGAATTTCAGGGTGCAGTGTTATCAACAATGAAACATCATACTGTCACAATACGACGAGGACATATTGCGCTACATCGTCATCAGACAATTGTTGAAAGGTTTAATAGGACGATTGCTGAGCTGTTATTTGGATATCAATACGCAATAGAATTCATCCAAGAAAAAAGATCCCGTGAATGGTTTAAAAGGTTACCAGCTGTGATTACTGCACTGAATAACGAGATTACTAAAACCATTAACATGAAACCTATAAATGCGATTAAAAAGAAGTCAATACCCGCACAACCACAAAAAGATTTCAAAGAACCAATTCTTGGTAGTAATGTCATTGTGAGGTATTTATACGAACCAGGAGAGCTTGAAGGTGGCAGAAAAAGGACTACTGATCCTATTTGGAGTGTTACTTAACACAAGATATCTAGTATAACACGATCTACGGGTAGACCTCCAATCTATAAACTGGATTCAACTGCCCCTCAACGAGGATTTACTAGACAACAACTGCAAGTGATACCCGAGGATACTCAATTACCACCACGGGGTCTTAACTAGCGCCGTTGCGTCTATTGCACTCAAGACAAGTCAACATCACATTGTTTCTGACATGACCGAGATTGTTATTTTTTCTGTCTACGGTAAATTGGCGAGGATCTTTATCCGAATACTGCCAACGCATTATACAATTGCAACTTGCGCAGTGATTATTCTGTTGTTTCTTCAAAGTGATTATTAATTCAGCATCAATATCAAATTCTCGTTGTTTTTTTTTTGTCTTGTTGTTTGTAATGGGGGAGGTTTTTTATCAATACTTTTAACATCAATATGATCTATTGTGGTGTCATCATCTAAAACAATTCTTCGGAGTGTATTTTTCGTACTCTGGATACTGCAAGATAGACTAAATTTGACCATTCGATGCGATTATCTACCATCCAAACAATTGTTTCGGATATAGTCAATCCTTGCTAAGAATGTATTGTTGTTGCGTATCCTAGCGTCCATGGGGATTTATTAGCACGCAATGCATCTTCAACGACATTGATATCAACCAACACAATATCATTTAATACGAGAATTTGTTTTTCACTTTGTCCTGGAATATCAACTTCAATGTTCTGTTTTCGTGTATCCGATGGCCTATAACAAAGAGGTACTGGAAGTGTTGCAAATCTTTTTTTATGCAATTCAAATAATTTCATCTGAAGTGTGTCCCTGACTATTTTTCTACTTGCAATTATCAAATCATTTGGTCTCCATGCTTCCCAAAACTCATTCATTGGAGTTTCCGAAATTATTTCACGGGCTATTTCACACTGGATTCTATCCGGTTGTAATCTAATTAGTTTCTTAAATTATTTTAATTTTTCATCAAGTGATCTATGATCGGTATCAATTTCTTCATAATAGTCTATAAAACCCTTTAGCCATTCATGTGGGGATGCACCTACAAATGG
Organism: Unio pictorum; assembly: GCA_030141615.1. Taxonomy (NCBI): domain Eukaryota; kingdom Metazoa; phylum Mollusca; class Bivalvia; order Unionida; family Unionidae; genus Unio; species Unio pictorum. The sequence continues at coordinate 280,031 of JARLTB010000050.1, forward strand.
GGGTGGTTGGCCGTGATCACCGCACATGACGACTTTTGTATTTTTCAATAACAACCACTCAAGAAATATGTTTAATACATCTTCTAACACTGTGTCTATTTCATCCCAAATCATGATTTCAGGAATAAATTTTTCACCCATACGCTCAGGAGTCCATTTATCTCCCTTCCATCGGAAAAAAACTGTGATAGGTACAGGCATTTACCCCTCTCTATATCATTTCTCTTGCAAGTCTGTGAGTTGGTGTTAGTACAATCATATTTGATTTCCCACGGAATAACTCAATTGCCCGGGTTGTTTTTCCTGACCCACCACAACCGTTTAAATAAACTGTTTTATATCTACAGATTGGATCAGAACACAGTGGTGCATTAGAAAATTCTGAACACTGATTGCTTTTTAAATAATTATTTTCAATTGTAACATCTGGTGATTGAATATAATCATGAAGCATTTCCCGCTTAATTCTCCATGACCCCCAATTCTCGTTGCCAGTAGTCTTGCTACCGTTTATAAAATCAGCCATTTTGCTATTTATGTAAAATGAATCAGTGGCAACTCTAACTGCGGTGTTAGGAAATTTATTGATCATCGAAAACAGATTAATAGAAGCATAACCAAGCATAGAAGCTCTTAAATGTGTGTACTGAGGATTGTACCCAACGTTGTAGGTAACAAATGTACCCAATTGGGTTCCATCGGACAGAAATGCGTCCTTACGATTAACATATAGGCCCTTATTTGTTAAATCTGCGATTACAAAATCGTATTCAGCATTGTCTATAATCAATCGTGAAGAATATCTTGTATTGTCATATTTTCCACCCTGGGTAAATTTACCGATTATTCTTCTACTGAGATCTTTTGCTTCGTTGTTTCTGATTTCAAATAATTGTTGGGACCAATCCATGATTTGTTGTTCATTAAAATCAGGAAACAGTTTTCGCTGTTCGCTAATTATTTTTTCTAGATCAGGTTGTGGTAACCACACTGATTTCTGTGCTCGGTAGGATATAATTGCTTCACTGACAATTAATGATTTTAACATCTTACAATCAAGCATATACCGTAATAACACTATTGGCATCCAGTGTTTTTCAGACATGTGTTTACCAATCCAAAGATAACTACACGGATGAAGTCCTGTAGCCAATTCAAATGATACTACACAAGCGAATCCGGTTAAATCAAAATCAGGCAGTGGTCCATTAATAGCAACACGGGCCATTTCGTGTGTGGGGTGTCCAAATCGTTTGAAATACTCAGCACATTCTCCATACCCGAGAAAACTCCCTGGATAACACGCAATCATATCAACGGAAATAACGGTTTCAGTGTCATATTTTGTATTCCACAACCCTCCATGGCTGTATTCAAGACAGGACAATCTGACATCTGATAAAAACTCACTTCGTGTTGGTTTCCACGCATTTTCTTCCTAGCAAAATGTGCTGCAATTGATGGTAGTGTAAAACACTTTGCTAATAATTGATCGTTGTCTTCCCCCTCCAGTGAAAACTCACTAGCTAGTTTTTTCATTTGATCATGCAGTTCTTCAGTAAAGTACAATTCTCCGTCGGGTCTTCCAAACTGATCAAATTTGCATTCATCGTCTGCAGTACTGTGAAATAACCACATTGACACAGTGTCTTCTTTACTCAAATGGTAAATAGCATCAAATAATTTCTGCTCTGAAAAAAAAACTCTTCTGTTGGAGGAATATATTTTACAGTTCTATCCCGTGGAAATATTGTTACTGCAGATGACCATGCGTGTTCGTTATGATCAATAATTTCAATTGGAGCTCCCTGTGATTTATATTTCGATTCGTATAATACTTCTCCGGTGATTGTCGTTACTGATATTGGAAATCTTAATGATTTTTCTAATTTAATTATATCCTGAATTGTTGATCCATGCTCTTTTACCGTTAATTCCCATTCGGTTATTTTTTTTCGTCTTAGATCAGTCAATTTGTTTCCCCGGGACGCATTTGTGAAGTGTTCCATTATTCGTTCTGCTACACAATTGAGCCCTGTCGAATATTTCATGGGTGCTAGTTTTGCAATATCAGGTTTTTCATTGAGCGGATATATCCCGTAAACAACTGCTGTTACAGGATAAGATCTTTCGTAGTATGGTTTGTCAATTCCGGTCAAAATTCCTGGTTTGGAATATTTATTCACGGTGACAGTTTTTTTGTCCCTGAGAATGGGTTCAAATTTATCCCTAATGATCCATTTTCCAGTATCACGGATAAGGAATTTTATTCGAAAAAAATACCTTTTTTCCCCAAGATGTGAAATTATCACTGCTGCTTTTTCATCATTCATGGTAGCGTCAACAACACCATCAATTCGAAATGTTGACCAACAATAAGATGCTCCATCACGCTTGAATTCATTAAAACAGTCTCTGATTTTACTAATCATGGCTCTATCAAGAATTTTATTCTTTGGTGTATTAGAAACTATATCAAGATTGAATTGAGCATTTTTCCAGGGTAATCTCTTGTTACCGTCTATTAAACGTTTTTTGGGTTTATCGAGATTAAATCTAGGATTAATTTTCAATAATCTCTTAAACTCCTTCAATTTTTCGTCTATTGGACGTTTTTTGGTTTATCGAGATTAAATCTAGGATAAATTTTCAATAATCTCTTAAACTCCTTCATGTTTCCGTCTCTTTGACGTTTTTTTGGTTTATCGAGATTAAATCTAGGATTAATTTTCAATAATCTCTTGTTACCGTCTATTAAACGTTTTTTTTGGTTTATCGAGATTAAATCTAGGATTAATTTTCAATAATCTATTGAACTCCTTCATGTTTCCGTCTATTGGACGTTTTTTTTGGTCTATCGAGATTAAATCTAGGAATAATTTTCAATAATCTCTTAAACTCCTTATCAGTATTGAATTGAGCATTTTTCAAGGGCGTTATTTTAGGTAATCTCTTTAACTCCCTCATGCTATACTAAAAACAAGTATTTAAATGAAAGATTTATGTATAATGAATCATTGCAAATGGCTCATGATTGGATCAGTAACCCCGTGTAACAAATCATGCAGAAATGAGTTCTGTAGGTATCATATACAAAGTTTTCGACGTGGAAGCCTTGGTCCGGTACCCTGTATTCGATGTGGGGTTGGGGTCAGGGGAAAATCACAATTGTGTATTGCTTGTGGTGGAAAGCGATACAAGGAATTGAAGCGTTATTATGATAACAGAATAAAAAATGGAAAATCAATCAGAAATTATGACCCTGAAAAAGTCCCTGACCCTGACAGAATTAAGGATAAAATCATAAGAACTCCCCAAGACTACATCAAAAGATTCTCCAGTGATGTAATCATTAAACCAAACAATGAATTAGACAAATAGTATTAGTATACGAGTGAAAGAATTCAGACAGCATCCCTTGATTACAAATTATGAAGCATCCAGTGATGGTGTTGTAAGAAACCGTAGACTGAAAAAACCGGTCGGTTTTGTGAGTAATCAAGGGTATTTGTTGTTTACTGTTGGAAAGAAGAAATATCACAATCATCGTTTCATATTTGAATGTTTCAATGGATTGATCGAGGATGGTCTTGTTATTGATCACAAGGATTCTAATCCAAAGAATAACAAATTGGATAATTTAGAAGCTATCACACAGAGTGAGAATTTGAAACGAGGAAGGACTGGCACTTGCAAAACAGTTGGGAAGAGACCTGTGAAATCTTTGAATACAACAACTAACGAAGAGAAAATATTTCAATCAATGAATGAAGCCGGAAAATATTTCAATATTTGTTCACCTTCTGTACAAAGAGTTCTAGAGGGGATTTATCGATCGGCCATTTCAAAAAAGAGCGGACAGAAAGTTCAATTCAGTTATGTCTAATGCGTCATATTTTTCAATTAGAGATATGTCATTGTTATAGAATAATGAATTCTGAAAACATGAGTAGCATCATAGTTGAAATTTTAAAATTGAAGAGTCATAATATTGAACTATCAGATGGGTAAATCCTGATCCAATCAAGTCAGATTTTTAGGGTATAGAATATGGTGTTAGCACTAACAAATACATGCTACCAAAGAAATATGCACTCATCAAAAGAATTCAGAATTCTATTAGGGACTCTCTTGCATTTTCCAGTGACATCAGTGTGTTCGTTCCGTTATATACTATCGTAGAAGAAATACGAAAAGAATTGGGTAACGAATACGAATTGAAAAAGGAGGTCAATTCTAAAATTAGAAACCTACGGGCGTTAATTCAAGAAAATGAACGATTTTGATTGCCCGACCATTTATCATTTTTTGATTGCCCGACCCCCTTATCATTTTTTGATTGTGACCTTCCCTCATAGAGAATTTCATTTTTTTAGCCGACCCTCAAGGGGAAATGTCAAAAATCAGTGAATAAATCGATGGACGATATGTCAGATTGATCAAAATAGAATGGCGAAAGTGTCAGTATTATTAATTTTATATACAATTTGGACACTTTCGCCATCGATGATAGAAGCTGTTTTATGATGAAATAACACTTCCATGACCGTGATAAAAATCATCCAACATGTCATTGATGTCAAGAAAGTGAGGAAAGTGTCATAATTAATATTTTATATACAATTTGGTCACTTTCCTCATCATTGACAGAGCTGTTAAAATAACAAACAAAGACTTCCACGGTGGTGTTAAAAATCATCCGACATGTCATTGATGAGGAAAGTGTCAGTATTAAATATTTTATATACAATTTGGACACTTTCCTCATCAATGATCACACCCTTAAAATGTCAAAATAACACTTCCATGACCGTGCTAAAAATCATCCGACATGTCATTGATGAAAAAATAGAATGGCGCAAGTGTCAGTATTAAATATTTTATATACAATTATGACACTTGCGCCATCATTGATAGAGCCGTTAAAATGTCAAAAATAGAGTTGCACGGTGTTGTTAGGTCGGGTTTGAAAAATTGTTTTACAATTGAAAAAATGTTTCTGATTTCAAATAATGGTCAATGAAGCATTAACGACCCGATTGGCTCGTGAACGATTAGATGCAATTAAGAGATTTATACCAATTCGTGACTTTGTAAGGAATAAACTGCAACAACGACAGTCTTCAGACTGACTTTTCTACTGATACACAACAGTTATTTAAACCGTTAATTAGCGCAACTGAGCATGTAACATCAGCAATTTCTAAACAAGAAGAGTCTTTTCTCCCTGTGTTAGAAAAAATAGCAAAAAGAACTAAACCATTAAATACACTTCCTCAGGATATATCATTTCAGAAAGAACAAGTTAGTAGACTACTTAAATCAAGGAAATTATTAGCGGATCTATTTACCGATTAAGCTAAACAACTAATTCTCAATGAGAAGGAGGGCAATTTGCTGCTAACAGCTATGATTCACAAGATAATTTTTTCACGGACAATTATACGGATTATAGAATGTCACATAATGAATGGGCTGATATAGTGTATGAAATAAATACCGGGAGTATAGATAGAAGGAAGACGAAATATCGGGAATTCAAGAGAAATTTTGATTATCACTTACAACAAGAAAGAAAACGCCAAACAAAACAAGAAGAACTTGATGATGATGATGATAAACTGGATGAAGCAACTGGTTATAGTGGAAAGGGATTAGGGATTCCAAGTAGGGTATGTCCTGATAGTGTTATCAATGATATATCACGATTAGAAGTTCTTGTAGGAGGGTTCCGAGCTGGAAATAACTCACCCGAAATAATTAATGAAGCAGCTGATATCTGTAGACGGTTATTTCAAGGCGGTATCATGGTTATTAAATCATATCGAGATTTCATTGACGAGTTAGCAAATGGGTATCATAGTGACTGAATTCAAAAATTGTTTTATGAATCTGATGACGAAGTCAATTGATTAGATAAATAACAATTAAATAAGAATGATCATACACTACAATCATGATAAACCAGCCAGTGTCTATGTAGTTAATTCACGGTTTCCAGTTTATAGCGCATATTACGGAGATGGTTTCGGTGATACCATTTTAGGATTATTTTCAAGAATGGCCCCAAAAGTGATGCCGTTTGCTAAACAATTAGGAATAAAAGCCATTGATGTTATTCGTGATAAGGGTATTAGTGCTGTGGGAGATCTTGCGGGAAAAGAGTTTTCAGCCGTGAAGAATAAAATAACATCATTAGTTAGACGAAAAAAGAAACCGGTACCATTGCCATCTACAGCGGAAATGCCTGCAAGTGTTAGTAAAATTATAAATAACGCAGTAGATGAAAAATTAGCATCATTGGTGACTCCAAGTGACCAAAATAACATTATAGCAAACATGATAGCGGGAAGTGGCTTTAAAAAACCACGACGATGAAAATCTTTTTACGATGAAAATCCTTTACGATTTCACGATTTAGACTCTGATAAAACGAATAAAATGTTCAAACGGTCACCTGATCCAGCATTTGATATGGATGCCCCAGTACTCAAGAATGATTCTGTACGCGATTTTCAATTTTATTCTTATCACGCAGTACAACCATATCTCCGATCGCGAATTGAACTTCAAGTTCATGATACCAGTAAATACTTTTTGCCGTGTGAGGCATTTATTGAAGTACAAGGATAACTTGTAACCAATGTTGCTGCTAATACACCATATGACAATAACCCAACTATCCGAGTTGGTTTTGTCAATAATGGTATCATGGCGTTATTTGAAAGTGCAAGATATCTCATTGATGGAAAATAAATTGAATCCATTGACCGTGAAGTTGATGTTGCCACAACAATCATAGGGCTAGCAAGGTATTCTGATGATTATACAAGATCAGCGGGTCCATATATGATGTTTTCTAAGGATATTACTGATCACCCTGAACACGTCCAGTATTCTAGAGTAAAGGCATCACTGAATACTGCAGTTGATCCAGCACCAGCCGGATATATAAGACCAGCTGGTACTTTTGATATCATAAATAACATCCCTAATTATAATCGACGATTTTCATGTGCGATTCCACTGCATCATATTTTCGGATTCTGTAGAAATGTTAGAAAAGTTATTTATGGAGCTAAACACACAGTAGCACTTGTGAGAAAGGGTACTGATAATGATGCAATCTGGTGTGATGCTGGTGTTGCTGATGGTAAAGTCATTTTAACAAAACTATCATTAAGGATGCCAGTGTTAACTCCATCAATCACCACAGAAGAAAAATTGTTATCATTTATGGACCAAGGAGGAAAATCTTTGTTGAGTTGGTTATCAGTGACTACGGATACTAAACAAGACAATGTTGATAATACATTCACATAGCATCTGGCATCAAAACAAGGTGTTTCAGCTCCACGTCATATATTTATTGCGCTACAGAATAATGCACGAGTTGGTACTCAAGAACGAAGTCATATGATATTTGATCAGTTAGGTGTTAGAGAAGTCTCGTTGAGAATAAACGGACAGCAGGAACCATCCGAGGATATACAACTTGATTACAATCACAACCATATTGCACGTGTCTATCATAACCTGTTGTCATATATGGCACGTGATCAAAATGTTGATACTGGTTTGCAAATATCACAATTGGATTTTAAAAATCTGTATCCGATTTATTACTCTTCATTGGAACATCTTGATTTAACAAGACAATCTGTCGTTGATATACACTTTAGAGCCCGTGTAACCCGTCCTGGTGGTAATATTAATTATAGAGCAGTTGCTGTCATTCTCAGTAATTAATCAATGCTACTTGAAGGTGCTGGTGGAAAAATGAGAATCATTGATGCACCAGTGGAAAATATGTAAACGATTTTTCATTGAAATTGTAAACGATTTAGAATCAATCTATTATGTATAATATCTCATATAGTGTTATTAGTGTTGCGTTAACTTCCGGCCAAGTCAAAAAATTGCAATCAGAATCGGCTAAAAATGTGGAACCACAATCACGCTGAAACCTAATCAAATGACTGGCGGTGCAAATAAATTATCGCTGACAACTCGTCAAGTAAAACATTTCAATGATGCTTTCAAGGATAAAAAAGGCATTCAGATCACTCTCTCTGCGGCTATCAAAAATATGATAAAAACAGGTGGTATATTCCCATTGTTAGCTGCGATTCCAACCTTAATTGCAGCAGCAGCCCCAGCGGTGGCTAAAGCGGCAGCGCTAGGAGCCGTTGGTACTGCAGCAGGGATGGCACTAAAGAAGGCAACTGGACAGGGATATAAAAAAAGGGAAAGGGGTTGTACCTACCAGGAACTCCGTATTCATGGTACAGCGGAAAAGGCCTGAGAATCCCAGGAACGGTTTATTAATTGAGAAATCTTTGATTCCTATGTCCAATTTTGATTTAATGGATGCTGCTAAAAAACTAGCGATTAAAAATTTCAGAGGTGTCTTTATGAAAGATCAATTACCACATCAACCTAACAGTGTTGAAACCGGTATTATTAATTTAGATAACAGCACCGGACCTGGAACTCACTGGGTTGCATACGCTATTGATCCACGTGCAATCGTCTATTTTGATTCATATGGATTAGCACAACCAAAAGAGTTTATGCGTTATACAAAAAATTTTCCAATGAAGACTTGGTATTCTACGCAACTAACACAACAAATGAATGATCCACCAATATGCGGCAGTGAAGTATTAAATGTCCTTGATGCTATTTCATCATCTGGAAAACCACCACACATTGTCGTAAATGAATACACTAGTAATCGCATTTTAGAGAGAGATGTATAAAATATCATGATTGATATTTGGGGGAGATCTTTATCAATGTTGAAAAAACCCGAACCCGATGGCACTGCAACCCTTGATTCTATCAAGGACATAAAAAAATAATTGAAGATGAAATCGCTGAGACGTTGAACTTAACAAGTGTTGACCCCGGGGAAATAGTTGTATTTCAAGATCGTCAGGGTAAATTGAAATCTAGTAATATTTCTCTGGATGATATTTTAGTTAAACAACGAGACGCAATCGAGAACACCGTTGCGTTATTTTCCGATCAGGGTAAACTCAAACCGGGTGTACTTTTCTCGACGATTACAGATCGATTAAAAACTCTCAACGATGAGTTGAAAAATTCTGTGTTGGAACTAACAACACTTCAATCTAAAACTGAAGAACATGGAAAACAGTTTACATCATTCCGTATAAATATCATTGATAAATTTATTGGAACAACGTTGGATGAAATTGAACTAAAACTTCCGGATATCAAAAATCCATCGATGAGACGAAAATCTTCAGCGAGGCCATCAAAAATGATTTTACGAGGATGATAACAATCATTGAAAAAACAAGAATCCCTCATAACATAACCAATAACGTAGTATGCACAATCCAACACGGATCATTAGAGTGGACACCTACAAATAACAAATTAGATATCACTGCAACCGTTAAGGGCATTTATCGATTAACACTAGTAACAACGACTCAATTTAATATTTCATCGACGAGTTCATCCGGGGTCAATAATACGATTTCAACAATCATCGACAAGGATACAACTGAAAAGTTCACTATAACATCCACTGATAAAAATTTGGTTAGGGTTTCAATAACGTGGTATGTTGAATTCGTAGCGGATTTAATTAAATAACGGTTTCAATTGAAATCGTAAACTGATTTAAAAATAAAATGATTTCATCATCGCAATATCGCTATGATCAGGTCAGAGAATTTTCAATGAAGCTCAAAACCCTCTCTGAGGAATATGCAATGAAAATTAAAAAATATTGCAGGAGAATTACCGCAATTGATGTTACCGTGTACTCTGTGAGTGGTGTAATCGCTGGGGCTGGTATTATACTGTCTTCAGTAACAATGATTGCCCCGATAGCTGTTCCAATTTGCATATCCGCGGCAACAACAATCGCTGGAATCATTTCAATAATAACAAAAAAATATCATCATGTAGCCAACGGAAACTACAAGACTACATAATTCAATTTCATGTTGTATCCATTGCGTATTCGCAATTATCCTCATTGATATCGTCATCGCTCGATGATACAATTATATCAGAGAGTGAGTTTTCAGCGATGGGCAGTATTTACGATTCTGCTATGTCAAAATTAGAGCGACAACAACAGTATAATAACAATGACAACACAGATGGAATTACTTCAACAAATAGTGGAGAACACAAACCCAGTACAAACAAGCATGATCTCAATAACATCAACGAATCCAGAATTCAGTGTGAATTTCCCTTCCCCGGTTCAAGTGAAGGAAATCGCGCTAGCAAAATTACGAGTATACCACAGTTGGCCAAATCTTAGGTCAAAATCATTTGATGGTCAACAACCCAATAATTCACTGGTATTTGCAAAAAAGAATAAAGACGACGGTACCCCAGACTGGAACGTTGTTTCCATACCAACCGGATCATACCAAATTAATCAAATCAATAACGAATTGCAACGTAGAATAAATTCGATTACTGGAGCAGAATCAAAAATAGCTATAACAGTTCATGAACCGACGCTATCATCTGCCATTGAAATAAACTCACCAAATTATGTCGTAGATATCTATCAGAGTTCTATTAGAACCGTACTAGGATGACCTGAATTAGCACCCGGGGGAAAACCGTTGATTTACCAGAACCACAAAAAAATGATTATGTCACAGACAGGATAAAATCTGATAATCCAATAGAGAGTTATAAAAAATACAAATCAATTTTTGATTTTTTTTGAAAGCCGAATCCAACTAACTGAAGGGAGGGGGGGTTAGAGGGATATTTTTTTATTGACGAACCTAAAATTATTGAAAATTTCACAGCAATGAATAATGATTTTTCACTGTTGTTAATATCTCTTAAATCCGGCTCTCTCACCCGAGATGAATTTATCAGCGTCGTAGAAACATGTAACAAAATCATCAATGACATGGAAACATTTCATTCACAAATTATTCAAGAGGTATTAGATTACGATAATCCTAAAACAAGAACAGAATTCGCTACAAAATTTAAAATCCGCGTTGAAGATATTTCCACATTCAAACTACCAAGATATAACGTACCAGAAATAAAAAAACTTCTCAATGATGCCATCGATATTGGTTTTAAAATAATTCATGATACGTGGAAAAAAACAACATCAACGGAAATAAAAATCCTCAAACACAATAATGACCCAGACGGTGGGGGTAGGCATATCGCTCCGTTCAATGTGAATATTTCATCTGTGATAGCTCTCAATTTAGTATGCGATGTTATTGAGGGAAGTTATCAAATAAATTTAGAACGATCAAATCAAGCTCAGCAAGGATATATTTTATATTCATTTGCACCAACAGCCCCTCCAGGATTTCTAATTATTGAATCCCCGGTGAATCCAGTCTATATGCGATGTCATAATAATTCATTAACCAGAATTAATTTCAAACTCACTGACCAGTCTAATAATCTGATTGATCTACAAGGTGAGGTTTTACAAATTAGTCTGTTTGTGAAATCCTGAAAGGATTTTCATCCTGAAAGGATTTTCGTCCTAAGACCCTCGAACACGATATCGTATCGCACTTGATAAAATATTCGGTTAAAGAGTTTTTACTCATTTTGAAAACCCTGCAGGATCATGTTTTAAGACAAAAATGACTAAGGCTCTGTTTGTCAAATGGAGGCTTTCTTTTTTTGATTTCATTAATTTTTTCATTATTTTTTTTTTTTATTGATTTCATTGATTTTTCATTATTTTTTGCCTGTTTCATTGATTTGTAGCCGTTTTGATCGGGTTTTAAGCCCTAATCCATTGAAAACTTGTTTAAAAACGTTGTCTGATTCGCCTCCTCTGCTGCTAGATTTGTGAACACGCCTACATGAACATCATGTTGGGCCCGCAGCGTTGATAGTTTATTGTCTACGGTATCTACATATTTTTTGTTACCGCGTCTTTGTTTTAAACATTCACCAAATGTCGTTATTTTATTGGAGTTCATATTGAGTTCGCCTATCATTGTGTCACCGGATTGTTGTACTCTGCGAGAATATTATCTAATATCGTTGGAAAACGAACTCCGGGTTTAATCTAACCAGTTTAATAAAATCCGGCTATGGAGTTTTGCGTTACTCCGATAAATCTAACAATACTATCGTTCAACGAAAGATTACTCGTCTTTAATCTTTCCTGGTCATCCTGAAATATAGCAATTTCGTTTGGATCCACGTTTGCAAGATTTAGTAATAATGATTTTATTTCACACTCTTCTGTGATTTGCGCTCAGGTTTTTGACCAGAGATCGATGTCCCGTTAATAGCTGTCGTTACGATTTTCATTTTATTTTTAAATCATAGATTTACAACGCTGACTAGAATCATCATGTACAGCTTTATGATGTGTTTTGGTTGATTTTGATATAGGATCGAGTACAGCAATTACTTATCTACAGCATTGGTTGGTCCGTCATTGTCTGTTTTAGCAGCATTGAGTATCATATTCTCACTTTGCGATTGCTGATATATTTAGAAATTGTTTTCGTGGGGCTAATCCGTACGAATCGAAATAAATATTTCCAAGTGAATCAATCTCATATGCGGTCCAGTGAGTTCCATTTCCGGTGGAATTCTCGAGATTAATGATACCAGATTGAAAGGTATAGGTATGGAAGGTAACTGGTCTCGCATAGAAACACCTCTAAGGTGTTTAATTCTTAATTTTGTATGGCAGCATCGATTAATTTGAAATTTGACATATGTGTTATTAGATCGTCAGACATTTTCCCTACGAATGAATCCTCCCTCGTAATATCAGGCCGCTTCCATACGTGAAACGACTCCCTGTTAACCTTACACCATTGCCTAATGACGTTATATCTTTCTTTCGGGAGGTATAATGGCAGCATGATATTTAAAATAGCTGCACGTGGCAACTTTAATGGGTATCAGATAGGCACCATTTTCAATAAATGACGAGTTATAAGATGTCTTTAATAAGAAGTCCATGTTCATACGTACATCCACATTAACGAGAAATATGAATAACAATATTTTAAAGCTAGTTACTACGTTGGCAGTACAGAAAGCACCAATTATACTATTTTGGTACTTGGCCAGAACAAAAATGTGAAGAATTTGTGAGGCCGTCATTATTCTTCATTCAAGCTAGATTTTCAAGATGGCTGCTGTGCTGACTTTATTTGAATTCATGTCAGTAGTAGTTTCGTCTGAGATATCATTTGATGTATTTTATGTTTCTTATGAGGACCTCTGCATTGACCATATTGGATATCCAAGCAACACCATTTCATAAATGACCATTTTTTACATTGAATAAGCTATTATGGTTTCGGCTCAGTAGAACGAAATATTCAATGCTAGAAAACAAAAACAATTTTGATTATGGCAATGCTGTTTCCAAACCATCAATCGAGCTGCATCTCAGTATATATGACAAATATAATCTCTATTATATAATCTGCTCTTAATATGTATAACGTGTCAATATGTTCAAGTCTTCAATTTTCATTCAGAGTTGTGTGAGCAAAATATACAATTTTGGAAATTATTTACGAGAAGAGCATTTTCAAAAAAACTAGTCGCTGTATGTACTGAGTTTATCTGAACAGTGCAAAGAATCAAAACAAATAACTTCTTTAAATGACACATGGTAACCTCATAAACATATAAATTGATAACAATACTATTAAAGGTACTGCAAACTCAATTATACTTATGCAGTATATACATATATTTACATTAGCTGCATTATGATAGAAACATCTTAGCTGTAATTCTAGAGTGGGCAATATGATCATATAGATGACCAATGTTTTCCCAATCGAATCACTAATTACCTACCTGTCCTTCTTTTGACAAAGACGTGATCGGATCAAGTACGGGCAAGTTCATCTGAAAGGTACAAGACATTATTCAACTACATAATATTTTACATAAGTAATTAACGCATAAAACTGTGAGAGGACTTTCTATAAAGATTCCTAAAAACAGGAGACGTCTACTGAATTGCATATCAATAGCAAAACATGCTTTATAATATTCATATTCAATTTACTGTGTAAACGTATATTGTTTAAACGTCAAATCAAATCGATCAGAAATCAAAATATACTCAATTATAATCGAAAATGAAAATGTTTAAAAGCTAACAGTTAATTATGATGGAAATACAATTCACGTCAAAATGTTGACATATACTGTAACCAATTTGATGATCTACAAACAATATTGTACATTATGAAGCACTTACCTTGGCAATTATCCAACCACATACAACAATACAATGCTTATTATTACGACATTTGCCAACTTTTGACTTTGTTCAATGCAGAATGTAAACATGAATCGTCAGTGACATACGTTGGTAAACAGGTCACAAGCATTATGCAACCTAACATATACAATGACAACATGTATTTCATTCAATAAAGACACGTGCCAAATTTGTACTGACCATGCCAACAAATTGTAAGATTTCATTTTTAATTTTGATTTAACACCCATGTTAGCGACACGTGATAATTAATATCGTGGGCATTATCTGTGCATGGATTTGACATTGCCTTCATAACGGTGCTTATTATGAACAAGAACGTTTTCATGATGTATCATCAGAATAAAACAAAATGTTCTAAGCAGTGTATTAGCTATTAAACACAATTGTAGTGCAAAATATTCTTGTTATACAATTAACGTTATAAAGCCATGTTGTGCACTTAATTTGCCTTTCATCCAAGTCTTCAGTGAATATGAGTTTAAACACAGACACGACGTCTTTTAAAATCGGAAGTCATTACATCGAACACATGTTTCGTTTGTTGCATTTGGTTATTTAATGCAACTATTTCTAGTAAGACATAAGTAATGTCACTGATGTGATCAATTTCAACATGAATGATGTTTGGTTTATTCATGAATGAATTGTGTTAAGATTTTACATTCTTGGCAAAATACTACTTTAATCCCAAACTCTTGCAGAGTATCAGATACATGGCAAAAGAGGATAAGAATTTATAATCTTTAACATCCAAATTCGGCAGATGCGACAAATGAAACCTGTGTTCGATGTAATGACTTCGACATTAAAAAACTGTTGTAGTTCCCCAATTATGGAACTATTCCGCATTTCAGAATATCCGATAAATTGGCTCCAAGCTCATTAATTCCGTACACGTTTAAATAAATTTATACTGGTAAATATTCAAATCATTTTTAAACCAACTATGTCTATTTAAGGATAAATAGAACATACCCGTATATGGACTATACAACAGACAAAACATTAAGCAATACACCTCGGTTGGGAATCTCCTTTGATGTTACGTTCTTTAGACACTGCTTTGTATGTAGTATTCGTTTTTAGACTTCAGTACGACATACACATATTATATTGTATAGACAACTCTATATTCGACCTAATGAAAATCAATTATCAAATTTACTAAATATATGGACAGCGATTATTGGGACTTCTCAGTTATTAACGTTTGATTAAAATATAGTATCAACAAAGATAACCCACAGTATTCTATGGATTTGGAGGTGCAGTGGAACAAGATCTAAGACCAGGCACAATGACCAGCCTATTTGCAAATCTGAAGTGTTGTTTAAAACAGTTTCTCATAAGATCATCTAATGTATATAATATGCACCAGCGATCTAACATTAATACATGTATATGTTGTCAGCTTGGACATTCTGAAGATTAAAACATTTATTTAATATTTGACATCACATACACTATCCAGTGTTGGACAAAGATTGTACTAGTTTCCAAAGTAAAACAATTGAATATATAAGACTTTCCTATTTGATCATACAGTCTGTTTTAACTGATCATTAATGCCCATCAGACAGGGGCCAGTTACAGAATATTGAGAAGGTTATTAATGAAACTTACTACAAATTTAGTACAAATATATGTTCTAATGTAAAATATTATCCAACTGCTGAAAGCAAATAAAATTTACGTTGAAACGAACGTAGAGATGTAGTTAAAGGGTATGATCTTAACAAATAAAAGTCGCATGTGGTCCTGGTTTCATTCTCATGAATAACTAAAACATCTACGTGAATCGACATAACCAGTGAAATGTGGAGTGGAATTAAATGGCTGAAGTAGTATGTTTCGACCGTGTCTATGAGGCTAACCAAAATACGAGTAATCCAGTTTCAGCATAAACAACAAATAGAACTGTTTCATCGCAATAATCGCGCTCATATTGATAAGAATTGATGCAATAATGAGTTAAATACATTTGTATTCTACTCTCGGTATCAAGTGTTCAAATCCCAGTTACTAACTTTAAGACAAGATACAGACAGAGACATTAGGCTGTTATAGATGATACGACATATGAATTGCACATTATAACATAATTAGTGTAACTACAAAAATAGTAAACACAGCTTAATTACTGCTGCTCGTTCATCCAGTTGCATTGCTGACGCATTCACTTTCATTTCGTTTCCTTCTAGTTAATTTTAAGTCTGTGTAATTCAGTTTGTCTACTGCATGCACAAACTGCTGCTGCGAAACAGTTTTGTACGATATGGCGGTAAAAGATATCGAGAGCTTGACCAGTCTCTTGATGAAAGAAATAATGACCTTGATAGAGTTAAGGATAAAACTATAAGAACCACAGGAGATTATATTGCTCTATTATCAAGTAACAATCAAGACAAATAATGATTTAAACCAATGACTATTATATACGTGAGCCATTAATTTGTAAAGGATCCAACGATCAAGAATTATGAAGCATCTCGTGATGGTGTATTCAGAAATTATCGGTGGGAAAGAACAGTGGGCACTGTCAATAATGGTGGTTATCTAATGTGTACTGTTGCATAAAAATATATGTCATTGATTCATTTTCGACGTGTATAAGGTAGAAATCCAGGATGGTCTTATGATCGATCATATTAACAAGAACAAACTCGATAATTCTTTAAAATACCTTGAAGGTCTTACATAGGGCGACAATTTTGCACTTGGAAATACTTAAAATATTACAGTTTTTTTTATTGAAAATAGCTTCTACATAAAACAAAACTGAGACCAATGATGAATTAATATTGCAATCAGTATATGCAGACGATAAATATTTCGTTATATGCGTACCTATTGTTCATCGTGTTGCAGATACAAAACCAAAACCTGCTTTTTCAAACAAGTATACAAACAGGATTTAAGTTTCTGATGATAGAGCTAACGGCGAGAACTATATTATTTTTAGCAATCTAACAGTAACTGTATTATTCAAAGTAATAACTATTTTATTCATAAGTAACCGTATATAATAATGTCTGAAACATGTATTTCTCGATTAGAACCATAGCGCTTTACTAACGCGTTAGATTATGGTACTGATGGTCAGAGGTTCGATTATTATATCAGCCATAGTGGCGACGGCTGCGTAATAGCGGTTTGTCTAAATAAGTAGGGTCCGCCCAAAAGCTCGAAGTTCAACATAAAACATATACACTATACCACTCCCTCACTACGGTCTTGTGCTATTTTAGCACCCCCAGAGTTGATTTCAGGAGGTGGGAGTGTGAAACAATCTGTTGCGTGTAGAGAACAACTCAGTATCTTGTGCCTTCCTAACATAAATTATATGTACTTGTTGAAACTGTTAAATGTCATAAGCCAATCGATGGGTTCATATGGGAAATGAGCCGTGATCCTAAAATTGAGGTTTACTGTAAGTATTGTAAATATTTATGTACTGTGTCGTCATTCATCAAACAAAGCCTCAAGAGCATGATAGACTCTTGTTTGAAAGTTAAGGGCAGATTAAGGGTTCAGATAGGGGATTGTGTTTCTTGCTGCACCCTGAACTTTCTAAGATGTCATAAGGCAACTTGGGGGGTTCACGTGGGGTTGTGTTCTTCTGTATATGTGACCTCTGGACTTTCTCAGATGTTGTAATGCAACTTAGGAGTTCACATGCGGTTGTATTCATTTATATATCTAAGCCTTTCTAAGATGTCATAAAGCAATTTAAGGGGAATGGAGAATGTGCTGTCCATATCTCATTTTTTTAAAGATTTGTGTATTATATAATGAATTATAAAAAAAAAACATAATGACTTCATTTCTGATATTATACATTTGAAAATTGAAGGAATACAATTATCCGATGATTCTATTCTGAAAAGAATTCTCTCTGATTTCGACTAGTTACAAGAAGTCAAATCTGTAAGCAGATATACTCTACCATCGGAGTGTAAATGTATCAAGCAAATTCAACTAGCAATATACGAATCATTACCGGATGATATAGTATTAAAAAAGTGTATACCTGTCGTTACCGATGTAGAAAATATTAGATCGGAATTATCAGAACAATACGAAACACAAACCAATATTAATACACGTGTAAGGCAACTAAAATGGATTATAGAAAACAAAAGCATCGACTATTATCCAATAACAGGTTTAATCCTACGCTGGAATATGTCACTGATATCTTTGATATCAAAACTTCTTTTGATATTTCAGTCACCATCCAATCGAGGGTTCCATCTGGTTTAATTTTATTTGCAAATACCACTGAAATATTTTACTGTTGACTCGCGAACTAATTTGACTGGATATTTGGTCAACATTAATATACTCGTAACTGAGCAAGAGCAATTTCTTTTCAGAGAATGCTGTTGGAAAATCCACCCTGAGTTCAGGGTTGGATGGGGTTATTGATATAATTGTTGTTTTTGCCGGTTTCGTATTCTTGACTATCTGCTACACTACTTCTTTCAACATTACTTTTTTATTTTCTTTCAAACTGTGGGTATTTTGCCTCAGTTAAATCAGACGTTATTTCCTAATGGTAAATCTTAATCATCGCTGAAAATTCATCATCTGATATTATTTCGTCGTTAAGACTATTTGACAGCAATGATGATAATTTGGAACATGCAGCCATAACGGTATGCGATTTAATTATTTTCTCGTTTAGTTTATTCTGACTACATGTATATATTTGTTTGCAATTTTATTAAAAACGAAAACTATTGTTCTTGTCGCTGAAACAAAAAATGTTATATCTACTGGTGACGTCACAATTGACGGTGTTATGGTTGATAGTATCAAACTAGTTCCATCAATAACATTAAACCGACTACACAATTATCTTAACGACGACAACGCACTTACGATATATTTTATTTTTATTGCGTACACCTAGTTCCATCAATAACATATTAAACCGACTACACAATTATATTAACGACAACAACGCACCTACGATATATATTTTTTGTATTGCGTACACCTAGTTCCATCAATAACATATTAAACCGACTACACAATTATATTAACGACGAAATCGCACGTACGATATATTTTATTTTTATTACGTACACATCAATGAGAGTTTTTAGTTTACTTTGTAATTGTTCCACATAATTGAATCTATACAGTTGGGCGTTCGTTATATTATTTACTTAAATCAATTACAAATTATAAATACCATGTGAATGACGCTGATGATAAATCACCACTCATGGGGGTTATTCTAAATGGTTCAGTGGATCCATTTTCCATTATTGCTCTTTTATTATTAAAACCAGTGGATGTACTTGATGATATATTAAAAAGTACTGGCGAAATCAGTGTTAATATATTGATACCACGGACAGATGTAGTAACTCGCTCGAATGGTGATAATATGAGGTGTCCAGGTGAAATAACCATGTTGTAGTGAGTACACAGTATCGATATTTACTTTATGCGGTATTTTAACCTTATCAATCCTTTCAGCGATAGCAGGAAAATCACTAACGATCTTATTTCGTGTTCCTTTAATCGTCTCGAGGCTTGTTTTGATATCATAAGGTTTTATAGCAACAGTCAGCAGAGTAACAAATAATTTTTTCTAAAATTTATACTGAGATTTGTGAACACGCCTACATGAACATCATGCTGGGCACGCAGCGTTGATAGTTTATTGTCTATGGTATCTACACATTTTTTGTTACCGCGTCTTTGTTTTAAACATTCACCAAATGTCGTTATTTTATTGGAATTCATATTGAGTTCGCCTATCATTGTGTCACCGGATTGTTGTACTCTGCGAGAATATTATCTAATATCGTTGGAAAACGAACTCCGGGTTTATTCTAACAAGTTTAATAAAATCCGGCTATGGAGTTTTCCGTTACTCCATTAATTCTAACAATCATATCGTTCAACGAAAGATTACTCGTCTTTAATCTGTCCTGGTCATCCTGAAATATAGCAATTTCGTTTGGATCCACGTTTGCAAGATTTAGTAATTCTGATAATTCGTAGTTAATGATTTTATTTCACACTCTTCCATGATTTGCGCTCATGTTTTTTTACCAGATATCGATGTCCCGTTAATATCCGCCGTTACGATTTTCATTTTATTTTTAAAACATATATTTACAACGCTGCCTAGAATCATCATGTACAGCTTTATGATGTGTTTGGGTTGATTTTGATACAGGCTCGAGTACAACAATTACTTTTCTACAGCATTGGTTGGTCCCTCATTGTCTGTGTTGGCAGCATTGAGTACCATATTCTCACTTTGCGATCGCTGACATATTTAGAAATTGATTTGGTGGGGCTAATCCGTACGAATAGAAATAAATATTTCCAAGTGAATCAATCTCATATGCGGTCCAGTGAGTTCCATTTCCAGTGGAATTCTCGAGATTAATGATACCTGGTTCATCGATATAGGTATGGAAGGTAACTGGTCTCGCATGGAAACACCTCTACGTTTTTTGATTCTTAATTTTGTATAACAGCATCGATTAAATTCAAATTTGACATATGTGTTATTAAATAGTCAGATATTTCCCCTACGAATAAATCCTCCCTCGTAATATCAGGCCGCTTCCATACATGAAACGACTCCCTAGTAACCTTAGACCATTTCTTTTTGATTGCATCATTTTCCTGTTACTTTCGTATTTGCCATTCCTACCATTATTACGAGGGCGGCGGCTTTCGCGGCTACAGGAGCGGCCGCGGCGATAATTGCTTGTATAGCTCCGAAAAGTGGCAATATACCACCTGATTTAAATATATCATAAAGAACACTTGAGGATAATATATGTCGTATTCCGGTTGTTTTCTTTAATACATTATTTAATATTTTGATCTGACGTGTGGTCAAGTGATTGTTTATCCTGATCGCCTGTGATCTGATTTTGTTTAAATGCTACTGGAGTTACACTTGTTTAGCGGAATCTGATTGAAGCTTTATAAATCTGACAAGAAGTCAGAGTAATATTTACATGATTATAGGTCATATATATATATATATATATATATATATATATATATATATATATATATATATATATATATATATATACGAGTGATCTAATTGTGTTACAAATTTGGAAAACCTTTATATGTTTTCTACCGGTGCATCAACTATTCTCATTCTTCGACCAACACCTGCAATAAACGTCTACTTATCAATGAGTATAACAGCGTCTGCAGGCAGTTTTACAATAATGTTAACTAAATATACATCAAATTTACTTTCTGGTGAGAACCTAATGACGTATTATCTTTCTGTTCAGGATTTATAATGCCAGCTTGATATTTAAGATAGATGCACGTGGCAACTTTAATGGGTATCAGATAGACACCGTTTTCAATAAATCCCGAATTAAGCAGCACCAGGGGCGAATCGGACAACATTTAAGAGGAGTCGATTTGGCTTTTTCGAAATCGTAAAAGAAGCGTCTATTTGGTAAACTAAGACTTCATTGTAAATGTTTTATAGAGGCTCATTGGCAAAAAAGACACAATGTTTGCCCCCCCCCCCCTTGCTGCTATGGATTTAACAATCCTTGAAATCGTAAACGATTTTCACGATGAAAGTCATTTAGGATTAATTCTCGTTAACGAATCATTATGACATTTAATATAGAGTGGATCAGTTGGATCCTCAATTATTAAACATCCGGGTGGAGCTGTTGGTGCAAATGGATATAAAATATATCCCTGCTGAGCTTGATTTGATCGCTCGAGATTTATCTGATAGCTTCTTTCAATAACATCACATACTAAATTCAATGCTATAGCTGAGGATATATTAACGTTTAACGGAGCGATATGTCTACCACCACCGTCTGGATCATTATTATATGTCAAGATAGTTGTTTGTGGTTGATGCATTTGTTTCCATGTGTCGTAAATCTTTTTGAACCCATCATCGATTTCATCATTGAGAGATTTTTTAGTTCTGGTGTATTATATCCTGGCAATTTAAATGTAGGAATATTCTCTACGCGTATGATATTCTTTGATACTAAAATTTGTTCTCGTTTCAGGTTATCCAGGTAATATAAGTTAAATCATTCGCAAATTATACTCATCCATGTCGGCGAACATTTTTACAATATCAAAAAATTCTACCTCTTCGTAACTCATATGTTAATTTAGAAATACCATCAGGATGAATACTACTACCTAGAAAACCATAGGGACGACTACCATCAGGTGCAATAACATAATTTGTATCATAACCATGATAATCCTCCTTCGTTGAAATATAATTCTTGAGTTGACCAGGAGTTAACGTAACACTAATATGACTATATGACATTATATTAATATCTAATTGTTACATTGGAAACATTTGAATGATTTTCAATAATATATTTTCAATTACATATTTTCCACCGGCTCATCAATTACTCTCATTCGTCCACCAACACCTTCGAGTTGCATTGATTTATCACTGAGAATGACAGCAAATGCTCTATAATTAAGACCAACAGGGGCTACACGAGCTCTAAAGTGTATATCAACGACATATTGTCTTGTTAAATCAAGATGTTCCAGCGAAAAATAATAGATCGGATATAGGCTTTCAAAATCCAAATGTGATATTTGCAAACCAGTATCAACATTTTGATAGCGTCCCATATATGACAGCAGACGATGATACACACGTGCTACTTGGTTGGTTTCGTAATTAAGTTGTACATCCTCGGATGGTTCCTGCTGTCCGTTTATTCTCATTGAGAGTTCACTAACGCCTAGTTTATTAAATATCATATGGCTGCGTTCTTGGGAGTTTAATCGATTTCTATTCAATAGCGTTGCAAATATATGACATAGAACTGAAACACCTTGTTTTGATGCCAGGTGCCATGTAAATGTACCAGTAATATCAGGATCCATACTATCTGTGGTCACTTATAACCAGCATAACAATGATTTTCCTCCATGATCAATAAATGATAGTAATCGTTCTTTTGTTGTGATTAATGGAGTCATTACTGGCATCCACATTGATAGTTTTGTTATATTTACTTTACCCTCAGTAACATCAGCACCTCGCCATATTGCATTATTTTCATTACTCTTTCTCACAAGAACTACTGTATGCTTCGCTCCATAGATAAATTTTCTAACATTTCTACAGAATCCGAAAATATGATGCAGAGGAGAATCGCACATGAAAATTGTCGACGATGTCCCTGCAACATTGCTACGCGTGTTGCAAACCATAGAGCTGCAGAGGGGGCGAATCCGACAACTTTTTATAGGCGTTTGTTTGGCAAACTGATGCTTCCTCAGAGAGGGTGAACAGACCAACTTTTTAGGCGTTAGATAGACTTCCTTCTTGTTAATATTGACTAGAAAGGTTTATTTGACAAACTGAGGCTTCCTAGTAAATATTTAATAGAGGTGTCGATTCGTCAAACCAAGGCTTCCTTGTAGGGTCCATTTGACAAAAACAAGACGCCATGTTCGTTGGAATTCACCCCTTCTGCTGCTATGGTCAACAATTGTTTTACGATGAAAATCACTACGATGAAAGTCCTTGGATTTCACAAACAAACTAATTTGTAGAACCTTAACTGGTAAATCAATTAGATTATTTGACTGGTCAGTCAGTCTGAAATTAATTCTCGTTAATGAATCATTATGACATAGCATATAGACTGGATTAGTTGGATCCTCGATTAGTAGAAATCCTGGAGGAGCTATTGGTGCAAATGAATATAAAATATATCCCTGCTGAGCTTGATTTGATCGCTCGAGATTTATTTGATAGCTTCCTTCGAAAACATCACATACTAAATTTAGCGCAATCACCGAGGTTATATTCACGTTGAACGGAGTGATATGCCTACCACCACCGTCTGGGTCATTATTATGTTTGAGGATTGTTGTTTGTTGTTTCCATTTGTTGAGTATCAAAGTAAAGTTTTCTTGAAGAAGATCATTAACAGATTTTTTTTTAGTTTATTTGCGTTATACCCAGGAAACTTGAAATCGGGTAAATCGGTTTCTGTTATATTATGACCGGTTAGGAATTTTTCTTTATCCCCATTCTTGTCATTAATTATCGCCAGAATTACTCGTTTGTTGATATATTCCATGTCAGATACAAGTTGATTTAATATCTCAACATATTTTATGATCTCGGTACGTGGCTTTGTTATATCAGAGAGATGCTCCTGAAAGCTCTGTCGTAGTCGTTCTAGTTGTGTTTTATGTAATCGATTAATCTCACCGAAGTAATCAATGATGTATTTTAGCGTAAATGCAATGGCAACGAATGAATCAAGGGTTTTCACGAAAACAAAATCCCACTGCATGGTATTATTGTCGGTAAATATAAATCTATCGGTTACCTTTGCATTTTTTATGCTATACAAATCATCTCGATATGACGGGTTGATTTCATGATATAATTGTACACTGTGACATAATCAGACTTTTTAGGTTCGGGTATTTGATAAGATGCCTGAGGTGGTATTTCAGGCCAACCCAGTATTGTTCTTACAGAACTCTGATAGATATCTACGACATAACTACGTGAGTTTATCTCGATGGCGGATGATAACGTCGGCTCGTGAACCGTTATAGCAATTTTCCATTCTTCTGTTCCAGTAATAGATTTTATTCTACGCTGAAATTCAGCATTGATTTTTTCAATTTGGTACGACCCAGATGGTATTGAAACAACGTTCCAGTCTGGAGTTCCATCGGGTTTATTCTTATTATCAAATACCAAGGAATTATTCGGTTGTTGACCACCAGATGCTACCAGATTTCTTTCACGGGAATCGGAATCGGGAAATTCACACTAAATTCAGGATTCGTTGAGGTTATTGATATCATGCTGGTCTTCATCGGTGTAGTATTTTCCGTTATTTGTTGAATCGGTTCGGTATTCTTTACTATTCGTTGAATTAGTACCTGTGGTGTTGTCATCGTTATTATACCCATGTTGTACCTCTAATGTTGATATCGCGGAATCATAAATACTTATCATCACTGAGAACTAACTATCGGATATCGTTGAGGTTATTGAGATCATGCTGGTTTGTACTGGGTTTGTGTTCTCTACTATTCGTTAAAGTAGTTCCTGCGGTGTTGTCATCTTTATTATATTCATGTTGTATTTCTAATTTTGATATCGCCGAATCATAAATACTTACCATCGCTGAGAACTCACTATCTGATATTAATGTATCATCGAGCGACGATGATATCATCGAGGATAATTGCGAATACGCGGTTGATACAACATTAAATATAATTAAGTAATCTTGCAGTTTACGCTGGCTGCATGATGATATTTTTTTTTTGTTATAATTAAAATAATTCCCGCAATTGTTGTCGCTGCAGATATGCAAATTGGAACAGTTATCGGAGCAATCATTGTCACCGAAGAGAGTATAATTCCGGCTCCGGCAATTGCACCACTCAACGAGTACACGGTAACATCAACTGCGGTGATTCTTCGTCGGTGTTTTTTTATTTTTATTTGGTACTCCTCGGCGAGTGTTTCGAGTCTAGTTTGAAATTCTCTGACTTGATCATAGCGATATTGTTGTGACGTCGTCATTTTATTTTCAAATCAGTTTACGATTTCAATTGAATCCGCTAGCGGTTTAATTGTTTACTCAAATCCGCTACGAATTCCACATACCATGTTACTGAAACCCTAGCCAAATTCTTATCAGTAGATACTATCGTGAACTGTTCGGTTGTATCCTTGTCGATGATCGTCGATATCGTATTGTTGACCCCAGATGAACACGACGATGATCTATTAAATTGAGTCGGTGTCACTAGTGTTAATCGATAAATATCCTTGACGGTTGCAGTGATATCTAAATTGTTGTTTGTAGGTGTCCACGCAAATGATTCGTATTGAATCGTATATACTACGTTGTTGGTTTTATCATGAGTAATTTTTGTTTTTTCAATGATTGTTATCATCCTCGTTGCATCACCTTTGATTGCTTCGATGAAGGTTTTCATCTCATCGATTAATTTTTTAATATCCGGGAGTTTTATATCAATTGTATCCAGCGTGGTTGCAAAGAATTTATCAATGATATTTTTACGAAATGATGTAAACTTTTCAACGTGATCTGCATATTTGACTAGAAGTGCTGCTAGTTCCAACATAGAAGTTTTTTATCGCTGTAAGATTTGGTTTGGTCACTGGAGGATTACCAAGGAAATCTAGTAACGGCTTGTCAATATTGTTAATTCGTTCCAAGATAGTTGAAACAAGTATGCCCGGTTTGAGTTTACCCTGATCGGAAAACAACGCGATAGTGCCTTCGGTTGCGTCTCGTTGTTTAACTAAAATATCATCCAGGGAAGCATTACTAGATTTCAGTTTACCCTGACGATCTTGAAATACAACTATTTCATTGGGATCAACACATGCTAAGTTCAACGTCTCAGCGATTTCATCTTCGATTATTTTTTTTATATCACCGGTAACAGATGTTTCTGTGGTTGGTTTCTTCAGCGCTGGTAGAGGTCTTCCCCAAATATCAATCATGTTATTCTAAAACTCTTTCTCTTTC
The DNA here is from genome assembly GCA_030141615.1 of Unio pictorum. Classification (NCBI taxonomy): domain Eukaryota; kingdom Metazoa; phylum Mollusca; class Bivalvia; order Unionida; family Unionidae; genus Unio; species Unio pictorum. The sequence continues at coordinate 306,869 of JARLTB010000050.1, forward strand.
TAAAAGGCGATTGCTGGTGTATTTCATTTACGACGACATGTGGTGGTTTTCCAGATGCTGAAATAGCGTCGAGGACATTCAATACTTCACTGCTGCATATTGGTGGATCATTTAGTTGTTGTGTTGGTAGCGTGGAATACCAACGAGGAGTTTTTAAGCGGTTTATATAGCGGTTAAATTCCTTCGGTGGCGCTAATCCATATGAATCGAAATAAATGATTGCACGTGGGTCAATCGCGTATGCAACCCAGTGGGGTCCGGGTCCGGTGCTGTTATCTAGATTAATGATGACGGTTTCAACGCTGTTTGGTTGTGTCGGTAACTGATATTTCATAAAGACGCCTCTGAAGTTTTTTATTGCTAGTTTTTTAGCAGCGTCGAGTAAATCAAAATTGGACATTTGTGTTAATAAACCGTTCCTGGTAGTCTTAGACCCTTTCCGCTGTACCATGAATACGGGGTTCCTGGTAGTCTTAGACCCTTTCCCTCTTTGTATACCCTCGCCCAGTTGCTTTCTTTAATGCCATCCCTGCCGCGGTACCAACGGCTCCTAACGCCGCCGCTTTAGCCACTGCTGGGGCAGCCGCAGAAATTACCGCTGGAATTGCAGCTAACAACGGGAATATACCACCTGATTTTATAATGTTTTTTATCGTGGCTGCAGAGAGAGTGACCTGAAAGCCTTTGTTATCTCTGAAAGCATCATTGAAGTGTATTACTTGACAAGTCGTTAGTGACAATTTATTTGCCCCGCCAGTCATCTGATTGGGTTTCAGTGTTATTGTGGTTCCGCATTTTTTAGTTGATTCCGATTGCAATTTCTTGAGTTGACCAGGAGTTAACGTAACACTAATATAACTGTATTTCATTGTACAATAACAGATTGATCTAATTGTTACATGTTTATGGAAAACACTACATGTTTTCTACTGGTGCATCTACCACTCTCATTCTTCCACCAACACCTTCGAGTAGCATTGATGTATAGCTGAGAATGACAGCAACCGCTCTGTATTCGGCGGTAGCATCACGAAACACACTAGCTCTAAAATGTATATCTACGACGGACTGTCTTGTTCAATCAAGATGTTCCAATGAAAAATAATAAATCGGATAAAGGGTACTAAAATCATGTTGTGATATTTGTAGACCGGTATCAACATTTTGATCACGTGCCATAAATGACAACAGTATATGATAGACGCGGGCAATAAGGTTTTGACCGTAATTAAGTTGTATATCCTCGGATGGTTATTGCTGGCCATTTATTCTCAGTGAGACGTCAGTAACACCTAATTGATCAAATATCATATGACTGGAGAGTTGATTGCCAACTCGTGTGTTATCCTGTAACGCAATAAGTATATGACGTGGCGCAGTAACACCTTGTTTTGATGCTAGTTTCCACGTAAATAACCCATTAATATTTGATTTTTTAACATCTGTACTTACCACTAACCAACTTAGTAATGATTTTCCTCCTTGGTCCATAAATGATAGTAATCGTTCTTCTGCGGTAATTGATGGAGTCAGTACTGGCATCCACAATGACAGTTTTGTTAAAATAACTTTACCGGGATCATTTTCCGGATGTGCATTGTCTACTTCAATCCTCCAAATTGCGTCATTGTCAGTACCTTTTCGCACGAGTACTACTGTATGCTTTGCTCCATAGATAACTTTTCGGACATTTCTGCAGACTTCGAATATATGCTGTAGTGGAATCGCGCATGAAAATTATCTACGCGCTCCATGCAACATTGACATGCGTGTTGCAGCTCCTAGGGTGAAATCACGATTATTACCAAAAACTACAGCCTCAACATCAGCATCATCAGCAGCAGCACTGACTTTTTTTGGTCGTCTCATAGTAAATGGTTTTATTCCAGTGGTATTATTATTATCCATTGCAAACATCATAGAAGGGCCTGCCAATCTTGTATAATCATCGGAATATCTTGCTAGCCCTATTATTGTTGTGGCCACATCAACATCACGTTCTATCGACTCGATTTCTTTTCCATCGATGAGATATCTTGCACGCTCGAATAGCGCCATGATACCATTATTGACAAATCCGACTTGGGTATCAAGTGGATACGGTGCTGTTACAGCAGGAGTATCAGCAGCCATTACAATTTCACCTTCTACTTTAATAAACGCTTCACACGGTAGAAGGTATTTACTGGTATCATGAACTTGAAGTTCAATTATTGTTCGACTATTTGGTTGTATTGCGTGATAGGCATAGTATTGATAATCACGTCCTTGCGCACTGGGGCGCCCATATCAAACGCTGGATCAGGTGACCGTTTGAACATTTTATTATATATTCGTTGATCTAAATCATCGTCGTCGACGTCGTCGTGGTCTTTTTAAGCCACTTCCCGCTATCATATTTGCGATGTTGCTTTGGTCGTTGGTGTATGACGAAGTCATCTTCGACGCTAGTTTTTGATCTACTGCATTATTTATTATTTTACTAACCCGCGCAGGCATTTCCGCTGTAGATGGCAGTGGCCCCAATTGTGGTTTCCTTCGCCGCCGAACTAGCGCTGTTAGTTTATCCTTCGCGGCCCAAAATGCTTTTCCTGCAGCATTTCCAACAGTTCTAATACCCTTATCACGAATAACATCAATGGCTTTCATCGATAACTGTTTTGCAAGCGGCGCCACTTTTGGAGCCATTCTTGCAAATAACCCCGCAATTGTATCACCGAGACCATCACCATAGTACTCTCTATAAACTGGAAATCGTGAGTTTACTACATAGACGCTGGTTGGTTTATCATGGTTGTAGTGTATGATCATCTTATTTAAATGATATTTATCTAATTGCAAAATCCAAAGGATTTTCAGTCATGGTGATTAATCACTATAGTAAAAATCCGTAGGATTTTCCACTAACTCGCCAATGAAATCTCGATATGTTTTGATATCCATGATGCCACCTTGAAATAATCGCATGAAGATATCAGCTGCTTCATTAATTATTTCCGGTGAGTTATTTCCGGCTCGTTTCCCTCCGATGAGAACCTCTAATCGTGCTATATCACCGAGAATATTACCAGGACAACTAACTAAACCGATACCTGAAAAAGCCTTTTGATATCCATCTCCACTTTTACCAGTTGCACCCTTTTCAGAATCAGCTTCTGATATTTCCTGGAGAGATTGGGATACAAAAGATGTAATTAGTGGCGGTGGTTTTTCTATTTGCTTTATCAACTTTTCAAGTTTCTTAAATGCTTCATCATTGGGTGGTAGTTTAGACTTACCGATTCTTGCACAATATGTTTTTTTTTCTCCAATCCTTCTTATTAGTCATAGCATCTTCATATCCTTGTTTCATATATTGTTCTCGTTGATCCTTTGGAAATGAATCAATAATAAATTGAGCAAACTCTTTATTAGTCTTATTTTAATTATCGCCTGAATTATTCGTTTGTTGATATATTCCATATCGGATACAAGCTGATTTAATATTCTAATGTGTTTTATGATCTCGGTACGTGCTTTGTTATATCAGATAGATGCTCCTGAAAGCTCTGTCGTAGTCGTTCTAGTTGTGTTTTATGTAATCGATTAATCTCACTATAGTAATCAATGATGTTAGTTAACGTAAATGCAATGGTAACGAATGAATCAAGGGTTTTCTCGAAGACAAAATCCCACTGCATGGTATTATTGTCGGTAAATATAAATCTATCGGGTTTTTTTGCATTTTTTATATCAGATAAATCATCTCGATATGATGGATTGATTTCATGATATGATTTTTCGTCTGTGACATAATTGGATTTTTCAGGATCGGGTATATGAGATGCTTGAGGTAGTATTTCAGGCCATCCCAGTATAGTTCTTATAGAACTCTGATAGATATCTACGACATAACACGGCGAGTTTATCTCGATGGCAGATGATAGCGTCGGCTCATGGACTGTTATAGCGATTTTCGATTCTTCTGTTCCAGTAATTGATTTTATTCTACGCTGAAATTCAGCATTGATTTGTTCAATTTGGTACGACACAGATGGTGTTGAAACAACGATCCAGTATGGAGTTCCATCGGGTTTATTCTTATTCGCAAATACCAAGGAATTATTTGGTTGTTGACCGCCAAATGCTACCGACCTAATCTCCTTCACTGGAATCGGAATCGGGGAAATTTACACTGAATTCAGGATTCGTTGAGGTTATTGATATCATGCTGGTCCTCATCGGTGTATTATTTTCCGTTATTTGTTGAATCGGTTCGGTATTCTTTAATATTCGTTGAAGTAGTTCTTGCGGTGTTGTCATTGTTATTATATTCATGTTGTATTTCTAATTTCTACATCGCGGAATCATAAATACTTACCATCGCTGAGAACTCACTATCTGATATTAATGTATCATCGAGCGACAACGATATCATCAAGGATAATTGCGAATACGCGGTTGATACAAAATTAAATTTAATTAAGTAATCTTGCAGTTTACGCTGGCTGCATAATGATATTTTTTTTGTTATTATCGAAATTATTTCCGCAATTGTTGTCGCTGCAGATATACAAATTGGAACAACTATCGGGGCAATCATTGTCACCGAAGAGAGTATAATTCCGGCTCCGGCAATTACACCACTCAACGAGTACACGGTAACATCAATTGCGGTGATTCTTCGTCGGTATTTTGGAATTTTTATTTGATACTCCTCTGTGGGTGTTTTGAGTCTATTTTGAAATTATCTGACCTGATCATAGCGATATTGTTGTGATGTTGTCATTTTATTTTTAAATCAATTACGATTTCAATTGAAACCGCAAGTGAAATTGCTTTGCAATTTTTAGTTTAGTTGTTTACTCAAATCCGCTACGAATTCCACATACCATGTTACTGAAACCCTAGCCAAATTCTTATCAGTGGATGCTATCGTGAACTGTTTGGTTGTATCCTTGTCGATGATCGTCGATATCGTATTGTTGACACCAGATGATATATTAAATCGAGTTGGCGTCACCAGTGTTAATCGATAAATACCCTTGACGGTTGCAGTGATATCTAATTTGTTGTTTGTAGGTGTCCACGCAAATGATCCGTATTGAATCGTGTATGTTATGTTGTTGGTTTTATCATGAGGGATTTTTGTTTTTTCAATGATTGTTATCATCCTCGTTGCATCACCTTTGATTGCTTCGATGAAGGTTTTCGTCTCATCGATGGATTTTTTAATATCCGGGAGTTTTATATCAATTTTATCCAGCGTGGTTGCAAAGAATTTATCAATGATATTTTTTACGAAATGATGTAAACTTTTCAACGTGATCTGCATATTTGACTTGAAGTTCTACTAGTTCCAACATATAAGTTTTTATCGCTGTAAGATTTGGTGTGGTCACTGGAGGATTACCAAGGAAATCTAGTAACGACCTGTCAATATTGTTAATTCTATCAACAAAAGTTGAAACAAGTATGCCCGGTTTGAGTTTACACTGATCGGAAAATAACGCAATAGTGCCTTCGGTTGCGTCTCGTTGTTTAACTAAAATATCATCCAGGGAAACATTACTAGATTTCAATTTACCCTGACGATCTTGAAATACAACTATTTCATTGGGATCAAGACTTGCTAAGTTCAACATCTCAGCGATTATTTTTTTTATATTACCGGTTGCAACGCCATCGGGTTACTTCGACGGTAATAGAGGTCTTCCCCAAATATCAATCATGTTATTGTAAAACTCTTTCTCTCCAACGAGGAGTTTTCAAGCGGTTTATATAGCGGTTAAATTCCTTCGGTGGCGTTAATCCATATGAATCGAAATAAATGATTACATGTGGATCAATCGTGTATGCAACCCAGTGAGTTCCGGGTCCAGTGCTGTTATCGAGATTAATGATGCCGGTTTCAACGCTGTTTGGTTGTGTCGGTAACTGATCTTTCATAACGACATCTCTGAAGTTTTTAATCGCAAGTTTTTTAGCAGCATCGAGTAGATCAAAATTTGACAATGGAGTCAAAAACTCTCCAACTAGTAAACCGTTCCTGGTAGTCTTAGACCCTTTCCTCCGTACCATGAATACGGGGTTCCTGGTAGTCTTAGACCCTTTCCCTTTTTTATACCCGCTCCCAGTTGCTTTCTTTAGTGCCATTCCTGCCGCGGTACCAACAGCTCCTAACGCCGCCGCTTTAGCCACCGTTTGGGCCGCTGCCGCAATGAACGCTGGAATCGCAGCTAACAACGAGAATATATCGCCGGTTTTAATCGTGTTTTTTAATAATAGCTGCAGAGAGAGTGATCTGAACGTCTTTTTTATCCTTGAACGCATCATTGAAGTGTTTTACTTGACGAGTCGTCAGCGATAATTTATTCGCCACGCCAGTCATCTGATTGGGTTTCAACGTGATCGTGGTTCCGCATTTTTTAGCTGATTCTGATTGCAATTTCTTGAGTTCACCGGGTGTTAACGTAACACTAATATGACTATATGACATTATACAATAACAGATTGATTCTAATGGAAAAATCCCAAGGATTTTCAATTACATATTTTCTACTGGCGCATCTATCACTCATTCGTCCACCAACACCTTCGAGTAACATTAATTTATCACTGAGAATGACATCAACCGCTCTATAATTCGGGATAATGATAACAGGTACCCAACCAACTTCTGGACCTCTCGGACGGGTTACACGGGCTCTAAAGTGTATATCAATGACGGATTGTCTTGTTAAATCAAGATGTTCCAACGAAAAGTAATAGATCGGATAAAGAGTACTAAAATCGTATTGTGATATCTGCAAACCAGTATCGACATTTTGATCACGCGCCATATACGATAACAACATGTGATACACGCGTGCAATATGGTTGTGAACGAAATCAATTTGTATATATTCGGATGGTTCCTGCTGTCCGTTTATTCTCAGCGATACTTCCTCACACCCATGTTGATCAAATATCATATGGCTACGTGTTTGATTGTCTAATCGCATCGTATCCTGTAACGCAATAAATATATGACGCAGAGCTGAAACACCTTGTCGCGATGCCAGATTCCATGTGAATATACCATCAACGTTGCTCTGTTTAACATCTGTAGTAGTCGTTAGCCAACTCAGCAATGATTTTCCTCCTTGATCCATAAATGATAGTAACCGTTCTTCTGTGCCTAGTGTTGGAGTCATCACTGGCATCCACAATGATAGTGTTCTTAAAACTTTACCAGCATCATCATTTACATGATCTGGACGTGGATCCGCTGGTATCCTACAAATTGCGTTATGGTCAGTACCCCTTCGATCGAGTGATACTGTATGCTTCGCCCCGTAGATAACTTTTCGGACATTTCTGCATAATCCGAATATATGATGTAGTGGAATCGCGCATGACAATGATCTACGCCTCCCCTTCAACCTTGACATACGTATTGCAGCTCCTAGGTTGTAGTTGGGATTATGGTTTATAATCATATCCTCGATACCAGCAACATCAGCAGGGTTAGCAGCACGATCCCTTGGTTGTCTGAAAATAAATGGATTTATCCCAGTCGCATTCATACCATCTTTTGCAAACATCATAGAAGGACATGCTGATCTTGTATAATCATCAGAATATATCGCTAGCCCTATTATTGTTGTGGCCACATCAACCTCGCGTTCTATCGACTCAATCTCCTTTCCATCAATTAAATATCTTGCACTTTCAAATAACTCCATGATACCATTGTTAACAAAACCGACTTGGGCGTCATCTGGATATGCTGTATCATTTTCTCGTAAAAGCTCTCCTTCTACTTCGATAAACGCTTCACACGGTAGAAAGTATTTACTGGTATCATGAACTTGAAGTTCGATTCTTGATCGGAGATCTGATTGTATTGCGTGATAGGCATACGATTGATAATCGCGTACAGAATCATCCTTGCGCACTAGGGCGTCCATATCAAACGCTGGATCAGGTGACCGTTTGAACATTTTATTATAAATCCATTGATCTAAATCGTACAATCAGTAGGATTTTCATCGTCGATGACGACTTTGTCGTTGTCGTGATTTTTTTAAACCACTTCCCGCTATCATATTTGCGATGTTGCTTTGGTCGTTGGTGTATGACGGAGTCATCAGCGACGCTAGTTTCTGATCCACTGCGTTATTTATTATTATACTAACACTCGCGGACATTTCCGCTGTAGATGGTAACGGCGATGACTTCGTCAGTGGTGGTTTCCTTCGCCGCCGGACTAGCGCTGTTAGTTTATCCAGAGCGATCAAAAATGCTTTTCCGGCAGCATCTAAAACAGCGCTAATACCCTTATCACGAATAGCATCAATGGCTTTCATCGATAACTGTTTTACTAGCGGCTACTTTTGGAGCAATTCTTGCAAATAACCCTGCAATGTTATCACCGACACCATCACCATAGTACTCTCTATAAACTGGAAACCGCGAGTTTACAACATAGACCATGGTTGGTTTAGCATGATTGTAGTGTATGATCATCCTATTTAAATGATATTTATCTAATGAAAAATTCAAAGGATTTTCGACTTCGTCATGGTGATTAATCACCGATGACTTAATCGCTGTGGTAACCATCCGTAGGATTTTCCACTAACTCGTCAATGAAATTTCGATATGTTTTGATATCCATGATACCGCCTTGAAATAACCGCGTGCAGATATCAGCTGCTTCATTGATTATTTCCGGTGAGTTATTTCCGGCTCGTTTTCCTCCGATGAGAACCTCTAATCGTGCTATATCACCAAGAATATTACCAGGACAACTAACTAAGCCACTACCTGAAATCCCTCTTGGGCTACTACTGGAATATCCCTTCCCGGCTGATTTTTTAGTGATACTAGTTGCACCTTTTTCAGAATCAGCTTCTGCCATTATTCGTATTTCATCTGGGATTGGGTCTGCTGAATATGCTGGTGGTGGTTCTGTAACATCTCTTATCATAGCATTAAATTTAGCATAATCAATTTTTATTTCGTTTGTTATTCTAGTTTTCCTACGATTTGCTAAAAATATTTTTCCCCCAGTCGGTGTTGTCTTTTATAAAATCTTTAGACTTATCATCTTTTAAATACACATTTCTTTGTTTAAAATTGTCTTTAGTAAATTTAACTAGCTCAGCGTCGTTTGTGATATTTCTAATTTCAATTAACGCATCATCTGTAAATATCAGGTGTATACTCTTCTTTTGCAACTGCGCCTTGTTCTTCTTCTGGTTCAGGTGGTCTACTAGTAATTTCTTCAATTTCTTCAAGAAGTGCTTGTTCTCGTTCTTGTTCTCGTTCTTGTTCCTGTTGTCCTACAGCAGTTATTATATCACCAGGAAGTGTTTTGAAAGATTTTTTTTGTTTGTTTGGATCTCCGTGCTATTTTTTCAGTTTCCGTTGTTATTTTTTCAAGTTCACCAATAAAAGGTTTTTCTTTTCTTGGTGGTTTTCCCTCCTCGGGAATATCTCCCCATAGAAAACGCTCAGTAGATGATATTACCCCCTTCGTTGGTGTGGTTATTGGTTTAAACAACTCTTCAGATCCCACAGAAAAGTCAGTTTGTAAACGCTGTCTAGCTTGCAGTTTGTTTCTGACAGAGTCGCGGATTGGTATAAATCTCTTAATTGCATCTAGTTGCTCACGAGCCAATCTAGTTGTTAATGACTCATTAACCATTATTAAAAATCGTATATTTTCAATTGTTAAACAATTTTCCAATTTGAATCTAAAAAAATATGCCCTTATTACACGCCAGTATTGACTAAAACCGACCGTTACAATGGGATATTCGAAGGGGAATTTTCGTTTTGTTCAATTAAGAATCTTATGTTTCTGATTTTTTAATTAATCGCCCTTTTTATTCAATATTTCTGTCCTAATTCGTTTCTTATTTTTTTCACGATAGTAAATAACGGGACAAACTTACTGACGTCGTCGCAACATAACAGGGAATCGAAAATTCTGAATTCGTTTTATCAGCGCATATTTTTTGGTAGTACATATTTGTTATTGTTAGCGCTGTATTCTATATCCTGGAAGTCGGACATAATTTGATCGCAGTTTAAACTATCAGATATGTCAACTCCCTGATATTTAAAATTTAAAATTTCGGTTTTAACCTCATTGATATTTTGAGAATTTATATTATATGACAATTATATACTTCTAATATGAAAACTATATTTCCCATGGACGCCTCAGACATAAATGAATTTAATTTTTTGTCCGTTCTTTTTTGAAATCGCACATCGATAGATCCCCTCTGCTACTTTTCGTACTGAGGCTCTACAAATATCGAAATATCCACCGGCCTCATACATAGATTGAAATGCTATTTCCTCGTTAGTTTCCGTATTAACTGATTTTACGAGTCTCGCTCGCTTCGAGTATTGTTCAGTCTTTCCTCGTTTCAAATTTTCACTTTGTGTAACAGCTTGCAGATTTGATAAAGAATTGTTCTTAACATTGGAATCAATATGATCGATAACAAAACCATCCTTGATCAATCCATGGAAACATTCGTGTACTATTCAACGATTAAGATGTATTTTCCCTCCGGCATTTAATATCAAATACCCCATGCCATTATCCCACCCAACTGGTGTCTTCAGTCTTCGGTGTCTGACAATACCATCACTGGATGCTTCATAGTTTATGATCGAGGGATGCGGTTGGAATTCTTGGTTCATTTGTGTACATAATACTATTTGTCTAATTCATTGTTTGGTCTAGTGATTACATTTGGAAATATTTCGATGTAGTCTTGAGGAGTTCTTATGATTTTGTCGTTGACGGAGTCAAGGACGCTGTCAGCGTCAGAGTCATTGATGGAGGTTTTGTTTCTCTTATCGTAATAACGCTTCAAATCTCTGTATCGCTTACCACCACAACTCAGACATAACTGTGATTTACCACGCACACCTACACCACATCGTATATCGTATGCAGGGTAGCGGACCAAGGCTTCTACGTCGAAAGCTTTGCATGTGATATCCACAGAACTCCTTTCTGCCTGATTTGTTACACGGGGTTACTGATCCAATCATAAGCCATTTGCAATGATTCATTATACAACAAATTCTCTATTCAAATACTTGTTTTAAATACATCATGATGGAGTTCGAGAGATTATCGAAAATTACACCTAGGAAAAATTATAAATTCAATCTCAATAGAGTCTCTGATACACCAAAGGGTAAAATTGGTGATAAAATCATGATAAGTAAAATCAGCGACAGTTTTAATGAATTCAAGCGTGATGGAGCATCTCACGGTTGGTCGACATTTCGAATCAATGGTGAAGTGATAATCTCATATCTTACGCGGAAAAGGTATTTTTTAGAGTGAAATTCATTTTCCGTTCGGAAAACCGAGATTGGATTATCAGAGATAAATTTGAACCCATCTTGAAGGATGAAAGAACCGTCGTTGTGAGTCAAGATTCCAGACCAGGAATTCTGAGAGGAATTGACAAACCATATTACGAGAGATCCTATCATGTAACAGCAGTTGTTTACGGGGTATATCCGTTAAATGATAAACCGAGTATTCAAAAACTAAAACCTATGAAACTGTCATTGTTGACTTTGTCATCGACTTCGTCATCGACTTCGTCAAGAATGAATTGTGTAGCGGAACAAATATTAGAACACTTTACAAATGCATCCCGGGAAAACAAATTGACTGATCTAAGACGCAAACAAATAACCGAATGGGGATTAACAGTGAAACAGCGTGGGGCGACAATTCAAAATGTGGCAGAGTTAGAACGAATACTAAAATTCCCAATATCGGTAGCGACGATAACAGGTGTGATATTGTATGAACCGAAATATAGATCAAGAGGAGCTCCAATCAAAATTATTGATCATAACGAACACGCATGGACATAAGCGGTAACAATATTCCCGCAAAATAGAACAATAAAGTATATCTCCGGGGAGTTTTCCACTCCAGAATTCTCTGAGAAAAAACTGTTCCATGCTATTTACCAATTGAGTAAAAACGATCCTGTGTCAGTGTGGTTACTTCACAGCGCTGAAAACCCCGAAGGTGGATTTGATCAGTTTGTAAGACCCAATGGAGAATTATACCGTACCGAAGCCCTCCATGACAAGATGAAAAAACTAGCTAGTAGTTTTTCGAAGAATTTCGACGACGAACAATTATTAACAAATTGCTTTACACTTCCGTCGTTAGCAGCTCACTTCGCGAGAAAGAGAAACTCATGGAAACCAATGCGAGCTGAATTTCTCACAGACATCAAATCAAGATGCATCGAATACAACCACGGCGGATTATGGAATACAAAATACAACCCTGAAACCATTATTTCAGTTGATATAGTCGCGTGCTATCCCGGGAGTTTTCTCGGGTATGGAGAAACCGCTAAATACTTCAAGCGATTTGGACATCCCACTCATGCGATGGACCGCGTTGCGATTAATGGACCACTACCTGATTTTGATTTAACCGGATTCGCTCGTGTGGTATCATTTGAATTGGCTAAAGGACTTCATCCATGCTGTTATGTCTGGATTGGTAGACACATCTCTACGAAACATTGGATGCCAATGATGCTGTTACGGTATATGATCGATTGTAACATGCTGATATCGCTGATTGTCGGTGAAGCAATTATATAATATTGAGCACAGACTGAAGTCTGGTTACCACCACAACCTGATCTAGATAGTATAATCAGCGAACAACGAAAACAATTTCACGATCTCGACGAAGAATATATCATGAATTGATCCAAACTGTTATTTGAAATCAGAAACAAAGACGCAAAAGATCTCGGTAGAAAAATAATTGGTAAGTTCACTCAAGGTGGAAAATACGACAATGGACGATATTCTTAACGGTTGATTATGGATAGTGTTGAATACGATTTTATTATCGCTGATATAACATCTAAGGGTATATATGTCAATCGTAAAGACGATTTCTTGTCCGATGGAACCAAATTGGGTACAATTGTTACTTACAGCGATGGACACAGTCTTCAGTATACAAATTTGAGGGCATCAATGCTGGCTTATGCTTCTATCAATTTATTTTTGATGATAAATAGATTTCCTGACACCGCAGTTAGAGTCGCCACTGATTCATTTTACGCGAAATACAGCGAAGCAGTGGCTGAATTCACTAATTGTAACGAGAGTTGGGGATCATGGAGAATTAAGCGGGAAATACCATGTGATTACTCCAAATCAGCAGATGTTACGATTGAAGATAAATATTTGAAAAACAACCAGTGTTCAGAACTATCTAGTGCACCGCCGATATCTGATCCTGTATGTATATATATATATATATATATATATATATATATATATATATATATATATATATATATATATATATATATATATATATATATATATATATAACAGTTTATTTAAACGGTTATGGCGGGTCAGGAAAGACTACTCGCACGATTGAATTATTTCGCGACAAATCAAACATGATTGTGCTAACACCAACACACAGACTTACCAGAGAGATGAAACAACGAGGGGTAAATGCTTGTATTTATCATAGTTTCTTTCGATGGAAAGGCGATGAATGGACTCCTGAACGAATGGGTGAGAAATCTGTCCCCGGCGTCATAATTTGGGATGAGATATGCACGGTGTCAAGATTTCTTGATTGGTTATTGCACGCGAACACAAACGTCGTCATGTGTGGTGATCATGGCCAGCCACGTCCATTTGTGGGTTTATCGCCGCATGATTGGCTAAAGAATTTTGTAGACTATTATGAAGAAATTAACAACGATCATAGAGCACTTGATGAACAATTACGCGAGTTCAAAAAACTAATCAGATTACAACCTGATAGAATTCAGTGTGAAATAGCGCGTGAAATAATTTCGGAAACTCCCATGAATGATTTCTGGAAAGCGTGGAGACCAAACGATTTGATAATCGCAAGTAGAAATATAGTCAGGAACACACTTCAGATGAAGTTATTTAAATCGCATAAATGTAAATTTGCAACACTTCCAGTACCGTTATTGTATAGACCTTCGGATACACGAAAACAGAATATTGAAGTTGATATTCCAGGACAGCGTGAAAAGCAGAATTTAGTGTTAAATGATATTGTGTTGGTTGATATCAGCGTCGTCGAAGATGCATTACGCGCTGATAAATCCCCATGGACGCTAGGTTACGCAGCGACGATACATTCTTCACAGGGATTAACTATATCAGATACAATTGTTTGGATCATAGATAATCACATCGAGTGGTCGAATTTAGTTTATCTTGCAGTGTCCAGAGTACGAAGAATAAATCAGCTTTGAGTTGTTTCAGACACTACATATAGTGATATTGTCAGCGATGATATAATCAGAAAAAAACTCTCTGGTAATAAACAACAGGACAAACAAAAATAATAGAGAATTTGATATTGATGCTGAATTAATTATTACACTGAAACAACAACAGAATAATCACTGCACAACCTTGTTCATACCAGAGATAATGTGATGCTGACTTGTCTTGAGTGCAACATACGAAGAGGTGCTAGTTAAGACTACGTGGCGTTAATTGAGTATCCTCTGGTATCACTTGTAGTTGTTCACGAGTAAATCCTCGCTGAGGAGCAGTTAAATATAACCAATAGACTGGCGGTATAACCGTGGATCGTGTTATGTTAGATATTTTATGTACAGTAACACTCCAAATTGGATCAGTAGCCTTTATTTTACCACCTTCGAGCTCTCCTGGTTCATATAAATATCTATCAGTGACATTACCGAGTATTAGTTGTTTTGAACAATCATTTTGTGGTTGTCCAGGTATATACTTCTTTTTGATCGCGTTGTTAGATTTCATATTAATTGTTCGAGTAATCTCATTATTTAACGCGGTAATTACGCCTGGTAATCTCTTGACTCATTCACGAGATCGTTTATAACAAATAAATTCCTTCGCGTATTGATATCCAAATAACCGCTCAGCATGTGTCCGATTAAATCGTTCAACAATTGCCTGATCGCGATGTAATGCAATATGTCCTCGTTTGAAGGTGACATTATGATGCTTCATTGTTGATAACACTGCACCCTGAAATTCCTTGTCAGGATCAACTTGTAATAGATTTGGCCAATACAGAGGACCTCTTCGATAAATCCTTTCAAACGTAGAAGCCACTTCAGTTGATGATGTTTTCTTTAGCGGTTCTGCTTGTTTGTATCGACTCGCAACATCAACTACGGTTAGTGCATATTTGTAAAATCCATCATGCTGTAAAAATAATATATCAGCTTGATGAACTTCATTAGGAGCGCTGACATAAAAATGCGAGTAGTTAATTTGTTTAGGAGGTGGTAGATACATGTGCCATATTGCCAGTTTGGATAACCAATCCGTTCCAGTGGTATTGTTCACCTTTGCGGCGCTAGCGAGTTTACCAATTGTTGCTTTCCCCTCCAGCATCCTCTTGGAGAATAATAAATATATTCCATGTTGTTTTTAGTTACCAACACAAAACATTAACTTACCCTTCATTGCCGATTTTATCAAAAATGAAGCCAATTTTTCTTTAAAGGTTTTAGCAGTGATATAATTCAAGGCATTAATTAATTTCACATCTACGATATGTCTATGTTGCAGATTGCTGATTTCATAATCAACATAATGAGCATGACACGCCTTTTCAATAGCGTTTATTGAGTTTTCACCGGGTCAGGGTTGGTTTTGATCATCGAGTCTGATATCGAGTTTAGTCCCGGGTCAACAATAATTATACCCTGGAAGGTGTTTGTCTCCTGGGTATTTTACCCATCGTGTTCCTAGTAATTTTACTAACTTGTTTGCAATATCACCTCCTCGTTTTTTTTAAAATCATCAGAAATGCTAGCATTTTCTGCAGATTTCATACAAACAATTCTTTTTTAGTACTACATTCTACACACTTACCAGAAAGTGATGATCTGTTATTTTAGTTGTAATCGTCGTCAAGTCGTTTTTGCCAGTACGCTTCTTACATTTCATACAATATAGATCCATAATATATTTATAATAGCATGGATGTAATTGATTATTCAGCTACCCGACGACGGGAATCTATTAAACACCATGCGATGTTGCCGAATTCAATTAGAATGATTCTAATAGGACCATCAGGAAGTGGCAAGAAGCAACTGCTACTTAATTTAATAACGAGATGGATGAAATGGGACAAGTTGTATTTAATAGCCCCGAGTGTAGATGATCAGCGATGCTATGAAGTGTTTAAGGCTTACAACGAAAAGGCAGCAGTAATCACCGGCGAGGTTAGTATTGAATTAATAACCGATATCGAAGAAGCACCGAACATTGATGATATTGATGGAAGTATTAACAATTTAGTCGTATACGATGAGGTGATGTTAGACAATCAAAACATCCCGCTAGGATATTTTGCAGAGGCAGGCAAAAAACACTGGCCTCATATGTCACTCAACGATACACTCAAATACCAAAAGTGATCAGAGATAATTGCAATATTATTGCTGTATTCAACGGAGTTGATACACATACGCTACGAAATATTCACTAGACTTGGTGCGGCGGTGATATGGATTGTAATCTCTTTAGATATGTCTTTAATCATGCTCAGTCTATTCCACATGGATATGTAATGATAAATTTACATGATATCGTATCGGACTTGAAAAAATATTCGGTTGAAATCGTAGCAACTTTGAGCGTGAAAATCGTTTACGATTTCAAGGTTTGTTAAACCCATAGCAGCAGCGGGGGGGGGGGGGTCAACAACAATTGTGGCGTCTTTTTTTTTGTTTCTGTTTTACCAAATAGATGTTTTTTACGATTTAGAAGAAACCTTTGTTTGCCAAATCGACTCCTCTAAAAGGTTGTCCGATTCGCCCCTGCAGCTGCTAGTTATAAGATGTCTTTAATTAGAAGTCCATGTTCATACGTACATTCACATTAACGAGAAATATGAATAACAATATTTTAAAGCTGGTTACTACGTTGGCAGTACCGAACGCACCAGTTATAATATTTTGGTACTTGGCTAACACAAAAATGTGAAGAAAGTATGATGCCGTCATTATTTTTCATTCAAGCAAGATTTTCCAGATGGCTGCTGTGCTGACTTTATTAGAATTCAGATCAGTAGTAGTTTCGTTTGAGATATAATTTGATGTATTTTATGTTTCTTATGAGGACCTCTGCGTTGACCATATTGGATATCCAAGCAACACGATTTCATATATGACCATTTTTACACTGAATAAGCAATTATGGTTTCGGCTCAGTAGAGCAATATATTGAATGCTAGAAAACCAAAACAATTTTGATTATGGTAATGCTGTTTCCAAACCATCAATCAAACTGCATCTCAGTATATATGACAAATATAATCTCTATTATATAATCTGCTCTTAATCTGTATAACGTGTCCATATCTTCCAGTCTTTAGTTTTCATGCAGAGTTATGTGAGCAAAATATACGATTTTGGAAATTATTTACGAGAAGAGCATTTTCAACAAAACTGGGCGCTATACGTACTGAGTTTATCTAAACAGTGCAACGAAACAAAATAAATAACTGCTTTAAATGACACAAACTAACCTCATAAACATGTAAATTCATAACGGTAGTATTAAAGATGCTGCAAACTCAATTATAGTTATGCAGTATATATATCTATCTATATATATATATATATATATGTATATATATATATATATATATATATATATATATATATATATATATATATATATATATATATATATATATATATATATATATATATATATATATATATATATATTCAAATTAGCTGCATTATGATACGTCACATCTTAGCTGTAATTATAGAGAGTGGGCAATATGATCATATAGATGACCAATGTTTTCCCAATCGAATCACTAATTACCTACCTGTCCTTCTTTTGACAAAGATGTGATCGGATCTAGTACGGGCAAATTCATCTGAAAGGTACAAGACATTATTCAACTACATAATATTTTACATAAGTAATTAACGCATAAAACTGTGAGAGGACTTTCTATAAAGATTCCTAAAAACAGGAGACGTCTACTGAATTGCATATAAATAGCAAAACATGCTTTATAATAGTCATATACAATTTACTGTCTAAACGTATACTGCTTAAACGACAAATCAACTCGAGCCGAAATCAAAATATACTCAATTATAATCGAAAATGAAAATGTTTCCAAGCTAACAGTTAATTATGATGGAAATACAATACACATGTCAAAATCTTGATATGTATATTATAACCAATTTGGTGATCTACAAACAATATTATAAATTATGAAGCACTTACCATGATAATTATCCAACCATATACAACAATACAATGTTTATTATCATGACATTTGCCCAATTTTGACTTTGTTCAAAGCAGAAAATAAACATGAATCGTCAGTGACATACGTTGGCAAACAGGTGACAAGTACTATGCAACCGAACATATACAATGACAACATGTATTTCATTCAATAAAGACACGTGCCAAATTGGTACTGACCATGTCAACAAATTGTAAGATTTCATTTTGATTTTGATTTAACACCTATGTTAGCGACACGTGATAATTAATATCGTGGGCATTATCTGTGCATGGATTTGACATTGCTTCCATAACGGTGCTTATTATGAACAAGAACGTTTTCATGATGTATCATCAGAATAAAACAAAATGTTCTAAGTAGTGTATTAGCTATTAAACACAATTGTAGTGCAAAATATTCTTGTTATACAATTAACGTTATAAAGCCATGTTGTGCACTTAATTTGACTTTGATCCAAGGCTTCAGTGAATATGAGTGTAAACACAGACACGACGTCTTTTAAAATCGGAAGTCATTACATCAAACACATGTTTCGTTTGTTGCATTTGGTTATTTAATGCAACTATTTCTAGTAAGACATAAGTAATGTCACTGATGTGATCAATTTCAACATGAATGATGTTTGGTTTATTCATGAATGAATTGTGTTAAGATTTTACATTCTTGGCAAAATACTACTTTAATCCCAAACTCTTGCAGAGTATCAGATACATGGCAAAAGATAATAAGAATTTATAATCTTTAACATCCAAATTCGGCAGATGTGATATAGTTGATTTGCTTCTAAATTGGACGATTTAATGGTGTATCATTATCAATGAGAACGTGAAGTTTTATGCATGATTTTACCTTTCAAATAGAGATCAAATACACTTGTCCAAACTGTTTTAGTTCCCCAATTATGGAACTATTCAGCATTTCGGAATATGAGATTAATTGGTTCCTAGCTAATTAATTCACTAACATGTTTAAATAAATTTCTATCGGTAAATATACAAATCAGTTTTACACCAGCTATGTCTATTTAAGGAGAACTAGAACATACTAATATATGGACTATAAAACTGACAAAACATAAAGCAATTCACCTCGGTTGGGAATCGCCTTTGATGTTGCGTTCATTGGACACTGTTTTGTATATAGTATTCGTTTTATACTTCAATATGACAATCACATCTTATATTTTATCGGTTACTCCATATTCGACCTAACTAAAATCAATTATCAAATTTACTAAATATATGGACAGCGATTAGTGGGTCTTCTCAGTTATTAAAGTTTGATTACAATATAGTATCAGCAAAAATAGCCCACAGTATTATATGGATTTGGAGGTGCAGTGCAACAAGGTGTAAGACCAGGTAAAACGACCAGTCTATTTGCAAATCTGAAATCCGTCAATCCAGAAATTGTTTAAAACAGTCTGCTTGCATATTATGAAGACTAATGCATTTATTTAATGTTTGACATCACATACAATATCCTGTGTTGGACAAAGATTGTATTAGTTTCAAAAGTAAAACAATTGAATATATAAGACTTTAATATTTGATCATACAGTCTGTTTTAACTGATCATTAATAGCGAACAGATAGGGACCAGTTGCAGAACCTTGTGAAGGTGCTTAATGTAATTCACAACAAATATATTACAAATATATGTTTTAATGTCAAACATTATCCAAATGCGGAAAGCAAATAATAGTTATGTTGAAACGAACGTAGAGATGTGGTTAAAGGGTATGATCTTAACGAACAAAAGTCTCATGTGGTCCTGGTTTCCTTCACAAGAATAACTAAAACATCTACGTTAATCGACATAACCAGTGAAATGTGGAGTGGAATTAAATGACTGAAGTTGTATGTTTCGACAGTGTCTATGAGGCTAACCAAAATATTAGTACTCCAGTTTCAGCATAAACAACACTAGAACTGTTTCATCGCAATAATCGCGCTCATATTGATAAGAATTGATGCAATAATGAGTTAAATACCTTTGTAATGACTAGTTTTCAATGCTTCTCTCAGTATCAAGTGGTCAGATCTCAGTTGCTAAATTTAAGACAAGATACAGACAGAAACATCCGGCTGTTACAGATGATAAGACATATGAATTGCACATTTGAACACAATTAGTGTAACTTTACAAATATAGTAAACACAGCTTGATAGCTGCTGTTCGTTCGCCTCCAGTTGCATCGCTGATGCTTACACTTCCTTTTCGTTTCTTTCGAGTTAATTTTAAGTCTGCTTAATTCAGTTTGTCTACTGTATGCAAAAACTGCTTCGATGCATTAAATTCCATACCTCAATGTACAGCTCATTCACACGACAAGTGGCTACGAAAAGAACTACTCCTTATGACATACAATGAAATGATGTTTGTACTGATAATATGACCAGAAACATTTGAATCACACATTTGTGTTTATTAGTTCATGTTGCTCTTCTTATTCTGGCTGAATATTTCAAGCCGTAATACCTAGAATATGAATCGCTTTGTTCTGGCGCTGGAGGCACTTAATGAAGCACTTAATGAAGTTCCTTTCTTCCAGACAACTATTGCTATATGACCACTTTGTATGAATAGAGCGGTGATCATTAGTTAACAGGTTGAGTGTGCAACGTTAATTACACAATTTGAACGAAACGCCATGTACATTGCCTAATTTATTCTACACGATGTCAAAGGCCATATGTTCGACATATTCTTGCTGATATTCCATTCGGGAAAACTCTTGTTGAGCTCCAACTTTCAAGAACGCATAACCTGCTGCACCGTATTGCGACTGTCCATTTTTATGATACCTAGAATTTCCTTCAAATAAAAATAGATGCCAGACGTTAATAAACAGTAGCTTCCATATATAGTCACTTCCTGCCAGTTTAACATAAACATGTTCTAACAAAACGTAATTAGTTCTGGATGTGGATTCAGAATCTCTAGGTTACAATGACTATGGAATACCTTAAATATACAGCACAAGACTATCGGATTGTATGACACTCTTCTTTAATAGGTTCAACTTTGTTAAGATTTTTAATTTGGTTATATGTTTAACATAACTGGAGACATGGAATTGGCCTCGTTTGGGACCAAACATAATGCTTGACTCAGTAATAGAGCCAACCAATATGCCATCAAGTGTAGCCCTGTTTGGTAAAATAGTAGGTATGTGAGCTGTTGTCAGTAAAAACGTACAAAGATATCAGTGTTGATTTGCCATCTTAATGAAACTACATTCTCAGTATGAGGATTAGATCAACACATTTCTCATTTTGGTGCATCTATTACATGTAGTTTTTCGTTGAGGTTGGAATATCAAGATCGAGTACTTGACACAGAACGATAGCAGTTCTCTGTAATACGACTAAAGCTGCTGATTAACAAGAAACTTGAGAGTCATTGATATCAGAACCATTTCTATATCTGACGACACAGTAATCCAGAAACGGCAGGACAAGGATCTGACAGCGTCTCCCTGTGAGTGACACATTGGCACAACAGAACAACATCAGTTTGTTTGATCCCTTGTCATCATGAAGACCACGTTGATCGCAAAGACAAAGAGAAGAAGTAATAAAGCAGAGGAAAGCATATGATGAATCACCGCAACAGGATATATGAAACAAAAATGAGGATATGTTACACGGGCATCAATTGAAGATCATTGCTTATTTACAACAATCACGCAGTATCCAATTACCATTAATCGGCAAATAATTAGCTAAATGCTCGTCGCCCTCACCACAAATTCTCGTCGCCCTCACCACCCCCACCCACCCCCACCCCGCCGACAAAACGTATTGGCATTCTTTACACATAAATATCATAGAGTAAACTGGCAGACTGTATACACATATATAATAGAGTAAACTGGCGGACTGTATACACACACATATCATAAATGTACACCAGGACATTCAACACCTGCATAACTGTAGCCTTTTCTGACAATAAGTTACCATGTGTTAAATTAAAGGTTGAATAGCAGCATACCCTGTACAACAAGCGGATGTTGCATCCACATTTTATCAACATCATTAATTTGAAAAGTTTTAGAGTATATATATATATATATATATATATATATACATATATATATATATATATATATATATATATATATATATATATATATATATATATATATATATATATATATATATGTATCAGTAAATATCTCCTCGTGAAAGCGCTATTCATAAAATAAAGAGGTGTAGAGACAACAACATTTTCAAGATTGCCATCAGAATGACCATAATAAATCGGTCTTTATTATTTACACTAATGATCAAGTATAAATTATAATAACTATTGGTATGAACATCTCATGTCGAAATGACACTTGTTGTTGCCCCCACATTTTTCGGCATCTTTAATTTGAAAGTTATTAGAGCATATATATACATCAGTAAATGTCTCCTCGTGAAACTGCTATTCATAAAATAAAGAGATGTAGATACAAAAACATTTTCAAGATAGCCACCAGAATGACCACATTAAACCAGTATCCAGTATTTGCAATACTTACCAAGTCTAAATTATAATAACTATTCGTATGAACAGCTCAGGTCGAAATGACTTTTGTATTTAAGACAAGTGGTGGCTACACATTTTATAAGATGTCTTCCATAATTCATACTTCAAGATTGTCAAGACTGCTGCTGCTTCAGCCATATCTAATCAACACCATTTTCATTTAGGACCAAATAGTCATCGAAATTAATCGCTTTTTCAAATTCAATTTTTAATGACCATATTAAGTAGATCCGCCCTATGTTCATATAACCAACCATATACATCATAAGACGTCTTTTGGCTGAAACCCAATGTCACTGTGATTTTCCTTCAACAGATGTATTGAAAAGCAACTTTTCATTTTGGATGCCAAAGCAATTGAATTAGGACCTGCAATAGATGAGAATTATATGTGCCTGCATGTGGACAGTTTCATAATAATTCTCAAAGTTGATAAGGAGGAGTAGTACATAAAACGTTTGCAATCGGTGGCCGAATGATGAATGAAAGCCCACACGTCAGTCACTGATGTATCCCTAACACACATTAGAATATATCCTCAACGCCATACACTCCCTTCCAAAGCACAAAGCACTAGGGAGCAACAACATCCCGTTAATGTATCATACGAGAGAAACCAACAACTGCTTTTTCTCGGCTAAAACGAAGGAGCAGATCCCAAACAAATACGAGAAACAACCACATAAACGAAGGTGAAAGCAGTGAATGAAACAATTACAGAGGCGTCTCGCTCATGAGTGTAACCGGTATTTCAGAGGAAATTCAGAGCAGGCAAATCAACAACAGACAAGATCTACTGTATCCGACAATTCCAAGACAAGAGCAGAAGAATAATATCGGTCACTCTACATGATGTTCATCAACCTCATAATAATACTTACCACGTCAGCATCTCCAACTGGAACATAATCTTTAATGACGCTTTTACTTGAAATAATATCAGCTGCCTGTATAGCAGTAACCTCGTTCTGAAAAGTTCGATTTTTTTCCATAAATAACAGTTTAATAGGTTGCATATGTCACTATTTAAAAACGCTTTCGAATGTAAAATAATTTTAATGAATTAGCCAATTAATGAACTGTACCTCAATTAGTACCGCATAATACATAATACATGACTGGAATTTATTTGAAATGTCTTTTAGTGCCATTCATATAGAGTAATTATATTGACTCATCTCATGCATGTTTCACCAATTGTAAGTTCCCTCTGTTAAAAGCTGCAAAGGTAAATGCATGACAATAGTTTGTACCATTTAAAAACATGTGTCAGAATGCATGACCATATTATCTGTTTTCATTTTGAATGTTTGTTACATTTATTGTATGTCGATTGTAGTAAGTTATATCAAGTTATATTCACGGTTCAGTTGGTAATCTTATAATGGTGGAGGAAATCAAAAGTCAACACTGACCAAACCACCGAATATTCAACGGTGACAACTTTACCATCAAACATACCAAATTCAGAAACTAAATCTTTGACAAATGCGGCACAATGACAACTACATTACAGAAGAATTGAATTAGACAAATATTC
The DNA here is from genome assembly GCA_030141615.1 of Unio pictorum. Taxonomy (NCBI): domain Eukaryota; kingdom Metazoa; phylum Mollusca; class Bivalvia; order Unionida; family Unionidae; genus Unio; species Unio pictorum. The sequence continues at coordinate 331,300 of JARLTB010000050.1, forward strand.
AGTGCTATGTTGTGAATAATACTAATATAACATATCACATATTGCCTCTTTCTACAGACATAGCATAGTCTGATTCCAGAATGTCTCATAGCTAATAGCGTTAAAACATTTCTACAAAGATTTTACTGCTTGTCCTTTATAAGGTAAAATCAATTTATGCGCCTGGAGTAGGTACGTTAAACTGCTAACAAGAACGTCAACTTGGAACATACATTCCATTTTTGATCGAATTAGAGTTATGAATTCCAGAATGGAACAAACTCAATAAATAAAATAAAAAAAAATATTTTTATTACTAGTAGTTTATTCATTTTTAACATGTACAGGTCTTAACGAAATATGCTTATCCTTAAATAAAATTTATATCAGATCAGAAATATACTCTTCAGAGTGGTAACAAACACAGCCAAGCACATGTAAGAATACCCTATAATATGTGTAGATCTCCATCGCTATCTAATCGTGCCATCATTTTGTTGATATAGATCCAATTCTTAACTTTGTTCAAACATAGACAAGAAATAGTGCACTTTTAATGCGTGGAACTGATTTACTTGTCCACGATCTTCTGATATAATATCATTTTCAATTGCGCATGAAACTCAGTTCAATACTATGGACTTCATTTTGGTAACAAACAATTCATAATGGATACATGAATAACATACTGAATCAATTCACACACTACATCACGTGTTGTGCCCTAGTCACTCGGCCACTGTTTCGATTAGAATAAAAGTTGCTGATGTACCTTATTAAGTGTGTCTTTTGATTTTCATTTGGTTATGTTTTATTAGTTTTATTAGTCTGGGTTGCAGACATTTCCTTATTTATTGCAAAGCATTTGTAAAAAGATATTAGCAGTATTTGCCTGTAACGGAAGACTGTACAGAATACGTAAATACATTCATTTCTATTTGCATCCTGCGAAAAGATGCTGTGGTTGGATACAGTCCTGTCAGTTAGGAGACCCATTTATGTTCAAACTCTTTTGTGAAAAGAGCTGAGTTAATTTACGTCTGTAAGTTAAAAGTTAATCCACGCTTGTCTATACGGTGGATTTCATATACATGTTATAAATATACCATTACCTCCACCAACTAGCCATCAATTAGCAATGCCCTTAGTTTTACTTTGGATTGTTGTTCTTGTCTTGAAGTGTTACGTCATTCTTTCTCATCATGCTATTGTTATGCATGAAGTAACAAATCCATGTGTTGGTAACATTTCTTTTATTCAGAAAGCAAGCATAATGTTTCCTAACTTTCTTTCTGCGAGTCGAGTTAAAACATGGCCACCACAAATAATCATTAAAAAAACAAATATTTCAGACGGCTGGGTTTAAAAGTTTTCCCACGACCTCAACCAATTAGAAAAAAAGATACTGCACATACATCGACTAATTTGGACCAAAGATAATCACAAATAGTGATAATTTAACTAGTGATAATATACAAAATATGAAGCTGCACATATTATTAGAAATAAATAACTTCTATTTGATATATTGTTATATTTTGAATACGTCTGATTCTTACTAGTATGGCAATATAAATTGAACAGATTGGTGTATATACTTGATCTAGGACTATAAATCAACCATCACTGCCACATTCATTTCTTACATAAAAAAATTCAAACATACTTGAGAAAGAAGGACAATACCAGTACCACTATGTTATTGTAGTCACTATCATCACCATCACAATAACTTGCATTGATGTCTACTGCAGACCATCCATGCGAATTGATGTTAACAGTTATGATATAATACGTTAACAATTGCTCCGCTCAAATCAACCAGTAACTTAAATAGACCCCAAAACCCTGTAGTTATTGCTATCTCTATTACTGTATTTTGTATATCTTGTTTAGGTTGTCATATAATTATCATACAAACCACTGAAATATACCTAGTAACGGCGCATAATCGACCATATTGTAAAATTGCTCATTTACTGCCGTTCACGTGAACTAATTGCAACTCATATGTTCCAGTGTAAGGTTAAATGGCATAGACTAAACCTGTGTATTTTAGACTAACGTAGGTACAGGATACCGAATATATAAAGACAATTGAGCAATATAAGCTTAGAACATTTCGTTAATGTACAATTAGCTATAGCAGCGTTATACTGTATTACCTTTTTCTTTTTGTCCGGATCATAATCATCTGAACCAGAGACAGGCAAAGGATTCGTTCGTTGGCCATCAGTAACATGGATAATTCGGGATGTAATTCTGACAGCTGTGGGTAAAAGATACAATAAAGAAACACTTATTAGACATATGTTACCGGCTGAATCTCATGTTGCAGATAGCCACAATGTTGGCATTAGATGGACTTGCTACACAAAATCGTGTTTTTCTCTTAATCCCTCTGCCCAAAAAAACGTACAACAGTATTGTGTAAGGCAAGAGAAGCTGAATTAACAAATATATTACTTAGGCTTGGGGACAATTCATGACGTATCTTCAGAAGATGAATGGAACCCCCAGAAACTAACTTGTTTACTTATATACACTACGTTTTCATACAATTGACTGTTTCTTCCAAGTTTGATTCCAAAAAACTAGTTGAAGTTGTATGATCAAAGTCTTTCCCTCGTTTTCTTGTTAATGTTTTTCTAGTTGTTCTTCTCATTCTCTTTCTTCATCTTCGTCTTTTGTTATTGTTATATTATTAGTAGTAGTAGTTTTAGTATTATTAGTAGTAGTAGTATTGTTATTAGTGGTAGTAGTAGTAACATTATTTCGTTGTTGTCGTTCATTTCTGCCTTGGTACCTGTTTCGGATCAGACAGTAAGAAGTTGCGATGTTCTCGCTGCTGCATTATGATATAAAAGATCTGAAAGAGCCATACTGGTGACCAGTATTCTTCTACAATCATAACAATTTAATGCTTCTGATTTTGTTGGGCTTCAAGAAAATGTGACGACCTCTGTCCCATATGATAAGGGTTGAATAAAACAGGAGTATATATTTAACTAAAGTTGCCAACCTCGTGCACAATAAACTCCTATGGCATATACTGGACTTGTCAATTTTCTATTCTAAGAGTAGACAGAAAAGAACGGTAACACTTCGATTACAAACTTTTAATTCACACAAGATCCTTACAAAGCAAAGCATTCAAATCAGTATCCCGAATCAGACGCTCTAATCCCTTGACAGTACTCTTCCTAGACAATGTAAATATAATCATCTATTTTCATTTTGTGTGTAGCGTCTCGCTCTGTGATTTGACCGGAAATACAAATCCGTATTATTGGTCACCTTCGGTCTAACTTAGTCGTTTAACTTTTAGAACGTCTTTACTATTGTTATCGAGACGTGGGAACCAGTACAATAACCATAAAATAGAATATGTCTGTGTTTTTCTGTCCATGATAGGTTGAAAATGAAATCAGTTTTTAGGAACGTATGTAACTCGGTTTTGAATATGCATTACTGACATTAGTACCTGACTCTTTACTGTGGAATTGAAAGCACATGTTTCAAATAAATGTAGGTCCGCAATATGCCTAGGCTCATGTTGATATCTGGGCTCTGACACTTTATCATAAAGAATGTGTCTATTCTAATCAACATGGGCTTGATCATGACCATTTAAAACTTTAAAGGTATTACATTTTCACTATTATTATTTCTTACATAGTATTATTGTAACCTAATTAGTTACACGATTACCTAAGGCGTGTAAGGTAGCGCAGTGAAATTAAGCAAAATTATATCCATACAAATTAATAAGTCAATTTTCAATAGATGTTGATCTAATAATGTTTGAGTCCTTGAGATCGTTTCCTGGCAATCTGCAACGACAAAAACTTGTGGTACTGGTTTGTCCGCGTAAAGTTTGAAGTAGCTATGTTCTTACCATAGTTACAGTAGATTGCCGGGCAAATTGGTTGTTTGGATATTGATGTATATATTTTAGGTGTCATGATGACAGCTAATAGTATTGATTGGCCCGAATCTTCACATCTTGTGAATCTGAACGAACTTGGTTAGACATAATTTCAACACTGGACGTGCACTAAACTAGTACACTGCAAAAGATATCCAAAACTATATAGCTGATATAGAAGCACATTGTACAGGAGCAGGTGTACAGGACTTTAGTGTAGGGAAGATTTATGTCATACAGTGGAGAAGAAAGCTGGATAGTGATTTTCTGAGATTGAAAACAATGACAACGAATGTAAAACATTTGAATCAACATACTAATTCCGCCTACATCTCATGCCATGAAACAAAACTTTCAAGGGCAAAAACTGAGAAAGACATTCTCTCAGAACTGCCACTTTTTATTTGTTTCAGATCATTGAACAAATCATAGGCCTGCTACAACATGCACAACGAAATAATCATAAAAAAACAATCAAGAAATACGAAATCATGATCAGTAAACCATCATAAATAGCAGACAATGGAAGAACTAAAGCAGAATTGCGTTTCTCTAGATTAAGATGTAAAATTGAGAAACCTCTTGTACATCATGCTATGGGTAGGGTTAGGCGCTAAAGAGACCAAACCTATATCATAAGATTGTTTGCAGTTTCCATTTGGACATCTTTTAATGAGTCAGTTAATAGTCGAAACATATGCCAATAAATACATCTTTTCATTGTACCATATTGAACATATATATTATGAATATAATCTACAGTTTTCTTTTTCCTGAAAAGTTTTATGCTGCATTAACATATTCCTAAAATCTAACTCACTACCATCATATAAACCATGCAATGAATATTAAGATATATATATTGTTGTATACTTACATGTAAACCCTGATATGCCCACATGCAGACCACCATAGAGTGGGGATGGACTACTAATCTTCAGTGAATCTTAAAAGAAAAAAATACAACTTATAATAATAATTATACTAATAATACTAATAATAATGATAATAATAATATTAATACTTATTATTATTAATAATGATATTGTTAGTATTAGCATTAATATCAGTATTAGTATAGTATTATAATTACTATTATTAGTAATATTATTATTATTATTATTATTATTAATGAGGGATCAATTTTACTTTAAAAACTCTTCACCTTATGTAACGCGGCGTCCAAAACATGGTGCATTCATATTTTGTACAAAAATATTACTTTGGCATTATCTTTAATTCTTATACAGGGTTCATACTGAACTATGAATGATAAATTCAAAGACTTTTCCTAAACTTTCAAAGACCACAAAACAGAGATTTCCAAGGCATATTTTTGCTAACATTGTGTATACAGGTTATATGAAAAAACAACGAATGCCAAAATGAAATACTACAATATTGTTTACTGATTAAAGTCAAACTATAATTAATTTCCTAAATCTGCATTATAATGATCTGGAAGATAGGTTAATATTCGTTTTTTTTAGAAATATATAACATACGTGTCAGATTTAATACAAAATAAATTGTTCTCTTAACATACATCTACACTACTTTAAATGCATTATTATATTTGCTTGTTTTACTCTTCAATCATTTTGGAAAGAGACTGCACCACTGCCATCTTTTCCTCTGCTCTTCTCCTAAGAGCATTTGACTCTGTGACAAGCACAATGAGTCCTTTTAACTCTGCCTCTTCTGCTTTATGTACAGAGGAAGCATGTAGGCTGGCAATGTCAGCTTCAAGATGCAGCTTTTTGGCTTTAAGTTCTTCCTCTTCATCCAAGGCAAACTCTCGTTTCATTCCTTTTTGGTTTTTCTTCTCATCCTTCTCCTCTGCTTTCTTCTTATACAGATAGGCATGGTACTTATGTCTTGCATATTTTATTGCTAATGATGATTTCCAAAGGTCCACCTGCTTTTCTCATTGTGTCAATGATTAGCCTTTGAGCTCTGAGACATTCTCTGCTGAGTTTCGCAACATATACCTGTTTGTTGACAGAAAATCCTCTCTCCATTGATGCCTGCTCACGTGATAACAATATTTTCGGGAGAACATTCCAAAGCGGGAAAGGACAGAATAAAATACTTCATTAGGGCTGTAATCTGTGGTATTGAAGTATGTTAAGGGATGATTGTCCGATTGGTTAACTTAGGCGTACAAACAAAGGGGGATGTATAGTCAGACTAGAGATACACAAATCAATTTCGGCAATGTGATTTTGTTTAAAAATATTTTTTTATACCATTGGGGAAAAGTCGAACGTCAGCAATGAGAAACGGGGACATTCCGTCAACAGGAAACACATTTTGTCATTCCTTTGTGTTGGCCTAATCTAACGATTTGACTTCCTACAGTTAAAGCTTTACAGCAAAAGTTAACGCCATTCGTTGTAACGTTTTCTTACTCGCAATTTAAGAACAAAAAACTCTTGCTTAACTCTACTATAGTGTATGCATGCGCACTTTGAAACTGTATATCCGTGAATTTAATTTATTAAATGGATGTATCTATATTAAACCAAGGAACTTTATTATGTAGAACAAACTTTTTGAAAATGATATTTGTCCCTCAAAAGTGTTAAATAAACCGACAGTATAAATAAACTTAAACAGGCCCACTTTTGCCATATCTCCCAAATCATCAAAATAAACAATATCTTATTTGATACCCTAAGAGTAATGATTTACCATTATTTTGCCCAAAACTACCAATAACATATAATTCTGCATCTTTGTTCCACTAAATGTACAGTATGTAGTTACTAATTTGCAACTTATCTTTGGCATGACTTATCAAGGCTCCTTCTCCCATTGAAGCCAAGTTGATCGTCTTAATTTTACACAATGTACAAAACGCCTTTCGTTTACATAATTTATCCTTTTGCAGCCATTCTTTGTATTTCTCTTGTTCAAGCCAGATATCGTTGAAAGATCAAAGACTTGGCATTTTTAAACATTGAAGATGTAATTCGACTGAACAAATTTTGAATCCTAGAACATGTTACTGTCTACGTAGAGTAAACGAGTTTAATGAACATTTTGATTAGCCAAAGCTGATGAATTCGTGCATTCGAATTGAACGATTCGTCAAAAGAAAGCCAGGAAAACCAGCAACATTCGAAGCTAATGACCTTAGGCAATTTTATTTGTGACTTCCTTTGATGAAGTGTGTAGCCGTCTTGCTTTGTAGAAGAGTTCATGTGAAAGAAACCAGAAAAACTAGATTACATCCGAATCGAACAACCTCAGATAATTGTATGTGATTCTTCAAAGAAATTAAACATTTTGGGGTTTATTTCAATTTTCAAAGACTTGTAATGACCTCAGGGTAATATGCTCAATTTTTCCAAACTTTCAAGGCCTTGAAAATGCTACCTCATTTTTCCCAAACTCTCAAAGACCTTCAAAGACCTTGTCAAACAGCAAGATAATTGATACGTTGTCATGTTCACGAATAGTGTCACACCAGCACTTTTTAGATTGGAATTTGTTCTAAAGATTATATACTCTGAGCTCCATATATAATATTTAGAAGTAATCCGAATGTAATACGCAATACTGAAATTTACTTTTAAAGTTTCATTCTGCAACATAAAGATTTACATTAGTTGTTGACATTTACTAAACGTGTTATACATACACTCGCTATATTTACTGGTGCATAAACAGTTAAACTTTTTGTGTGCACAGATATTTTCTCCTAAGTGTAGATTGAATTATTCAAGTGTTTTGTTAAAACAAGTTGACTGATGTCCAACAAGCGAAAGACTATGGATGACGATGGTAAATGCAGAACCTTTTGCCCTGGTTAACTAAGAAATAATCTTGTTCATCTCTAAGACTGGCTGTAAGCCACACTCTTAATTACAACTACACTATTAATCAACGACTTCATTGACAATATCGAGGTTATCGTTACATTTGGCCTACATCTGTGATGACACTGATTACATATAATATACTGCTCTCTTTTATTTTGGATGAAAATGTACAGTTAATAAACAGTTTCCAAAGAAAGACACTGTTATTCAATGAACAACTCAATGTGCAAAGCTTTTTTCAGAAGAGAACACTGTTCAATGGTTTCACATACACATAAATAAAATAGCGACTTGTAATATTACATAAATCAAGGAAATATATTTATCAGTAGCAATACAAAATACTCTGAAACATGACATCTAGTACGTTGATTGTAGTGATCAAGCAACTATCCTATATAAATGATGCAAAAGTTGCAAGCAAACACATGTATTTTAATTTTAAATTAGTTCTACGTAAAGGTAGAAAATGACTAAAGTACAATACATTTGGTTCTAATATTCCTCTTTGTGTCACTCAAGATATATATATATATATATATATATATATATATATATATATATATATATATATATATATATATATATATATATATATTTGTGTGTGTGTGTGTGTGTGTGTGTGTGCTTCAAGGCAACTTAAACAAAACGAAATGTTTATATGGTACCCAAAGATTACCATTCAGTAAAATGTAGCTTCCAAACATATTTCATAAAAGATATGCCACATTATGCAACATTTGCCATACAATGTTACTGGTCTGGTCAATAACTAACGTGTCATGACATTATCTAAGAAGAATGAAACATTTCGTATATCAGTAGAAAAATAAACTCATTTGTCTTTGATCGTTATTCTTTGGTAAAGTTATTGTTTAAAAAAAACATTGAAAATGAAACATTCATACCAGAAAATTTCATATAATAATTTTCAATGTCACATGAGCAAGCACGTTCCGAGCACAATTGGTAATCCGTCACATGTGATCTGTTGAGAATCTTTGAAGCATCAGAGCTTTTTCCCCCGTTTCGAAATTCATTCAGAATTTTTCATAGATTTACGACTCACAAAATGTGTTATCAGGATTAATTTCAATTCACAAACTAAAATTTGCACTTCCTATCACATTTGTGATTTATATTTGTAATAATTCAATTGTTTGCAACCCTTTACAAAACGTTTAAATGTTGCTTTTCTCTGTGACACGTTTTACAAAACGTTTTAATTTTGCTTTTCTCTGTGACGTATTTTTAGATCAAAGAGTTGTAATATTTATCAAATATACCATAACAAACATACAGTTTCATGACTAGGGAACGCTGCGTACTCTCCGGCAAATCCAAATATGTTTATAACTAAACCAGGAGCTAGGCATCATAATCCGTTGTTGCAATTGATAATAAATTGTTGTCCAAAGCAAAGCTACTCATGAAAGTATTTCTGCTAAGAACCCACCTAAACGAAGTTTCCAATCAGAAACAGCAAGAGACTTGTCAACGTATTTATTACTATAGTAATTGCCTACACATACGTAAAAATATAGTTATATATCCGGTGCAATTGTACATCCGATGTGTCCTAAAATAGACCCTATCCATTCACGCGGGACGAATCTAGTAATTAATTTATAGTCACCGTTTTGAATTAAAAAAACTATGAGATATTCATAACAATCAAGATTCAACATCAGTTGATTCTAAAGATAGTAATTGTTTTGGCAACGTGATCCGGTATATATTTATAGATTAGAGCCTCCTCATCTGGAAAAAAGCAATTAACTTAATAAGCAAGAAATACAAAGACTTCATTCATTTGGAATATAACAAAAAGCAACCTCACATACATATGCATAAGCCAGTAACCGTTTTGCTAGATAGAAAGCGGGTTACACTTATCTTTTAATTTAGCAATATAGACATTGTGTTGGTTTCACGACAGATACGATCTTTTAGAGCAAAGTATCTCTTTCATAAACATTTAAGGACTTCATAGTTATAAAAGAAGGGATGATTTTTTATTATGGAACTTTAATGGTTCTTCTTGCTTTTTCTCACTTAAATTATTTATATTATATTAATATTGGGGTGTATGGTTTAAGATCGTTGATTTTCAAATGTCGGTAAGCGCCAATATGGTGTACTATTAGCATAGCATAGCCGCTTACTGTCGGCAGATACGACGCTTCATATGTATCAAGTACTATAATTGCTTCTTAGTCTAAATAACAGTTATCACATTTTGTACTATTTTATGAAAAAAAGAATTATTATCGTTGTAAAATCTTGCTAAATATGCCACTCATAAAAGGAAAAAAAAAGATCAAGAAAACGTAAAAAATTGTTATTTGCTGCGTAATGAGCGTCTCAAGCCACGCACTTTTTTCCCTCCAAATACATATTCATGAACTGCGCATTAGGACAATTATGTTATTGAAGTTAATACGGTATCCATTCGACCATTAATTACAGAAGTCCTACGCATGAGAAAATTACATAAACATAAAATCGTTTTATATTATTATCACATTTATGAAATTTACAATAAATAACTAATATATCTTATACGGTTAGATGTTAACTTTCATCAGTTCTAATTTGGAAAACCTTTTAAGGTAATCAATTGTACGATACTGTGCAGTAGACCAACAGTATGAATATGACTACATCAAACAGTGCTAGCAATGTGTGTAGGGACATCAGGAAAGGTTTACTGCATGAATTTCTTGGACAGTTATATTGTCCGTCCTGGAAATAAGGCAAATGTTTCTATCACTAGTGCAATGATATGCTACATGGTAATTTGTTTTATTTCTGGAGCCGCTCTGTTTGGTAAGCACATGAGTTTAAAATTCCTTTTGCAAATGTATTCACCTTCGGCGGATTGGGGGGGTTCAACAAAATTATAATACACCAGTTTGACATACCACATTTCGGACATTTGTAGTTTTGCAATTCAGGGAGTCTGGTTTTGTATAAACAGTAATGTGTATTGCATGCGTGTCGGGATTATAGAAATGCGTGGCTCGTGTACTTTTGTTTGTTTGTGTATGTGTGTGGGTGTCAAAATGTTGACATGGTGTTGAAGAGACTTTAACCCGATGTATGAATGTATTTATGTTTGTTTAATATCTATTGTTCTTGTTTGATTTTAGAACATCTCCAAAAGGCCAGTACAAGACATATAGTTTCGTTTTAAAGTCGTACCGGCTAGTGAACACCGTAGATAGATCGACATATCGTTATAGATAGATAGATAGATAGATAGATAGATAGATAGATAGATAGATAGATAGATAGATAGATAGATAGATAGATAGATAGATAGATAGATAGATAGATAGGTAGATAGATAGATAGATAGATAGATAGATAGGTAGGTAGGGAGGGAGGGAGGGAGAAAGTGAGGGAGGGAGGTAGATAGATAGATAGATAGATCGATCGATCGATCGATAGATAGATAGATAGATAGATAGATAGATAGTCCTAACGTTTGATGAATATAGTAAACATAAAGCTTGATAAATAAACATGAATACAAATTTGAACCAATTTGCATAATTCCAGATACAAGCATGATACTGTTTGCACAATACAGTGTTAAATTAGCCAATAATATGCAACAGATGTTAATGCACACGGTTAGCCTCACAGTCCCCACCTTAATAGTTAGGTGGTAGGAAATTCAATAATAAGAGAACTGAAAGAAAATTTAATATCAATCAACATACCGCTGCAGCTGCTCATTATCGTTAAAGTGGTCTGATTTAAACACTCTACTGATTCGGTCACAAGTAATGAATGAGCGCCATTATTAGTGCAATGCCTCATTTTCGCCTCAGTTTAGTGTGAAATAAATATAGAGTACCAGTATTAAAAGGTATAAATCTACTATAAAAAGATTACAAATATTTGGGTAGGATACAAACCATTAAAATACTTTGGATAACAATATTTTAAGATTTGATTTTGAAAACCGCCACCACCGATATATGGTCGTTCACTTGCAACATCGATCAAATAACAAGTTATCAGACAAATTATCTTGTACAAAAATTTGTTTTTAAATGCCAATTATCATATATCGTAAGGTTTAATAGCCTTTAATGATATTGGCACTGCAGCTGCGACATGGAAAAACGTTTCCGCAAGAAAATTGGAATTGTAGATCTCTTCCTTGATGAAAACGAGCACCATGCACAAACAAAGGATTTACCATTTGATGACACTGCAACCACCTTATGGAATAACATTGCAAAGGACTTCAAACGATAATATAATATATATCCCTGCATTGGAAAAGGTAAATATGAAAGAGATCTGAAACACAGTACAAGTGCAGATGGGTATCATTTTTGTGACATCTGCCTTCATAGGAACCTTCATTATACCTGTCGAATGAAAAATAATATTATCAATATTATTCCTAAGTCTCTTCAGAATGAATATGACCATAGTCTGACAAATACCAGCAACATATACAAGTCACTGCATTAGCTGTATTAGTTATTATTGGTATGATGAATCTCATTTAATATTATCGCCTCATTCAAAGCAACTGCACATACACGTCATGCTTGCAAAGCTAAGCATGAAATTAATACAGCTACATTTTACTTATGTTGTCACATGATGTAATAATTGTCTTCCATATAATATATGTTAACTTCTACGGTGGCCTTGTGGTTAAAGATTCCAATGCCGAAGCGGGAGGCTGTGGGTTCGATCCCAGGCGGAGTCATACCAAACACTTAGAAAAAATGGTACTAACAGCTGCCTTGCTTGGTGCTCAGCATTACGAAGTTAGTGTTAGGAATGGTCGGCCTGGTATCAATAAAATGTGAATGGGTGAGACATCATGCTACATGGCTGCAGCATGATGCCCCAGTGTGAGACCTTGCTATCAGCTGCCAACTGCAGGCATCGTAGCGATATTATTGTAAAATGTTAAAGATACGTCAAAAATATAATTACGATACATTACATATGATATTTGTTATGATAATATTGGATACATGGATCATAAATAATTTAATTCATCCCAAAGTAGTCACAGTAGGAAATCTAATCAAATGCCTCTTGTCGGTGCATTTTCAGAGTTTAATAAAAATGACTAGATATATTAAACAAATTGTGCCAAACACATGATAGATAGATAGATAGATATATAGATAGACAGACTGATAGATAGATAGATAGATAGATAGATAGATAGATAGATAGATAGATAGATAGATAGATAGATAGATAGATAGATAGATAGATAGATAGATAGATAGATAGATAGATAGATAGATGGTAATGTGCCAGACGAATCCTGGGCAAAACGACGTTATCTCTATTAAAATTCCTGCAGCTAATATAATCGTTTGGTTTGAGAGCACTTGTACGCACATATACTTTACACCAAACACTTAATAACCAATAAAATCATCACTTCAGGTCTGAAACAAAACACATATGGTTATGTTATGTTCTAGCCAGAAAGCAAGGTGACTTATACATGATTATGTTTTGTCAATTATGGCGCCCTGAGATCGCCAGTGTTCTCAGGCAGTCATTACATCGAGTTTGACACATTGTAATCCAAAGTTCCTAACCTTGTGCGTGAGAACGTTTAACTCGAATTCTTAACAAATATTACTAGACTGATTGTTTAAATCTGAGTCTTTTATTTATCAGACATTATATAAATCTTGTACAAGCTGGACAATGCTTTTATGTCTATAAGAGGTCATGTTCCACATTGGACAAAGGTATGTGGGCAACAATTGCTTCACTACAGCCATTTTAACTAGTATAAGCGCTTGTGCAAAGATCAGAGTGAGAACTTAAAGTAATGTTTTTGTATTTATCCATACTCCATATGATCTGTAAAAATGATGTTGCAAAGAGAAAAAGTTGTTAAAGTATGATTGATCACTGTTATAGCATAACATTAAGTGAAAACCTCAAAAACTTCACATTAAAAATTTAAAATGTTACATTAAAACAATATAGTGCCAACACATTTCTTATTATTATATTGTTTGTTACGTCTTTTTGATGGAGCAATGGATTCATCATCCACTGTACAAGATTTGGACTTAGATACACTCACTGTACCAAATTTGCTTGTGACTGAACTACATCATTTCAGACGTTCACGAAATTTTCAATGATAGGGTGTGAATGTTTATTCGAAATTCCACAGAATGAAATTAAATTTCTGGTCTTCATCAAATTTGTACCAAAACCGACAACAGATAATGCAATTTCTGTCCTGATTGATGTGATCCATATACGTCTGCTGTACATTGAATCGCTTAATCAAAGCTTACAATGAGATTTGTTTGTCAGTATATACATGTAGTCACTTAACTTCAAGCTGGCAGTGTCATTGAATTTCATGGAATATGTAGTAAATGGAAAAGCTTTTTAATAATGTTAATTAAGCTGCCCTATATATGTTTGATAAATATGCTGCGCGTATTCTATCCTTCAAAATATATCACACGTTCAATGTGATGTGAAACAAATATTGCTCGCATGCTCACTTGACACATTTACAGCATATACTGTACGTGAAAAACAAAATTAGCATACGCAGTCAAAGAAACAAATATTTAAATCAATAAGCAGTCATATTTGTTTCAAATTATCGATCAGTGATAAAAAGCTGTGGTTATGCCAAAATGAAACCGTAAAGGCAAATTCGATTACATTCGATTACATAAGCAACTTAACCTTCCAAGTATGCAACGTCATAATAAACAACCGCAACATTATGTAAGTCATTTTTTTTTACAACAGATCGCGTCGGAAACGAATCAGCGAAAAATTATCATTCATTTGAGTTAACAAAACTGAAACCTAGTATAACGTCCCTAAACTGCATCTTTTGTCATACCAAATTCCCAATTCGTTTCGGAAAATCATATACAATACTTAATACAAAAGAGCCTTAAATTGATTGACCACATATGTCTTTAAAAAATATAAAAGAAACTCAGAACAGATAATATCATCTTTATAACTATTGGGTCTTGGTATTCTCTCTTAAATTTCTTCAACAATTACAATGTATCTGCAGTAAAAAAATACACCATTTTCATTAGGTGGTGATATACATAGTATGCAGATGGAAAGACATGCCGCACACCATCCAAATGTGCAGGGACAAACAAAATTATCAAAGAAAAGAGAAACGTTTATAATTGTTTTAGGTTGTTGTTGTTGTTGTTGTTGTTGCCGTTATTAGTAATGTGTTGCACATTTGAACGATCAATGACATGAATTAATATTGATGCAAGGCATGTCAAGATCAAGGGAGCTAACTGAGGTAGTGGTATCATTGTTAATATCGGCAATGTCATATTCCATTTTTATAAATAATTACGAGCAAAAATATGTCCAGTTGTATACAAATATTCGTATTTCAAGACTTTTCGAACTCATTAACACATATATTTACCTAGGTGATCTAACTGACGTCATGAACAGAAAACAAGAAACTAATAAATGCAAAACGTTTAACAGTATCTATACTGATTAGTTAACAAGTTCTTAATTCGGTCATTGTCTGTAGTTTATGAGAATCAATAAATGGAATAGCCAGTGGTAAAAAGTATGATTCAACATCTCTACTCCTTCAGTACAATAATCACGGTTCACTTATCACCGAGTACATTTTTGTTTGTCAACATAATGGACAAGAGAACAAACCTGCAGCATACTTACTGTTGTCGGTTTAGGTTATCAATTCGCTCATGAAATTTACACAACAATGACATTAAAAGCATGCATGCGAGGTCATATACTGTGCATAACGCCTACGTTAACGATACAAGGTCTACTCCAATGAGATTAACGTCTGCAAGTTAACGAGCACACATTTCGTGAATAGTCATTCTCCGCTTGAAGTCGTGGTATATCGGTCAGGACGATGGATCAGCTAATGGAAGGTTTGATCTCTCTCTCTCTCTCTCTATCTCTCTCTCTCTCTCTCTCTCTCTCTCTCTCTCTCTCTCTCTCTCTCTCTCTCTCTCTCTCGCAGACCACTGGACAGCAACTAAATATTTCCTTTCCTGAGAATATGAAATACTATGTAGCATACTAAAGTAAATACACCGATAATTAAACATAAAACTTCATCATCGTATTGTCAATTGACGTCGTCTCGATGGTTGATATAATTCCAAAGACTCTTGCTCCGTTTTACTGGGAAATATATCTTTGTCTAAACTTTGGGTAATGTTATATCTGGGGAAAAGAGAACCTTATGCAAAAGTTATATTCTAGTTATTCAAGGTGACTTGTGTGGCACCTACTATAATGAAGAGGCGAATGCGAAATGATTCAAGCTTGGTCCTCATAAACTATCTAGAGGATGGATTTGTCAGAGCCCAGACGGGACATATCGCAATCTGACTGAACACTTCCTGGTATAAAGGTGCTTCCGGTATAGCATAAACAATTACCGAACACGTAACCTCCATAATTATATCATACAATGCGACCAAGACTTGCTGATGATGATATCAATCTTCAACTGAGGACATCCGAGACACCAATACAGGTTGGGGTCAGATTTGAACTTTTACATCTAAAGATCCCACCGTGACAAAAGCAACTGAATCATCAATAGGTGGCAAATTAGCAAAATTCACAATACTATCTGATAACGATATAGACCTGTATGATCACGACATTCATCAAGGCAATAACAGGGTATTCAAAAGTATATTTGACAAACACCGTAGGATAAGGAAGAAATGGGTCACAGTATATATCTTTGATAGGAGTAGATAGCCGAGGAGGAACCATGGAGCCCTTGAAGACAAATAACAGTATGATTATGAAGAAATACAACGAAAAAAAAGAAAGTTGATTAGAGAACCCATGTAAGGAAGACTAGAAAAGCCTGAAATAGAATATTAGTGAAAATGCCATTTGTTGACATTCCTGGCAACAAATAAACAGAAAAAATCAAAATGCTAATGGCTACTACCAAATATCCCTTTCAGTTAGTTACGCCTTAAAAATCACATATTTGGATCCATTTCATAACTTATTTATTGCTTGGATGTTGAAAACAATATATTCAGAACAACATCATTGTATGCTTCCAAACCTCTCAACAGACTATTTACACTCGGATCTAGACTGTGCCACTTTCGTAGTAATTACTTAGACCTAAAGCACAAATCTTTGATTGGAACTGAAGCATGATGTTAAATTACAACATCCAGTACCGCTTCAATAACAATAAAACGTTGCGCTTACCCTTCGTTTGTGTTGTTATTGTGGATTCCCGGGCTACTCGGTATCAGGCAAATCAGTCTCAATCTTATCGGTAACAGGCTAATTCGCAACAGGCAAACGGGTCTTAATCGGTAACAGACCACACGGTAATCCGGTAATCATAGTTAAATTAAAGAAGAAAGCGATTCATGTGACTGCTATATATACAAAGCAATTCCAAAATAGTAATTTGTTAGGAGACAGTGAATCGACGGTCGGGTAACAGCATATAAAACCACACGTAATACATTTATTATCAGAAGTGAGCATTTTAACTTGACGGTCTTTGTCGTTAGTTGTGAAGATTTAATTTATATCATATTTGGTTTGAAATTATATTTATATACATTTTGTTTTAATCGTTCATTGTGCAATTCGTCGAAAGTTCAAGAGGCTGTCGAATGGTAGCTCATTCGGTTTTTTTTTTATACCAGCGGCACAAACAATTTCTTATTAAATGTCTTATACACTGTGTGACTTTATTGTTTTGTTGTGACCGAGTTGCCTGTTTGTTACCGATTAGTTCGGTTCCGTAAAGACTGGAACCAAAGTGCACGTTACCGAATAGGCGGTGGCCGAATTGCCAGTTACCGATTTGCACGTTACTGAGCATGCCGGACACCATTATTGTGATATCAATAAAATCCTGTGATGAAAGACATTACTGTATTTACACAATGCTACACTTGAAAGATCTCAATCGATCTCCTTTCTTTAAATATATTTAAATGACACTGTTATTGTCTATCGGATCATTATTTAATTCCTGAAGACGTAATAGGTATGGCTTGAAATAGAGTAAGAGCTGAAGAAATCAACTAATCGTCAACTTAATTTTAATGGAACAAATTACATATTTCCGAAGTAGGCATTATGTAGCGTAAAGATTTGTAATGCACCGCATAAAGAGGTATTTGCCTCTCCGTCTATTTATTTGCATATGGCACCGAAACCCCGTCACATAACAACATTTTACCAATGACATTAATTATGTTTCGCGAACTTGGATTCATTTTTGTATGATACAATTATACTAATTATAGTATTGAAGACAATTATTGCAATTGTTACATCATGATACTGTATTTAGCTAAAATATATAGCATTTGAAGAGGGAGGCGATTCCAATCACCTATGTTACTAAACAAACAGTCTTAATTGTTTCTACATCTCAGTACGTCTGTTTAAAACTATGAATTTGAAGTCGACTTCCAAAATCCCATTGTAGTGTCTAGAAGATATCAAAGGATTCTGACGAAAATTTGTTCAATATACCTCTAACATTTGAATCAGAACTTGTCTGGTTCTCTCCTGAAGTAGACTGCCCAGAGAGGGACATGGATGCTGCTTCGTTTCTCTGAAAAATATAATAAATAGCAACATATATTTAGAACTAAGCCTCCTTTCACCTAACAATTAAATAAAATTCGAAGCAATATAAAGCTCGTATTGTACACCTGTTGTGGAACATTGCTTTGACACAATGCTACGTGCGTGATGTGAAAGACGACATTTGAAACAAAGTGGCATGACAATATATTGCTAAAGGTGAACAATATTGAAAATGTTGGTGCTTTTGAGCAAATATCAAATCATAACACTTCCTGACCAGATGAAAAGCATATAGATTAGACAATCGATTTATCGTAATATCTACCAAATCTTAACACGTACAAATGTAAGATATGTCCCATAAAGTAAACTCAAGATACGTATATTAGTGGAACATTTATTGTGTTTTCGTTTATGTTTGTCTAAGGATCTAGATATTATATACTATTTTCAAGGTTGTGACCTATTCTAGTATCATGCATATATGCGAATCATTGAGTGAGGCAGATGTCGTCAGGGTTATTGTATCGCCTTTTGGAAACTCATTGCTTGGAATTCACATGATTATAAAGTATCGCATCTTCATATATAACACTATTATGTTTGTTTCTTTTCAAAATCATCAATGGAATTTGTATCGTCAATGGTGGAAGAGAAACTAATAGCAAATGGAAAATTCGTATCTGCTACGCGTCTACAGTCTTTTACTTCTGAATGCTTTTTGAAAATATTACAAAATATTTCTTCTGACACTTGCCACACCATTTTTGATATTTGGACATTCATGTTAACTTGGAGTGTAAGGTCAGGGCGCATTCCCTATGGAAACGTTGGACATCATCATATACGACTAAATTGTTAATACTTCCATCAATAACATCAATGCTCTGTGCTTCCTCGATATCGGTTACAAACTCAATAATATCCTCATCGATTTCCGATTTTGCTTTCTCGTTAACATCCTTTAACACCTCGTAACATCGCTGATCGTCTACAGTCGGGGCTATTAAATACAATTTGTCCAATTTCATCCATCTCATTATCAAATTAAGTAGCAGTTGCGTCTTGCCACTTCCAGATGGTCTGATTATGATCATGGGAATATAATTTGGTAGCGCTGCATGATGCGTATTTGGTTCTAGTGTTTTTGTTGCGGAAAAATCAATTACATTCATGTTATTATAAATAAATTAAAATCTATACTGTGTGAAATGTAGGACGCGTACTAGCACAAACGAATTGACGACGATTACAACTTCAAATAACATATCAGCACTTGCTGTAAGTGTGTACAATGTGGTACCAATAAAATTTAGATTTGTTTCTATAAAATCTGCAGATGATTTTAAAAAAACGAGGAGGTGATATTGCAGCCAAATTAGTAAAACTCGCAGGAACACCATGGGCAAATATCCAGAAGAAAAACACCTTCCAGGATATAGTTATTGTGGACCCGGGACCAGACTCGATATCAGACTCGATGATCAAAACCAACCCCGACCCGGTGAATATCCGATAAACGCTATTGATAAGCCGTGTCATGCTTATGATGATGCTTATAATAGCAGTAATCTGCAACAGAGACATATCGCAGATGCAAAATTGATTCATGCGTTGAATTCTATCACTGATAAATCCTTCAAAGAAAAATTGGCTTCATGGTTGATAAAATCGGCGATGAAAAGTAAATTGACGTGGGATGGTGGTAATTAATAATATCATGGAATATATTTATTATTCTCCAAGAGGATATTGGAGGGGTAAATCAGCAATTGGTAAACTCGCTAGCGCCGCAAAGGTGAAAAATACTACAGCAGCGGATTGGTTATCCAAACAGGCGATATGGCAAATTTACCCACCGCTTAAACAAATTAACTTCGCGCGTTTTGATGTCAGCGCACTTAATGAGGTTCATCAGGCTGATATATTATTACTGCCGCATGATGGTTTTTACAAGTACGCGCTAACCGTAGTTGATACAAACAAGCAGAACCTCTAAAGACAAAATCATCAACTAAAGTGACTTCTGCGTTTGAAAGGCTTTATCGACGAGGTTCTCTGCATTGGATAAATCTATTACAAGTTGATCTTCGCAAGGACATTTAGGGTGCAGTGTTATCAACAATGAAGCATCATAATGTCACCATCAGACGAGGACATTCTGCCTTATATCGCTATCAGG
Source organism: Unio pictorum (assembly GCA_030141615.1). Classification (NCBI taxonomy): domain Eukaryota; kingdom Metazoa; phylum Mollusca; class Bivalvia; order Unionida; family Unionidae; genus Unio; species Unio pictorum. The sequence continues at coordinate 351,827 of JARLTB010000050.1, forward strand.
CAATTGCTGAACGATTTAATCGCACACTTGCTGAGCGGTTATTTGGATATCAATACGCTAAGGAATTTATTCAGGATAAACAATCCCGTGAATGGGTCAAGAGATTACCAGGCATAATTACCGTGCTTAATTATGAGATTACTCGAACAATCAACATGAAACCAAACAACGCAATTAAGAAAAAGTATATACCTTTAAAACTGCAAAGTGATTTTTCATTACAACCAATACTCGGCAATGTCACTGTTAGATATTTAAATGAACCTGGAGAGCTCGAAGGAGGTAAACAAAAGAGCTACTGATTATATTTGGGGTATGACTGCACCTAAAATATCTAGTGTAACGAGATCTAAGGGTAGACCACCAGTCTATAGGTTGAAATCAACTGCGTGGGTTTACTCGTGAACAGCTACAAGTGATACCCGAGGATACTCAATTACCGCCGCGTGGCCTTAACTAGCACCTCTTTGTCTGTTGAACTCAAGACAAGTCAGCATCACATTTTCTCTGGTATGACCAATACTGCTATTCTTTCTGTCTACGGTAAATTGGCAAGGATCTTTATCCGACCAACACCAACGCATTATACAATTGCAAGTCACGCAGTGATTATTCTGTTGCTGTTTCAGTGTGATTATAAACTGGGCATCAATATCAAATTTTCTGTTTTTTTTTTGTCCTGTTCGTTATAACCAGCGAGAATTTCTGGTTTTATCATCGCTGACAATATCACTTATTGTAGTGTCGTTATAGTCTAAAACAACTCTTCGAAGTTGATTGATTCTTCGTACTCTGGACACCGCAAGATAAACAAATTCGACCAATCTATGTGATTATCTATGATCCAAAGAATTGTATCGGATATAGTCAATCCATGCGAAGAATGTATCATCGTGCGTATCCTGGCTTTCAAGGGATTTATCAGTACGCAATGCATCTTCGACAACACTGATATCAACCAACACAATATCATTTAACACGAGAATCTATTTTTCACTTTGTCCAGGAATATCAGCTTCGATATTGTGTCTTCGTGTTAACTTGGGTCTATAACACAGAGGCACTGGAAGTGTTGCAAATTTTTCTTTATGCGTGTTAAATAACTTCATCTGAAGTGTGTCTCTGTCTATCTTTATACTTGCCACTATCAAATCATTTGGTCTCCACGCTTCCCATAAATCATTTAATGGGGTTTCTGAAATTATTTCACGCGCTATTTCACATTGGATTCTACCAGGTTGTAATATGATTAGTTTCTTGAACTCGAGTAATTTCAATTGCTCTTTGATCAGTACTAATTTTTTCATAATAGTCTACAACATTCTTTATCCAATTATGTGGAGACAAACCGACAAATGGGTTTGGTTGACCATGATCGCCACACATTATCACTTTTGTATTCGCTAGCAATAACCAATCAAGAAATCTATGTAATACATCTAACGACACCGTGCATATCTCATCCCAAATAATGATTTCAGAAATATATTTTTCGCACATTCGATCAGGAGTCCATTCGTAACCTTTGCATAGAAAGAAACTATGATAAGTGCAAGCATTAATTCCTCGTTATTTCATCTCTCTTGCAAGTCTGTGTGTTGGTGTTAGCACAATCATGTTCTATTTCCAACGAAATAATTCAATCGCACGAGTCGTCTTCCCTGACCAACCACAACCGTTTAATTAACTGGTTTTATATCTACATATTGAATCGGAACACGACGATGCATTAGATAGTTCTGATATCTGATTATTTTTCAATTTTAACATCTGCTAATTTGGAATAATCACGTAGTATTTCCTTTTTAATTCTCCACCATCCCCAACTCTCGTCTGAATTAGTTAATTCAGCTACTGCTTCGCTATGTTTTACGTCTATATAAAATAAATCAGTGGCTACTCTAACCGCTGATTCACTAAATATATTTATTATCGAAAGTAAATTAATAGAAGCTTAAGCCAGCATAGACGCCCTTAAGTAAGTATATTGAGGATTTCTTAGTCGTTATAAGTAACAATTGTACCTAATTTGGTTCCATCGGATAAAAAAGCGTCTTTAAGATTACATATACCCCTAGATGTTACATCTGTGATTATACAATCGTATTCAGCATCATCTATAATCATTCGCGAAGAATGTCGTGTATGGTCATATTTTCCACCTTGTGCGAACTTACCAATTATTCTTCTACCAAGATCTTTTGCGTGTTTATTTCTAACTTCATAGGTTTCCTTTGACAATTTCACGATATATTCTTTGTCGAGATTGGGGAATTGTTTTTTGTTTTTGCTGATTATGCTATCTAGACTATCGGGTTGTGGTAACCAGACTTCAGTCTGCGCTCGATATGATATAATTGCTTCACTGACAATCAGCGATATCAGCATTTTAGAATCAATCATATTCCGTAATAACACTATTGGCATCCAGTGTTTTTCAGAGATGAGTCTACCAAACCAAACATAACAACATGGATCAAGTCCTTTAGCCAATTCAAATGATATCACATGATATCACACGAGTGAATCCGGTGAGATCAACATCAGGAAGTGGTCCATTAATCGCAACACGGGTCATCTCATGTGTGGGTTGTCCAAATCTTTTGAACTACTCAGAGCACTATCCGTACCCAAGAAAAATACCTGGATAACACGCAATAATATCAACCAAAATAATACTTTCGGAGTTGTATTTTATATTCCGTAATCCACCATGGCCATAATCAATACAACTATCTTGGATATCCGAGAGAAATTCTGCTCTTGGTTGTTTCCATAGATTTCTCTTTCGCGTGAAATGAGCTCTAGTAATTGTTCGTCGTGTTCCGTTGAAAATACACTAGCAAATTTTTTCATCTCGTTGTTTAGGGTTTCAGTACGGTATAATTCACCATTGGGTTTTACAAATTGATCGAATTTACCCTATTCGTCTTCAAACTCTGAAATAACCACACTGACACAGGATCATTTTAACTCGACTCGTAAATAAAATCAAATAAATTTCACTAAGGGTACATATTGTATTGTTCTATCCCAATGAAACATTATTACCGCAGGTGTCCAAGCTTGTGCATTATGGTCAATAATTTTGATTGGAGATCTTCTCGATTTATATTTCGATTCTTTTAATATCTCGCCTGTTTCTGTCTCAACGGATATTGGGAATTTTTAGTATCCGTTCTATCGCGAACACATTTTGAATTGTTATTCCGATCTCTTTCACTGTTATCCCTTATTCATTTATTTTTTGCGTCTCAGATCCGTCAATTTGTTACCACGCAACGCATTTGTGAAGTGTTATATTATTCGTTCTGCTACACAATTCAGCGACGAATATTTCATTGGTTTTAGTTTTTCAATACTCGGTTTATAATTTATCTGATAGATTCCATAAACATCCGCGGTTACAAGATAGGACTTCTTGTAATACGGTTTGTCAATCCCAGTTAGAATTCCTAGTTTCGAATCCTGACTCACAGTGACATTTCTCTTATTTTTCAGGATGGGTTCAATTTGTCGCGTTTAATCCAATTCCTCGTTTCTGTACGGATTATGAATTTCACTCTAAAAAATACTTTTTCTTGTCAAGATGTGAGATTATCAATGCTTCTCTTTCGTCGTTCATGGTAGCATCAACACTACCATCAATTCGAAATGTCGACCAACAGTGAGATGCTCCATCGCGCTTGAATTCATTAAAACCATCATGGATTTTACCCAACATGTTTGTATCACTTATTAGACTCTTTGGTGCATCAGTGAAGACTCTATCGAACTTGAATAAAACATTTTTTTCAAGGCGTAATTTTCGATAATCTCAAGAACTCATCCATATATAATTAAAACAAGTATTCAAATGAAAAAAAACTTATTATATAATGTATCATTGCAAATTGCTTATGATAGGATCAGTAACCGCATGTAACAAATCATGCAGAAATGAACTCTGTAGATATCATTTTCAAGTGTACGTCGCGGAAGCTTAGGTCCGCTAACTTGTATCCGAAGTGGGGTACGTGTGACAGGACATCGCAGTTGTGTCTCAATTTTGGTGGTAAGCGATACAGAGAGTTAAAACGCTTTTATGATAAGAGAATCAAAGATTCCATCAAAGATTCCGTTAAAAACTCCATCAAAAACTCCGTCAATGATTCAGTCAATGATTCTGTCAATGACTCTCACTCCATCAAGGACAGCGTCCTTGACTTTGGGAAGGATAAAATCATACGACCACCACAAGATAATTTAGATAATCTGCAAGCTATTTCACAATGTGAAAATTTAAAACGAGGACTGGACTGGGAAACATAAAAAAATGCAAAATGTACAAAATCATTTAATAAGGAAACTAACGAAGAAAGAGTATTTAAACCAATGAATGAAGCCGGTAGATATTTCGATATTTGGAGAACTTCGGTATGATTTGTTGCAGAAGGAATTTATCTGTCAGAGATTTCAAAGCGAACCGGACATATAATTAAATTTACATATGTCTGAATTTGTTCTATATGTATCCAGCATTAAGGGGAATAACTCGCGCGGGCATGAGTATGGTTTGTAAAAGAGTTACGGATTTTAATGGAATTTTTTGTTTGTTGTTTACACACATATTGTTTTCAAAAGCAGATACCTGTAGTTACCGACATTAGCGTATTCCATGCGCGTTTTGATCTCGTCCTAGGGCCCATCGTTCGAATCTCGTGGCAGGCATTAGTGTCTACGGTACCGATTTCGAGGTTTTTCTATATGATAGGGGGTTTAAGTCATTCGAAACTCAAACTAAAACAACCACATATCATACACCGTCACTCGTAGTGTGAATGTCTTTTGCATTCAAGCCGGGTTGATTTTGTTGGATTTATGATTGGTTTCAGTTTGAATGTAGAATCGCCCCCGCCATACCATCATGCCATTGGCATCCTATATTCCATTGTTATATTTCATGTATCATTCATTGTAAATACCATAACTTGTCATTATATATATGTGTTCCTTACAAACTCGCCATAACACTCGAATTGGGGATTGACAAAGACTGTGCTGTCCTATATATTAAATATGTATACATGTGTATATGTAAATGTGACCTCCATCCACTAAGCATATCTTCTTGGAGTTCTAATCCGTTATTTGACGAGTTAGATCTCCTCTTGGAGACTTTGTTTCGTGGTACCTCTGGGCCCGGTCAGATGTGAATAACACCTGAGGGGTTCCAAATGGGGATGTGTTATCTTATATATGTAACCTCTGGGTCTCTCCGATGTGAATAACACCTGAGGGGTTCCAAATGGGGTTTTTCATATATATCTCTAGGCGTTCATACAATAAGCGGGTCAAACTTGACACCAATGTTTTTGGTTTTTGAAAATAAAATATATTAGAAATATAATATATTATATAAATGAATTATGAAAATATCAATGAGATTATAACCGAAATTTTAAATTTGAAAAAATCAAGGAATTCAATTGTTAGATAAATTAAATTGTGATTAGATTTTTCTGATTTTCAAGATATTGAAGATAATGTTCGAAGTAATAAATACGTGCTGCCAAAATCATACTATTTTATCAGAAGAAGAAGAAGAAGAAGAAGAAGAAGAAGAAGAAGAAGAAGAAGAAGAAGAAGAAGAAGAAGAAGAAGAAGAAGAAGAAGAGGAAGAAGAAGAAGAAGAAGAAGAAGAAGAAGAAGAAGAAGAAGAAGAAGAAGAAGAAGAAGTTGACATTGCTTGTGGACGAGTTGCATTCGATGATACATTCTTTCCTGGTACATTTGATGAAATAAGAGATATGAACTTTGATTCTATGAAAGATTTAGCTAATTTCGTCCTTAGGAGTTTTCATCAGAGAAAAATAATATATCCACAATGATTATAATCTCCCTAATAAAAAAACACGGTATAATGGATTATATCGTGTGTTCACATGTGCATTTAAGGCATCGAGTAAAATGATACATATAATGATTTTATAGAATCAATAAAAAAAATCATCTACAGAGAAGCAATCAGATCCTGTATTTCTTAGATTACCAGAGCAATCAAAACTTTTTGATATACAAAACTCCTTTTTGTAGGGTGCAAAAGGTATCACTTAAAAAAACAAAATGAAAAGAATTATCTCATAATGGAACTCCAAGGGTATCAGGTAGTCGTTTAGTTAGTTGTCCTAATAGTATTCTCTCGGATATATCACGATTAGAAGTCCTGGTTGGAGGGAAACGAGCAGGAAATAACTCACCGGAAATAATTAATGAGGCAGCTGATATCTACAGACGACTATTTGAGGTGCTATCATGGATATTGATGTATACCGAGAGTTTATTGATGCGCTAGCCAAACATCCTACGGATTTTTACGGCTACCATAATGATTAAATCACCCCATTAGATAAATAGCATTTAAATAAGATGATCATACACTACAACCAAATAAAACGAACTATGGTTGTGTAGTAAACTCACGATTGCCTTTTTATAGAGCGTATTATGGAAATGGTCTCGGCAATACCATTGCATGGTTATTTGCAAGAACGGCTCCCAAAATAGCACCAATCGCAAAACAATTATCAATGAAAGCTATTGATGTTATTCGTGATCAGGGTATAAGCGCTATTGGTGATGTTGTCGGGAGGGCATTTTCCGCGGCTAAAGAAAAACTAGTAGCGTTAGTTCGACGGCGAAGGAAACTGATGACAAAGTCATTGGGACCACTTTCATCTACGGAAATTATGCCTGCAAGTATTAGCAAAATAACAAACAATGCGGTGGAGCAGAACATAGCATCACGGATAAGTGACGGATATGACACTCAGGGAAATATTACTGCAAATATGATATCGGGAAGTGGCTTGAAATCGCGAGCGAGATCACGATTTAGATCAAGAAATATATAATATGTTCAAATCGACTCCTGTCCCAGCGTCTGGTATGTACGCCCCAATGCCCAAGAATTATTCTCTACTTAATTATCTGTATTTTTTCCTATAATGCTGTACAACCAAAATAGTCGATGTAGAATCGAACTTCAAGTCCATATTTTTCTACCCTCTGAAGTGTTTATCGAAGTAGAAGGAGAAATTGTAACAGCTGCTAATACTCCTGCTGTAGCAGCAGCATATCCACTTGGTACCACAGTCGGCTTTGACAATAATGGTATCATGGCGCTATTTAACAGCGCTACATACATGATTGATAACAGAGAAATTGAGTTTATAGAACATGATGTTGATGTTGCCACAACAATAGTTGGGTTGGTAAGATACTACGATGATTATACAAGATCAGCAGATCCAGCTATGATGCTTGCTAAAGATATTACTGATCACGCTGGACCGACTTCATATATTATAAGACAACCAAAGAATCGTGCTGTTCCTCATGTTGATGTTGCTAATATCGAAGATATGATTATAAATACTGATCCTAATTACAACCTAAGCAGCAGGAGAGGTGAACAGACCAACTTTTAAGCAAAATATTTCGTAAGCGTTTCGTTACAAAACCGAAACAAAAAAACAATCTTACGATGATAGTTGCCAATTTAGTTGTCACAAACAACGGCTGCGACACTGCAACGTCCCAAGGCAACGTTGTAAGCGGTCGTCGTGAAAATTCTCCGAATTTCAAAAATAAAAAAAATAATCTTACAATTTAGTTGGCGTTCACACTCCCTGCTGCTATGCGCTAACAATTTTTTTACTAATTAAATATTTGATCAAGTCCAACACGATATCTTGCCCGAGGGTCTGATAAATTTATCGTTACAAATCCGTGTGGGATTGTCTGAGCGCGGCTAAAAAAATTTCTAAATTGATTATGATCCATATCGCCACCGCACCAAGTTTGCCAAATATTTCTTAACGTATGAGTATCAACTCCGTTAAATACACACAGCATATTGCAGTTATCTCGGATCACTTTTGGTATTTGAGTGTAACGTTGAGTGATATATATCACGTCGGTGTTTTTATGTCTGCCTCTGGAAAATATGTTTTTGATTATCTAACATGATATCATCATATACGACTAAATTGTTAATACTTCCATCAATATCATTAATGCTAGGTGCTTCCTCGATATCGGTTATAAACTCAATAACACCATCGCCGTTAATTTCTCGCGCGGCTTCGTTAAAATCCTTTAACACTTCATAACATCGCTGATCATCTACACTCGGAGCAATCATGTACAACTTATCCCAGTTCATCCATCTCGTTATCAAATTAAGTAGCAATTGTGTCTTGCCGGATCCAGATGGTCCGATGATAATCGCGCGAATAGAATTTGGTAACATTGCATGGTGTCTAATAGGTTCCCGTCGTCTCGTAGCTGAATAATCAATTACATTCATGCCGTTATATATAAATTATGGATCTATATTGTGTGAAGTGTAGGACGCGTACTGGCACAAATGACTTGACGACGATTACAACGAAAAATAATCGATCAGCACTTTCTGGTAAATGCGTACAATGTAGTACGAAAAAATTTAGATTTACTTCCACGAAACCTTTAAAAAAAAACGAGGAGGTGATATTGCAGCCAAGTTAGCAAAACTCCCAGGAACACCGTGGGCAAAGTATCCAGGAGAAAAGCACCTTCCAGGATATAGCTACTGTGGACCGGGAACACGATTAGATATCAGACTTGATGATCAAAGTCAGCCCCGACCCGGCGAGTATCCAATAAACGCTATTGATAAGGCGTGTCATGCTCATGATGTCGCTTATAAAAGCAGCAATCTTCAACACAGACATCTAGCAGATGTGAAATTAATTCATGCGTTAAATGCTATTCCTGATAAATCCTTCAAAGAAAAATTGGCTTCGTGGTTGGTAAAATCTGCTATGAAGGGTAAATTGATGTTAGGTGCTGGTAATTAAAAATATGGAATCTATTTATTATTCTCCGAGAGGATACTGGAGAGGTTACGCAGCAATAAGTAAACTCGCTAGCGCTGCAGCGGCAAACTGGTTATCTAAACAGGCGATATGGCAAATTTATCTACCAGCGCCTAAACGAATTAACTACTCGCATTTTGATGTTACAACACCTAATGAAGTTCATCAAGCTGATATACTATTTCTGCCGCATGACAACGGTTACAAATACGCGTTAACGGTAGTTGATATTGCGAGTCGATACAAACAAGCAGAACCGCTAAGGACAAAATCATCTACTGAAGTAGCTTCTGCATTTGAAAAAATTTATCGACGAGGTCCTCTGCGCTGGCCAAATCTGTTACAAGTTGATCCTGGCAAAGAATTTCAAGGTGCTGTTACATCTACGATGAAAACTCATAATGTCGCCATCAGACGAGGACACACTGCGTTACATCGCGATCAGGCAATTGTTGAACGGTTTAATCGGACACTTGCTGAGCGGTTATTTGGATATCAATACGCGAAAGAATTCATCCAGGATAAACGATCCCGTGAATGGGTCAAGAGATTACCAGGTGTAGTTACCGCAATCAATAATGAGATTACTAGAACAATTAATATGAAACCTGTCAACGCTATTAAAAAGAAGTATATACCCGTACAACCACAAAAAGATTTCAAAGAACCAATTCTTGGTAGTAATGTCATTGTAAGGTACTTATACGAACCAGGAGAGCTTGAAGGTGGTAAAAAAAGAGCTACTGATCCTATTTGGAGCGTCATGACGCATAAGATATCTAGTATAACACGATCAACTGGTAGACCTCCAATCTATAAACTGGATTCAACTGCTCCTCAGCGAGGATTTACTCGACAACAACTGCAAGTGATCCCCGAGGATACTCAATTGCCACCGCGTGGTCTTAATTAGCACCCGATGCCAGAGGCATTGTGCTGGCACCTCTGCGTCTATTGCACTCAAGACAAGTCAGCATAACGTTATCGTTGGTATGACCTACACTGCTATTCTTTCTGTCTACGGTAAATTGGCGAGGATCTTTATCCGAATACTGCCAACGCATTATACAATTACAACTCGCGCAGTGATTATTCTGTTGTTGCTTCAGCGTAATTATTAATTCAGCATCAATGTCAAATTTTCTATTATTTTGTTTATCCTGTTGTTTATAACCAGAGAGTTTTTTTCTGATTATATCACCAGTGATATCATCGGCGCTGATAATATCGTCACTGGCATCGTCAACAACAATTCTTCGAAGTTGGTTTATTCGCCGTACTCTGGATACTGCGAGATAAACTAAATTTGACCACTCAATGTGATTATCTACTATCCAAACAATTGTGTCTGTGATAGTTAATCCCTGTGAAGAGTGTATTGTTGCTGCGTATCCTAGCGTCCATGGGGATTTATTAGCACGCAATGCATTTTCGACGACGCTGATATCAACTAGCACAATATCATTTAACACGAGAATCTGCTTTTCACTCTTCCCTGGAATATCAACTTCTATATTCTGCTTTCGTGTATCCGAAGGCCTATAACACAACGGTACTGGAAGTGTTGCAAATTTACACTTATGCAATTCAAATAATTTCATCTGAAGCGCGTCTCTGACTATTTTTCTACTCGCGATTATTAAATCATTTGGTCTCCATGTTTCCCAAAAATCATTCATGGGAGTTTCTGAAATTATTTCACATTGGATTTTATCCGGTTGTAATCTAATTAGCGCTTTGAATTCTCGTAATTGTTCATCAAGTGATCTATGGTCGGTATTAATTTTTTCATAATAGTCTACATGATTCTTCAACCACTCATGTGGAGATCCACCAACAAATGGCTGTGGTTGGCCGTGATCCCCGCACATGACGACTTTTGTATTTTTTCAATAACAACCATTCAAGAAATATCTGTAATACTGTCAACGATACCGTGCATATTTCATCCCAGATTATGATTTCAGGAATGAATTTATCGCCCATTCGATCAGGAGTCCATGTATCGCCTTTCCATCGAAAGAAGCTGTGATAAGTACATGCTTTTACTCCCCGCGCTATCATCTCTCTGGCGAGTCTGTGAGTTGGTGTTAGAACAATCATGGTTGACCGACGAAATAATTCAATTGCACGAGTTGTCTTTCCTGACCCACCACAACCGTTTAAATAAACTGTCTTGTATCTACATACGGGATCAGATACGGGTGGTGCATTAGAAAATTCTGATTGAATCTCTGAGAGATTATGGTTGCTTTTCAAGTATTTATCGTCGATGGCAACGTCTGCGGATTCACAATACTCATGTAGTGTTTCCTTTTTAAATCGCCAACTTCCCCACGCTTCCTCGGGATCCGTGAATACCGCTACATCTGATCTGTATTTGTTGTGGATATACATCGAATCAGTAGCTACTCTAACCGCGGTATCTGGGAATCTATTTATCATCGAAAATAGATTAATACAAGCATAGGCTAGCATAGAACTTCTCAAATGTGTGTACTGACAACTATATCCATCACAGTAGGTAACAACCGTACCTAATTTCTCACCATTGGATAGAAAAGCATCCCTACGGGATACAAGTTTTCCCTGTTTCGTTAAATCCGCTACAATAAAATCGTATTCTGCGTTGTCTATGATCAACCTCGAAGAGTATTTTGCATTGTCAAATCTTCCACCTTGAGTGAATTTACCAATTATTTTTCGTCCGAAATCTTTGGCTTCTTTGTTTTTAATCTCAAATAACTGCCTAGATAGTTTCATGATTTCTTCCTCGCTGAAAATCTCCGATTTTCCATTCGAAGAATTTCCATTAGGAAACTGTTTTGAAAATCTTCGATTTTTAATTTCATCAATTATACGATCTAGATCAGGTTTTGGTAACCAAACATCCTTCTGAACTCGATAAGATATAATAGCTTCACTGACAATTAACGATATTAGCATACCACAATCGATCATATATCTCAATAGCACTATTGGCATCCAGTGTTTTTCAGACATATGTCTACCAAGCCAAACATAACTACACGGATGTAACCCTGCAGCGAGTTCAAATGATATCACACGAGCGAACCCAGTTAAATCAAAATCAGGCAAACGACCATTAATCGCAACACGAGTCATTTCATGCGTGGGATGTCCAAATCGTTTAAAATACTCAGAGTATTCTCCATACCCGAGAAAACTTCCAGGATAACACGCGGATATATCAATTGAAATCATACCATCACGTGAGTATTTCGTATTCCACAATCCTCCATGACCAAAATTCGACGCAACTCAATTTGACATCCTCGAGAAAATCACTTCGTGTTGGACGCCATGAGTTCTTTTCTCTTGCGAAGTGAGCTACCACTGATGGAATTGTAAAACTATCCGTGAGTAGTTTTTCATGGAAACTCTCCGGTGAAAATTCATTAGCGATTTTTCTCATTCTGTTATCTAATTCTTCAACGCGATATAATTCTCCATTTGGTCTTACAAACTGATCAAATCCTGATTCGGAATCTTCAGCGCTGCGAAGTAACCACACTGACACGGGATCATCTTTACACAACGTAACAATAGCATCAAATAATTTCTCTTCATAGAACACATCCTTGAGAAATTCCCCGGGGATATATCTCACGATTCGTTCTCGTGGAAATATATTTACCGCAGGTGTCCACGCGTGTTTGTTATGATCAATAATTTCAATTGGAGCTCCTCGCGATTGATATTTCGGTTCGTATAATACTTCTCCGGTTATCGTTGCTACCGATATTGGAAATTTTAATGATGCTTCTAATTTAGCTATATCAGAAATCTTTGCCCCGCGCTGTTTCACTGTCAGTTCCCATTCGGTTATTTTTTTCGTCGTTGTTCAGTTAGTTTATTCCCCCGGGATGCATTTGTGAAGTGTTCCATTACCCGTGTTGCTATACAATTCAGTGTTGAATCACCTTGTGATTTCGACGATGAAAACATAGGTGCTAGTTTTTCAATACTTGGCTTATCATTTAGTGGATATATTCCGTAAACAACTACTGTTACAGGGTAACGGTTCGCGTAGTATGGTTTGTCAATTCCAGTTAGAATTCCTGGTTTGGAATCTCTACTCACAATAACAGTTTTTTTATCCTTGAGGATTGGTTCAAATTTATCTCTGATAACCCATTCACTTTGGTCTTCGATAATGAATTTTATTCTAAAAAAATACCTCCGCTGGGATTTCCCGCCAAGGTGTTAAAGTATCTCAGCTGCTCTTGTATCGTTCATAGTAGCATCAATTACGGGTACATTGACATCATCATTGATAATTCGAAATGTCGACCACGTATGAGATGCTCCATCGCGCTTAAACTCATTAAAACAGTCACTGATTTTACTCAATATGGTTTTGTCATCTATTAGACTTTTTGGTTTATCAGAGATTCTATCGAGATTAAATCTAGTATTTTTCCAAGGCGTAATTTTCGATAATCTCTTGAACTCCTTCATATTATAATTAAAACAAGTATTTAAATAAAAAGTTTTTTATATAATGAATCATTGCAAATGGCTTATGATTGGATCAAAGACTCCGTGTAACAAATCATGCAGAAATGAATTCTGTGGGTATCATATGCAGAGTGTGAGAAACGGTTCAAAAGGTCCTCTTGCTTGCCTGTATTGTGGGGTAGGTGTAAGAGGCAAGTCGCAGTTATGCGTTAATTGCGGGGGTAAGCGTTATAGAGAGTTGAAGCGTTATTATGACAAGCGAAGAATCAAAAATCCTGACTCTGTCAATGACAACGTCAACGGCAAAATCATAAAAACTGCTCAGGACTACATAGGCAGATTTGCCAATGTTATATCTCAGCCAATTAACGAATTAGACAAATAGAAGTATTAGTATATAAATGAACCAAGAATTTCAAAGACATCCTGTTATTGAAAATTACGAAGCTTCTCGTGATGGTGTTGTCAGACATTGTAAACATAAGAAATATGTTGGGGGTGATAATGGTATGGGGTATTTGATATTTGGCGCTGGAGGGAAGAAGTATCTCAATCACCGTTTCATCTATGAAGTATTTAACGGATTGATCAAGGATGGTTTTGTTATTGATCACATAAATAGCATTAAGACTGATAATTCTTTATCGAATCTACAAGCTATTTCACAACGTGAAAACACAAAACGAGGAGGAACTGGAAAATACTCGAACAATGCTAGACCCGTAAAGTCAATTAATACTGAAAATAACACGGAGATAGTATTTCAGTCAATAACCGCAGCTGGTAAGTATTTCGATATTTATCCGTATTCTATTCAATGCGTTGCAGAGAATAAAACCAAGACCGCCTTTTCAAAACGCTTCAATAATAATATTCAGTTTATTTATGTATAATACGTAAACTTGCATTGGAAATTCAAGGGGGAATAACTCCGTTAGGTAACGCGCATGCGACAAATCACCAATGACACAGTTACGGATCTTAAACACAGTCATTGATTTTGATTGGTTAGTTTCGCTATTATGAATCTGAACAACACATAATCAATTTCGTCTTTTTTCAAGTATTAACAGAACTGTTTTATAGACACGTCGTATTTAAACACTTTTTTTAGTGTCTGTTTCAAGTATTATGCGTGTTTTCAACGTTGTCAGTGATCGCTAATAAACAAAACAAATAATTACAAGCACTACACCTCTTTATGTCACTTCGTTGTAATGAGTGGTTGTATACAAATCCGTCTTTGTTATAATTGGGCTTAGCCGAAATTCAAGTACAAACCAAACCACACCGTCACACGTGGTATGAACGTTATTATTGACATTCAAAACCAAGTTTCGATTTTGTGGTTTTGTTTGTACTTGAATGTAGAAATAGCCCGCGTCATCCATTGTCATTGAAATCAATTCATTCACCTATAATCTATTGTTGTACCGTCGTCATTGTCATTGAAATCAATTCATTGTATATACCATTGTCATTGAAATCAATTCATTCATTGTGTCACCTATAATCTATTGTTATGTGTTTGTCGGTTGTAACCGTTGAGCGCCGCTTGATGTAAAACACCAAGGGGGTTCAAAACGGTGATGTGTAATTGTGCCGTCGTCATCAAAAATCATAATCACCTATAATCGCACTAAGCTTATGGGCTGCTAAGATGATTCAACACCTTAGCGTGTCCAGAATTCATTTTGTGAAAAACTCTAAAGAATTTTCATTCAAGCAATTCAACAAATATATTTTTATATAATATGAATATTGAAAATCTCAAATTGATTATTATTGAAATCAACAAGCTTAAAGATCAAAATGTTAAACTATGTTCAGGGTTGGATTGTCATCAAATTATGACCGATTTCGAGGACATAAAATTTGCAGAACAGACCGGAAAATACGTCCTCGCTAAGAAATATTTTTTAACTAAGCGGATACAAAAGTTTATACGTGAAAGTTTAGTCAATAACGAAGACGTTAATGTTTTTGTACCATTATGTAGCATCGTTGAACGTGTACGTAAACAATTAGGCTTAGAATATGAACAAAAGAGGCTTATTAATTGTAAGGTGAGACAATTAAAAATGTTAATGGAGCAAGATGAACCCCACGCGTAGAGAGCCTCCTTTGTTTAATCACTACCCAACAACGAGGAAGTAAAATTGTGTGTGTGTGAGTACAACAACAGGGAAGTATAACAAGTTAGTGTACAATTTAGTGATTTCTTTTTTTTTTACTCAACGAGTTTCCATCGTCGATTTTCATTGCAATTTAACAATACTGATACTCTTTCAATAATGGTAGGACAATCATTGACCACACGGAACGTAAAGGAGCGACTTAGCGCTCTTAATAAAATATTACCCCTTCGTGATCGTATACGTGAAAAACTTCAACAGCGGCAATTACTTCAGACTGATTTCACAGATGATACAGAGCAACTATTCAAACCGATTGTTACTGCAACTACAGATGTGAAAACAGCTACTGAACGAGCTATTTACGGAGATGTCCCTGAACAAGGAAAACGAGTAGAGAGACCTCTTCTTGGTGAACTTGAAAACATAGCAATCGAAACTGGACAAACAAAACAGGCTATACAAAAACTTTCAGGTGATATGGCAACTCAGATGGAAATACAACGACAAAGTGGTATTGATGTCAGTGATGAATCTCGAAGAGATCCCCCTGAAGAATCCGCCGAGGACGAGGGGGCAGTTTCCACTCCTCGTGGTGTTCCCTTTATAGACAAATTCACTCCGACGGGTATAATAGAAATAAAACGATTTCAATTATTAAAACCCAACGATTATATTGCCTTTGGTAATTTTGCTACTCAAAGCTATTATTCAAGAGAACGTTTTTTGAAGGACGAGTATAAAGATAGTAAAATATCACGAGATGACTGGGTTGATTGGTTGTTTAAAACGAATCAAGATATTAGTCGTTTAAAAAAAGAAAAACTGGAGTATAAAATGTTTATGAGAGGAATTGAAGATTATGATTTACAACAACAACAAGAAAAACAACAACAACAAGAAGAAAAACAACAAGAACAACAAAGAAAAAGAGAAGCAAAAACTAAGAAAAAAACCGGAAAAGGATATTCACCTGAAAATTACGAAAGCAATTTCAAGGATTTTCATCAACAAAACGTCAGTTGCCCTGGCAATATTCTCGGTGATATAGCACGATTAGAAGTACTCGTAGGAGGAAAACGAGCTGGGAATAACTCACTGGAAATAATCAATGAAGCAGCTGATATCTGTAGGAGGTTATTTCAAGGTGGTATCATGGATATTGCAACATATCGAGATTTCATTGAAGAGTTAGTGGACGGTTATCATAGCGATTAGATAAATATCAATTGAATAGAGAATGATCATACACTACAACCATGATAAACCAACTAACGTCTACGTGGTAAACTCACGATTGCCAAAATACCGAGCATACTATGGAGATGGTCTCGGTAATACTATAATGGGATTATTTTCAAGAATGGCTCCAAAAGTGGCTCCGCTAGTAAAACAACTATCAATGAAAGCAATTGATGTTATCCGAGATAAGGGTATTAGCGCTGTTGGTGATCTTGCCGGGAAGGCATTTTCAGCCGCTAAGGATAAACTAACAGCGCTAGTTCGACGGCGAAAGAAACCAGGAATGAATTCACTGCCATCAACTGAGGTTATGCCTGCGCGAGTTAGTAAAATAATAAACAACGCAGTAGATGAAAAACTACAGTCAATGATTTCATCATCGTTGACTAACGCCCAAGATAATATAACAGCAAATATGATAGCGGGAAGCGGCTTTGGAAATTCAAAGAATTTCTACAAACGTCGAAGACGTCGGTGAAATTGCTTTGCAAATTATTATAAAAAAATAATTATTATAATAATTGAAAATCTTTAGATTTCGCCTCCAATTTAGACCAACGGGTATATAATAAAAATGTTCAAACAGAACCCTGATAGTGCATTTGACATGGACGCCCTAGTACTTAAAGATGATTCTGTACGTGATTATCAATTTTTTACCTATCACGCAGTACAACCTGATTTTCGGGGGAGAATTGAACTTCAAGTTCATGATACCAGTAAATACTTTTTACCCGCTGAAGCCTTTATTGAAGTCGAAGGTGAAATCGTAACAGATGATGCTGCTCATAATGATCCACCATATGCAGATAACCCAACTATCCGAGTTGGTTTTGTTAACAATGGCATAATGGCGTTATTTGAAAGTGCTAGATATCTTATTGATGGAAGAGAAATCGAATCTATTGAACGCGAGGTTGATATTGCTACTGGAATAATCGGGTTAGCGAGATACTCTGATGACTATACTAGATCAGCGGGTCCGTCTATGATGTTCGCGAAGGATATTACTGATAACGCCGAACACATCCAGTATTCTAGAGTAAAAGCAACACTAGATACTGCAGTTGATCCAGCACCAGCCGGATATACAAGACCAGCTGCTGCCTTTGATGTCATAAATAATATTACCAGTTACAACCTAGGATTTGCAACACGAGTAGCAACGTTGCAGGGACAGCATCGACGGTTTTCATGCGCGATTCCGCTCCATCACATATTTTGATTTTGTAGAAACGTCAGAAAAGTTATCTATGGAGTAAAGCATACTATAACGCTAATGAGAAGGGGTACTGATAATTATGCAATCTGGCGCACTGGCGCCGCTGCGGGTAAAGTCGTTTTATCAAAACTAACACTGTGGATGCCAGTGTTGACTCCTTCGTTGTCAACAGAACCGCGGTTACTATCATTTATGGATCAAGGGGGGAAGAGATTATTAAGTTGGTTGTCAACGTCCACAGATACCATGGATTCTAATATTGATGGTACACTTACATGGCATCTAGCATCAAAACAGGGTATTTCAGCTCCACGTCACATATTTGTTGCGCTACAGAATACTGCGCGATTAAACGATCAAGAACGTTCCCACATGATATTTGATCAAATTGGGTGTAGTGAAGTCTCGCTGAGAATAAACGGACAACAAGAACCATCAGAGGATATACAACTTAATTACGGTCAAAACCATATTGCACGAATTTATCATCGGTTGCTGTCGTATATGGGACGCGATCAAAATGTCGATACTGGTCTACAAATATCACAGTTGGATTTTAAAAATCTATATCCGATTTATTACTTTTCGCTGGAACATCTTGACTTGATGAGACAGTCCGTCGTTGATATACACTTCCGAGCTCGTGTAACCCGTCCTGTTCGTATTGCTAATTATAGAGCGGTTGCTGTCATTCTCAGTGATAAATCAATGATACTCGAGGGTGTTGGTGGACGAATGAGACTGATAGATGCACCAGTGGAAAATATTTGATTGAAAATTGCTGTGCAATGAAAATCACTTGCGATTTAGAATCAATCTGTTTTGTATAATGTCGTATAGTAATATCAATGTTACGTTGACACCTGGTCAGTTAAAAAAATTACAATCCAAATCAGCTAAGCAATGTGGGACCACAATAACGCTGAAACCTAATCAAATGAATGGCGGAGGGAATAAACTATCGCTGACGAAAACTCAGATTAATCATTTTAATAAAGCGTTTAAAGAAAAAAAGGGAGTTCAGGTTACTCTTTCTGCGAGCGCGATTAAAAACATGGAAAAGACTGGTGGTATATTCCCGTTGTTAGGGTTGATTCCAGGGTTGATTGCCGCAGCGGCCCCAGCGGTGGCTAAAGCCGCAGCGTTAGGAGCCGTTGGTACCGCGGCACTAAAGAAAGCAACTGGTGGATCCGTCCGCGCTGGTAAAAAAAAAGGAAAGGGTCTAAGACTACCAGGAACCCCGTATTCATGGTACAGCGGAAGCGGCCTGAGACTAGGACCGGTTTACTAACTCGGGAATCTTCGATTGGAAATCCGAAGGATTTCACACCCATGTCCAATTTTGATTTAATTGATGCCGCTAAAAAACTCGCGATTAAAAACTTCAGAGGTGTTTTTATGAAAGATCAGTTACCGGCACAACCAAATCACGTTGAAACCGGTATTATTAATCTAGATAACAGCGATGGACCTGGAACTCACTGGGTTGCATACGCGATTGATCCACGTGGGATTATTTATTTTGACTCATATGGACTAGCGCCGCCAAAAGAATTTAACCGCTATGTAAGTAAACTAAAAATACCCAGTTGGTATTCCACGTTACCAACACAAACAATGCTTGACCCACCCATATGTGGCAATGAAGTATTAAACGTACTTGATGCTATTTCACGAAAATATTTGATGAAACCACCCCATGTAGTAGTGAATGAGTATACTAGCGGTCGTTGGATTGAAAATCTTTGATTGAAAATCTTTTAGATTTTAAACAGAGAAAGGATTTTTATGATAACAATGATTGATATTTGGGGACGACCTTTATCAACGCTGAAGAAACCCGATACTGGTGGAGTTGAAACCCTTGATAAAATCAAGGATGTTAAAAAACTAATCGAAGATGAAATAGCCGAAACGTTAAACCTAGCAAGTGTTGATCCTGGTGAAATAGTTGTATTTGGCGATCGTCAGGGTAAATTGAAAACTAGTAATGTCTCTCTCGATGATATTTTGGTTAAACGACGAGACGCAGCAGAGGATGCTATCGCGTTATTTTCCGATCAGGGTAAACTCAAACCAGGTGTACTTGTTTCAACAATTACGGATAAATTAGCAACATTCGATAACACGGCGAATTCATTGAAATCGCTCAATGATAAGTATGACGATCATATAGTTGTATTTGATCAGTTTAGTGAAACACAAAGAAATACAATTGACCAAATTGATAAACCCCTGCTAGAATTTTTGGGAAATCCACCAGTGACCACACCAAAACTCACCTTGATAAAAGATTCTATATTGGAACTAGCAGTTCTTCAATCCGAATATGAAAAACACGTGAAACAGTTTTCAATGTTTCGTAAAAACATCATTGATAAGTTTATTGGAACCCCATTTGATAAAATTGAAATAACCCTTCCTGATATTAAAAAATCCATCGATGATCTAAAAACATTTAACAACGCAATGAAGGATGATGCAGCGAGGATGATAAGCGTTGTTGAAAAAATAAAAATTCCTCATAAGAGCACCAACAATATCGTATACACGATTCAACACGGTTCATTTATGTGGACTCCCACAAATAACATTTTAAACGTAACCGCAGCAGTCAAGGGTATTTATCGATTAACAATAGTATCACCGACTCAATTCAATATATCATCAAGTAGTTCATCTGGAGTCAATAATACGGTATCAACGATCATCGACAAGGATGTATCTGAACAATTCACGATAACGACCACAGATAGAAATCTAGCCAAGGTTTCAGTAACGTGGTACGTAGAATTCGTAGTGGATTTAAGTAAACAATTAAACTGAAAACGCTAGCGTTTTTAAGGGAAATCATAATTGAAAACGCTAGTGTTTTTAAAATAAAATGACAATCCCTTCAGTGTATCAGTATCGCTATGATCAGGTCAGAGAATTTCAAACTAAACCCAGCTCGTGCTGTGAGGAGTATCAAATAAAAATAAAAAAATACCAACGAAGAATAACCGCAGTTGATATCACCGTGTACTCGGTGTCTGGAGTAATCACTGCTGCTGGAATAATACTGTCTTCGGTTACAATGATTGCTCCGGTCGTAGTTCCAATCGCTATTTCTGCGGTGGCTACAATTGCGGGTATATTAACCGGGATCACAAAAAAACTATCATCGTGTAGCCAGAGTAAACTACACGATTATTTAATTAAATTTCACATTGCATCTGCCGGTTACTCGCAATTATCCTCGTTGATGTCATCGTCACTCGACGACACAACAATATCAGATAGCGAATTCTCAACGATGGCTCAATTGTATAAACAGACAATGCTGAAATTAGAGCGGGATAATAATAATAACAATGTCTTCGCAAGAACTACTTCAACAAATAGTAACAAATACAACACCGGTGAAAACAAGCATGATATCAGTAACCTCAACTCGTCCTGAATTCAGTGTGAATTTTCCGATTCCCGTTCCCGTGAGCAAGATCGCGCTAGCAAAACTACGAGTGTATCATAGCTGGCCCAATATCAGATCGGTAGCATTTGGTGGTCAACAACCAAATAATTCCTTGGTGTTCGCGTGGAAAAATCGTGAAGACGGAACTCCAGACTGGAACGTTGTCTCGTTACCAACAGGGTCATATCAAATCGAACAAATCAATAATGAATTACAACGAAGAATTAAATCTATCACTGGAAAAGAATCAAAAATCGCTATAACGGTTCACGAGCCGACGTTATCATCTGCGATCGAGATTAATTCCCCTGGGTATGTTGTAGATATTTATCAGAGTTCTATAAGATCAGTGTTAGGATGGCCTGAACTACCACCTCGACGAGAAACCGTTGATATACCAGAACCTGTAAAATCTGATTATGTCTCCAACGTGATAAAACCTGATAATCCATTGAAAAGTTATCAAGATTATTCTCCCATCTCTAATCGTGAGATACTTCACACTAGTTCAATCGAAGAAAATTTGAGCGCGATGAATAATGATTTTTCATTATTGTTAATATCCCTTAAATCCGGCTCTCTCACCAAAGACGAGTTTATTAGTGTAGTACAAACAGGTAACAAAATCATCAACGATATGGAAACATTTCATACTCAAATTATTCAAGAAGTATTAATAAACGAAAGTCATAAGGGGATATTTAGGGAATCATACAATATCCGCGTAGAGGATATTAAAACATTTAAAATTCCCGGGTATAAACCCGACGAATTAAAAAAATATCTCAGTTATGCCATCGATATTGGGTTTAAGAAAATCCACGACGATTGGAGGAAATTATCACGACAACAAACAAATATTCTGACATTTGATAATGACCCAGATGGTGGTGGGAGACATATCGCTCCGAACAACGTAAATATATCCTCGGTGATATCATTGAATTTAGTGTGTGATGTTATCGAAGGCAGCTATCAAATAAATCTCGAGCAATCAAATCAAGCTCAGCAGGGATATATTCTATATTCATTTGCACCAACGGCTCCTCCAGGATTTCTAATTATTGAAGACCCAACTAATCCAGTCTATATGCGATGTCATAATAATTCTTTAACGAGAATTAATTTCAAACTCACTGACCAATCTAATAATTTGATTGATCTGCGAGGTGAGGTTCTACAAATTAGTTTGTTTGTGAAATCGTAAATTGCTTTGCAATTTCAAATGATTTTCGTCCTAGGACTTTCATCGTAAAAAAATTGTTAGCGCATAGCAGCAGGGAGTGTGAACGCCAACTAAATTGTAAGATTATTTTTTTTTCATTGTTGAAATTCGAAGAATTTTCACGACGACCGCTTACAACGTTGCCTTGGGACGTTGCAGTGTCGCAGCCGTTGTTTGTGACAACTAAATTGGCAACTATCATCGTAAGATTTTTTTTTTGTTTCGGTTTTGTAACGAAACGCTTACGAAATATTTTGCTTAAAAAGTTGGTCTGTTCACCTCTCCTGCTGCTACCTAGGAGCTGCAACACGTATGTTGGAAGGAGATCGTAGATTACAATGGTCAACAAAAAAAACCTTTTTGTTTGCTACTGAGAACTTAATAACTGTTCCTAGTTCATTTTTGACGCTGATTTCTGATCTGTAATTGAAATTCAGCTACCTCGTCAGGTTTCTGAGATAAACGTTGCTAATGTTTTAGACAAATTGCCTTATCGGCACAATATTACGAGTATGAACTGCCATACCAAACTTGTGTTAAGGAGTTACTGTGAAAATAATCACGAACACGCATGCAGACAGATGTTACAGCATACATTTATAGCTCTCTTAATTCACAAAAAGTGATGTCAGCATGTTCAGAAATGTGTAAGACACTTGCTTTTACGTTTGTACTGTTTAGTAGTCTCTCTTTGCAAGAACCAACAGTAGTCTCTCATCATATTGGGATTGAACTTTCCCTGATATCTGCTTTCCATCGTCTTCATATCTTGATGAAACCTTTCCCCATGTTCATCGCTTACATCGCCAAGATTGGATGGAAAGAAGTCGAGGTGCGAATGCAAGAAGTGCATCTTCAGTGACATTCTGGCACCCATTACCTGATATGCTGTCAACATATTCTCCACCAGCTCCACATAATTCTCTGATCTGTGGTTAACAAGAAAATTTTGAACGACCAGCACGAATGCTTCCCATGCTGCTGATTCCACTGGGTTCAGCTTCTGTTTAAACACAGCATCTAAGATCAGTTTACGGATTTCGGGTACAACAACAATTCTTGCTTTGATTTTGGTTTCATTTTTCTCTGAACCAAATTTACTTTGTATGTACTGAAATGCCTCACCCTTTTTGTCCAGCGCCTTTACAAAGTTTTTCATAAGACCCAGTTTTATGTGAAGTGGTGGAAGATAGACTTTCTGGCAATCTACTAACGGCCGGTGCTTCACATTGTATCTACCGGGTACTGATTCATCTCGGTCTGGCCACTGTTTCTGCCTGTAATGGTTGGCATCATCACGACTGTTCCATAGACACAAGAAGCACATGTATTTGGTGTACCCAACCTGCAGACCCAGAAGAAGTGCCACAACTTTGAGGTCACCACAAAGGTTCCACCGGTGATCGGCATAGCGAATGAGTTTTAAAAGTGTCTATGGGACGCGATAATACTGTGGATACTGGTCTGCAAATATCAAAGATGGATTTTAGAAAAATATATCCCATCTATTACTTCTCATTGGAACATCTTGACTTAACCAGACAATCCGTCGTTGAAACATACTTACGAGCTCGTGTAACTTGTCCGACAAATCCAGCAGGTGCTATCGCTATCCCCGAATACAGAGCAGTTGCTGAAATTCTCAGTGACAAATCAATGCTACTCGAAGGTGTTGGTGGGCGAATGAAGGTAGTTGATGCACCAGTAGAAAATATGTAATGTAGCAGTTAGATCAATCTGTTATTAATATAATGTCATATAGTCATGCTAGTGTTACGTTAACTCCTGCTCCAATTAAAAAATTGCAATGGGTTTCAGCTAAAACATGTGGAATCACAATATCGCCGAAGCATAGTCAGCTGTCTGGCGGTCAGAATAAACTGTCATTGACAGCTCGTCAGCTAAAACACTCAATGATGCCATCAAAGATTAAAGGGGTGTTCATATCACTCTCTCTCTCTCTCTATGCGGCTGCGATTAAGAACATGATAAAATCAGGTGGTGTATTCCCACTTCTCGCTGCGATTCCAGCATTAATTGCAGCTGGTAAAGCCGCCGCGTTAGGAGCTGCTGGAGCTCTTGGTGCAAAAGCAGTAAACAGCATTGCTCAATCATATGAACCAAAACAGGGGCGGGGATACAACAAAAAAGGGAAAGGTTCTGAGACTACCAGGAACTTTGTATTCATGGTACAGCGGAAACATCCTGAGACTAGGAACGTTTTATTAACAATATTTCCCATGCCAAAATTTTGATTTACTCGATGCTGCTAACAAACTAGCGATACAAAATTTTAGAGGTGTCTTTATGAAAGATCAATTACAGCAACAACCAAAAAGCGTTGAAACCGGTATTATTAATCTCGCTAGCAGCACCGGACCTGTAACTCACTGGGTTGCATACGCGATTGATCTGCGTGTAATTGTTTATTGCGATTTATATGGGTTAGCGCCGCCTAAAGAATATATGCGTTATATAAGCCACTTAAAAACTCATATCTGGTATTCTACGCTACCAACACAGAAAATTAATGACCCACCAGTATGCGGCATAGAAGTATTGAATGTCCTCAACGCTATTTCATCATCGGGTAAACCGTACACGAATATACGAGTAATCGCTCTTTGGAGAGATCTTATATAAAATAACATTATTGATATTTGGGGAAGATCTTTGTCAAGCCTGAAAAAAACCACCGTGGAAATATATGAAAACGGTGATGTCAATAAATAATCGAAGATAAAATATCCAAGATGTTGGACTTAGCAAGTGTTGATCTCAATGAAATAGTTGTATTTCAAGATCGTCAGGGTAAATTGAAAACGAGTAATGTTTCCCTTGATGATATTTTAGTTAAACGAAGATACTATAGTTAGAAGATACTATCTCGTTTCAACAATCACAGATAATATAGTATCACTCGGTGATATTTATTCATCAACGATTGAATTATTAAAAAAACTACGTGATGAATACAACATTCACGTAAATGCGTTTACTGCGTTACAAAAAGCTATTAACATTTGTCATGCCCCCTTAAACGATTTCCTTGGAGATCCACCGGAGACCACACCACAACTCACGGAGATAAAAGCAGCCATTGATAATTTGATAAAATTGTGATCAGACTATGATACTCTTGTATCTGAATTTACTACGTTAAGTAAAAGCTTTAACAGGACCGATGACTCCATTGATAAATATTTTGGTATTAACAAAATTCGAAACCCGATGTTGTTAAAATGGATCTCACTGGTATTATCACAAAACTATATGAAATAACAGCGATTAATCAGCAGCTAGGAGTTAATAACGAGGATATTAAAACGACCAACGACGTCATTAAGGATGATCTACTGAGGATGATAGAAAAACTTGAAAAAATAAAAATGCCTCACGAACAAAATAATATCATAAATAACGTGTACGAGTTTCAATACGGATCATTTACGTGGACACCACAAAATAACATTAAATATCACCGCGACCGTCAAAGTTATTTATCGATTAACACTAGTGACACCAACTTAATTAATATTTCATCAACGAGTTCATCTGGGGTCAATAATATGATATCAACGATCATCGACAAGGGAACAATTGAACAATTCACGATTGTATCCACTGATAATAATTTGGCTAGGGTTTCAGTAACATGGTATGTGGAGTTCGTAGCGAATTTGAGTAAACAACTAAATTGAATTTTGTTGTAATAAATAAAATGTCGTCACAGCAGTATCGCTATGATCAGGTCAGAGAATATCAAACTAAACTCAAAACCCTCACTGAGGACTACCAAACAAAAAAAAATACCGACGAAGAATCACCGCAGTTGATGTTACTGTGTACTCGGTATCAGGTGTAATCACCGGAGCTGGTATATTACTATCCTCGGTGACAATGGTTGCCCCGATAGCTGTTCCAATTTGTATATCAGCGGCGACAATATTCGCGGGAATTATTTCAATAATAACAAAAAAATATCATTATGCAGCCAGCGCAAACTACAATATTACGTAGTTAAATTCCATGTTGTGTCAACAGCGTACTCGCAATTATCCTCGATAATAGCGTCGTCACTTGAAGACACATTAATATCCGATAGTGAAATTTCAGCGATGGTACGTGTTTATGATTCCACGATGTCAAAATTAGAAAAACAACACGAATATAATAACAATAGCGACATCGCAAGAACTGCTTCAACGAATATAGAAAATACCACACCGGTTAAAACCAGCATGATCTCAATAACCTGAACCAATCTTGAATTCAGTGTGAATTTCATCACTTCAATTCCGGTGAAGGATATAGTACTGGCAACATTACGAGTGTATCACAGTTGTTGGTCAAATATTAGATCAGCACCTTTCGGTGGTCAGCAACCGAATAATTCCTTGGTGTTTGCGAGTAAGAATAAACCCGATGGTACTCCAGACTGGAACGATGTTTCGTTAATTCTGGGTCCTACCAAATCGAACAGATCAATAACGAATTACAACGCAGAATTAAATCCATTACTGGAAAAGAACCGAAAATCGCTGTAACAGTTCATGAGCCGACATTATCATCTGCCATTGAGATAAACTCTCCCAGTTATGTCATAGATATCTATCAGAATTCTAACATAACCGTGTTAGGATGGCCTGAAAATCCACCTCCACCTGAACCACAAAAATCCGACTATACGTCCACGTAGGAGGATTATCACGATTATAATATACCACTATCGCTCCCTTCCCCTGTTTTATCCCTGCTAATACACCCTCGTCCTATGTTAACATATCAGTTACCGCTAGATACTATCTTTAATATTTTAATAAAACTAGCAGACGATAATAATACAGGATATTTTACAATAAACCAAGCACCAATTACCAAGAAGTTAACAGGATGAATAATGATTTTAATAAAATTAAAGATCATCTTATAACCGAAATGAGCAAGATTTCTCCCGAACGAAATAGTGTCATCAGGTACACAGAAGTATGTAATAGAATTATCGCAAATATGGAAGAGTATCATTTAGGAATGGTTCAATATATATTAGGTGATGATCACCCCCAAACGAGAATATAATTCGCAAAGAAATATAATATACGAGTAAAGGATAATCCCACATTTAAGTTTACAGACTATAATGCATCAGAACTAAAAATATCTCCCAATGATGCCATCGATGATGGTTTCAAAAAGATTCACGACGCATGGATAAAAATAACACAACAAACAACCATCGTCAAATATAATAATGACCCAGATGGTTATGGGCGATATATCGCTCCTCAAAACGTCAATATATCCTCAGTGATCGCATTGAATTTAGTATGTGATGTTATCGAAGGAAAATATCAAATAAATCTCGAAAGATCAAATCAAGTCAGCAGGGATATATTTTATATTCATTTGCACCAACAGCTCCTCCAGGGTTTTTAATAAATGAAGATCCAACTAATCCAGCTTATATGCGATTCGTTAACGAGAATTAATTTTAAACTCACTGACAAATCCAATAATCTGATTGATTTATGAGGTGAGGTTTTACAAATTAGTCTGTTTCTAAAATGGTAAAGAGTTTTATCACAACAATTCCTCTTCGTAGCGGCATCGGTGCCGGGTCTGTAGCGTGACAAACCGAAACAATTTTTCTTTTTTTGTCTGCCTGAAATAGTTTCGGTTCGCTTGAATTAGTTTCGGTCTGTCCACCCTCTTTGCTGCTAAAGCGATGCTGAATACGGCCATGATATACTGCGTGCGCATGTATTAAATAAGAACATCGTGTACGATAGCCTACAAATGTCAGATAAAAGATAAAAGAAATCGGAAATGGAATTAAACTTCCAAAGAAAACAATTTAGACAGTTAATTTCATCATGTAAAGGATGTGGGACAATTGTCATCTAGAAACAGACAGGCGATGATCTTAGGAAGATTCCGGAGAAAATGACAATGAATTTTAAAGCAGAGAAAAAAGAATGCTGTGTACTTTATGACATTCAAAGTTTGAAATATATTGTTCGGAACAATGTGGATATAAAACTATATGCTGTTTATAGGCATAGACTATTTCAATCGTGTACGAGGTATCGCCATAACTACAACAAATGGTGCAACATAAAAACGAAACAGCAAGGCTGAAAATTACAGTTAACATAGCCAACTTATCCAACATTCAATTTAACAGGCCATGAGTAAAGTTGTTGTTGATTATGATTTAAATGTATTTAAATGTGTAGTTGATGGTGTAAGAATGTAGAGAACCTTATGTGGGAGTGTTACGTAGATTTGATTAAATCATTTAATTTTCTTTGTCAGATTCAAATTTGACATTTTGGGTTTAAATTCGTTAGTTGGGAGAGATTTTCTAGAAATTGATGACCTATATACTTTACAAATAAACACTAGGTGTTGACCTCATTTCTGACCTGGTATCAGAGTTATAAACAAGGTTTCAAAATGATTGGTCGATTCCATGGACAAAATGGAGTAAAGTGTAAACATCTTTCTAATTTAGTGGGATCAAACGATGTTGGCGTGATTTCTTTGAACGTGAGATTGTTCTGAGAGATTTTGGAAGGTCGTGACCCGGTTCCTGTTTACGTAAAAAAAAGGTGTTTAAATTATTGTGTGGGAGAGAACAGTTCAGTAGTTAGTCTGGGCTTTGGAATATAAAGATGTGTTTTATTGTTTCAGTGTAAATCATTTCTAATCGTTTGGGGCCAAGAAGAATTTATTGTTTCAGTTATCTAGTAATTACTTGTGCTAATATGGATTATTATAAAACTAAAACTGACTTCATCACGTGACATCGTCCTTATTGGATTACATCGTCAAGATTCTAACCGGGAACTATTAGGACATTTTATTATCAGGACTCTTACAATTCCACTAGTGGATTATGTTGTGAATTCTTTTTCGAATAATTTTTGGTATTGATTCTCTAAAACCGTAAGTTTATTTATTTTCTTTTATGAAAAAAAATTGTACTCCATAAATTCTTTGTTAAATTTTACAAGCTTGTTTTTTTCACTTCTTTCTGTGTTGCTGCTTATCCGAGCCTAAGCACGTAAGATAGAAATTGGGAGCTATCGTCCGAGAATGAGATTAATTGGAATTTGGCTAGAAGTTTTCTCAGAAAACTTTCATTTTAAATTTGAATTCCCCTAGTTTTTAAATTTTTTAAATCTTTAGTGAGACTGATAGGCTGGTATTAAAATGATATCTAAAGTAGAAATATTTCTTTCTAATCCTATCCAGGAGCAATTAGATCTTTGCAAAAAAGATGAGTTGATTCAACTTGCCAGAAAATATGATCTTTCTCAAGTCATCGTTTCTTTAACGAAACAAGATATCAAAAACATTTTGGTCCAATATTTAGTAGAAAAGGATGTTTTGGAACAAAGTGTTTTGATTTCAGTCAGTAAGTCTGCATCAGACCCTGACTTAAACCAAAGGAATTAGAATTAAAATTCAAGATGGAATAAGAGTTCAAGAAGCTGGAATTTCAGGAGCGCGAGAGACAGGAAAGGGAGAAATAAAGATAATTACAATATGATAAAGAGGGGAAAGAAAGACAATTACAATATGATAAAGAAGAGAAAGAAAGGCAAATTTAATTACAAAAGGAGCAGATGCGGAATGATAGAGAAAGAGAGAGGGTGTGAGAGGAGAAAGAAAGACAAATTGAACTACAAAACGAGCAGATGTGGATTGATAGAGAGAGAAGGAATAATGGGAATATCAAATGAAAGAAATAGAGCTGGCAAGTGAAAATTACTATCATACTTCAAATCCAAATTTAAACTTTGATATAGCAAGGAATATTAAATTAGTGCCCCCTTTCAGAGAAAAAGAATTAGACAAATACTTCAATGGTTTTGAAAAAGTTGCCGAAAATTTCAAGTGGCCAAGAGAGAATTGAACTCCGTTATTACAATGTGTACTTACTGGTGAGGCTAGTGAGATTTATACTTCACTGTCCGTTCAGCAAAGTGGTGACTATGATGTGGTTAAATAATGCGTTATAAGGGGTTATGAGTTAGTCCCTGAAGCTTATCGGCAAAAAATCAGAACTTACACAAAAAATGCTGGACAAACTCATGTCAAGTTTGCTAGAGAAAAAGAGAAGTTGTTTGATAGATGGTGCTTACCCAAGAAAGTCGAACAAGATTATCAAAAATCTCAAGCAAACTATATTAACTGAAGAGTTCAAAAGCTGTGTCCATAGTGATATTAAGTCTTATATTGATGAGCATAAGATTAAAACCTTGGAAAATGCTGCTCGAGCTGCTGACGAATATTTTTTGACACATAAAGTTCCTTTTGTTAACACGACGTCTACTCATCAGTCTTCTGGCAGAAACGTATTTCGGCCTAATACAAGCCCTTCTAAAACTCAAACTAGCACAACCTTCAAAGATCAAACTTCAAAGAAGCTTGATTTTAGACCCTTGTCTCTTCCGACGTGTACCTATTGCAAGAAAGAAAGACACGTTATTTTTGATTGCTACAAATTGAAAAATAGGCATCAGAATCAAGACAGACCAGTTCCAAATGCTCTTATATCTAAGAGATCAAGGTCACGGTCATCTGTTGAAAGCAATACATCTGTTGGTTCTCATAAGTCCCAGTGTGATTTTATTATGGAGAATTATCAACCATTCATATCGAAAGGTTCTATATCACTTTGTGGTGATTCAGCCAATCCCACCCCTATTACAATTTTAAGGGACACAGGTGCTTCTCAGTGTCTTTTATTATCAGGTACTTTGCCTTTTTCTGAGAGGTCCTCTTCTAATGAAAGTGTTCTTATTCAGGGGGTAGAGTGCGTTTTTGTTTATGTTCCTCTCCATTGTGTAAATTTGTCATCAGACTTAGTGTCAGGACATGTGACAGTCGGAACTGTCTCGGTTTTACCCGTTGAGGGCATTCATTTATTTATAGGCAACGACTTAGCTGGAGACAATGTTGTGGTTCATCCACTTGTAACTGTCAAGCCTGAAATGGATCCAAAAGTTGATCCAACTGATAAAGAATCTCCTGATATATTTCAAGCTTGTGTAGTTACCAGAGCTACGGCAAAGAAAGCTCTTGAGAATGATGTTGATGAAGCCAGCATTCCTTTAGCTGACACGTGTATAGGTCAGGCTTTTGATTAGGTCACTTTTACTCCTTGTTTGGATCAATCAGAAGGTATTGATCATAGAATTCGTCTTTTAACAACTCATTCTCTTTGTTCTAATCAGGGTGATAAAGGACAGTCACTTGTCGTCGAACAGGAAAAAGATCTTGATATAGTATGTACGTTTCAAAGGGCCATAAGCGAGACTGAAGCAACTGAAGTTCTTGTCTGTTATTTCATTAAAAATGGAATTCTTATGAGAAAATGGAGACCTTCCGAGATACCTGCTGGTGATGAGTGGTCGGTAAACTATCAAATAGGAGTTCCAAAACCCTACAGGCAGGAAATACTTAATCTGGCCCATGAAACGCCTTTGGCTGGTCATTTAGGGATTAATAAAACTGATCACAAGATCTTGACTCACTTCTATTGACCAAACATCAAAAGTGAAGTTACCAAATACTGTAGATCTTGTCATACTTGTCAATGGTAGGTAAACCCAATCAGAAGATACCTAAATCTCAGTCAGGTAACCAATACCTGTTGACCATATGTGTGCGTCAACAAGGTTTCCAGAAGCAATTCCGTTAAAGAATATAAAATCTAAAACAATAGCAAAAGCTTTGACAAAGTTTTTTTTTTTACTCAGTATGGCCTTCCCAAATCTGTTCAGTCTGATCAAGGTTCAAACTTCATGTCTGGAATTTTCCAGCAAGTTATGTATGAGTTAGGCATTCAGCAATTCAATTATTTTGCCTATCATCCTGAGAGTCATGGGACATTAGAAAGATTCCATCAGATTTTGAAAAATATGATTATATCATATTGTTTTGATACGAATAAAGATTGGGATGAAGGCATTCATTTACTAGTGTTTGCTGTTAGAGAATCAGTTCAAGAATCTTTAGGCTTCAGTCCTTTTGAACGTGTTTTTGGACACCTTGTGCGTGGACCGTTGAAGTTATTGAAAGATAAACTTCTTTGTAATAAAGATACTGTGATCAATCTTCTTGATTATCCTTCTGATTTTAGATACAAGTTGTCAAAGGCTTGTGAGGTCGCAAGAGCAAATCTACACTCTGCTCAATCTAAAATGAAATCAAGATATGATAAAAAAATGAAGGAAAGGAGTTTTCAGCCTGGTGATAGAGTCATGGTTCTCTTACCAATGCCACAAAATACTCTTCAGGCCAAATATTATGGTCCCTAAACAATTGACAGGAAAATAATTGACTTAAAGTACATCTTTAATACTCCTGGGAGGCGTAAACAAAAACAACTCTGCCATATAAACATGCTAAAAGAGTATATTGAAGGAGATAGCCATTTTAAACATGAAATTAATTTAGTTGTACCTGTCCCAATCAGTGAAGGAATATCATCAGATTCTACTGATATTGAAATGATGACTGATACTGAAATGACAAATCTCTGTAATTCAGAAATTATGAAAGATCTATTCCAGAAACATTCCCATTTACAAGCTCAAAAAAGAAATGAACTGAAAAAATATTATTTGAATATGAACACTTATTTCCAGATATTCCTACAAAGACAAACAAAATTTTTCATGACGTTGAAATTGAAAATTCTAAACCTGTTAAACAACATCCATACAGGAATAATACACTCAAACAGGAATACGTAAAAAAAGGAAATTCAATATTTTGCTGGAGAATGATTGTATCGAGCCCAGTAAAAGTGATTGGAGTTCACCATGCATACTTGTTCGAAAACGAGATAAAACTTTCCGTACGTGCACTGACTATAGGAAGGTGATCAGTGTGACAAAAAGATTCATTCCCATTGCCAAGAATTGACTATTGTATTGATAAAATTGGGAATGCCAAGTGTGTGATCAAATTTGATCAAATTTGAACTTCTGAAAGGATTTTGGCAGATTCCTCTAACGGAAAGAGCAAAGGAAATCTCGGTATTTGTGACTCCAGATGGACTCTACCATTATATAGTGATGCCTTTCGGGATGAAAGGGTCACCAAGTACATTTCAACGTCTCATGAATATGATCACCACTGGTCTACAAACTTGGGATGCCTATATAAATGACGTCGTCATCTACAACGACACCTGGATAGAACATCTAGCAACAATTCGAAAATTCTTTGAAAGACTCACTGATGCATGTTTGACAATTTATCTAAAAGTGAGTTCTGCCGTGCTAATGTGACTTTAAGTTAAACCAATAGAGGCTAAGGTTTAGGCTATTTCTAAATACCCTGAGCCTGAAAATATAAAACAACTGATACGGATTTTAGATGTGGCTGGATACTATCGTAAATTTTATTCAAGTTTGTCCATAATTGCAGAACCCCTGACAAATTTGTTGAAAAAAAGAACATGTTCATTTAGACTGAAAATTGTGGCTTTTGATAAATTGAAAGCCATACTTGAAATAGCACCAGTTCTTGCAGCTCCAACTTTTAGTCAAACCTTTCAAATTATGCAAGTGATGTTGGGGTTGGAGCAGTTTCAAGCAGTTTTTAGTGACCACAAACCCCTTACTTTCATCGGGAAGATGAAAAACACAATCAAAGGTTATTAAGGTTGAGTTTCTTATTACAGGAATATAATCTTGACATCCGGCACATCAAGGAAAAATATAATTTAATTGCACACGCTCTTTCCCGTATACAGCAATATATTATATACATGAGTTATTTTAACCTCAGGTATAACTTGGTATGTGGTAAAAAGAAAGTTTTATCATTTAAACATTTCTTTCTATTTTATCGGGGAAGGTGATAAGTATATTTGATTAAATCATTTAATTTTGTTTGTCAGATTCAAATTTGACATTTTGGGTTTAAAATTCTCAAGTTGGGAGAGATTTTCTAGAAATGGATGACCTATATACTTTACAATTAATCACCAGGAGTTGACTTCATTTCTGACCTGGTATCAGAGTTGTAAAAAAGATTTTAAAATGATTGATTGATTCCAAGGACAAATGATTGGTTGATTCAAAGGAAAAAATGGAGTAAAGTATAAATATCTTTCTAATTTAGTTGGGTCATACGATTTTTGCGTGATTTCGTGAACTTGAGATTGTTCTGATAGATACTTGGAGGTCGTGACCCCTTTCCTGTTTACGTAAAAACAGGTATTTAAATTATTGTTTGGGAGAGAACAGTTCAGTAGTTAGTCCGGACTTTGGAATACAAAGATGTGTTTTATTGTTTCAGTGTAAATAATTTTAATTCATTGGGGATAAAGAGAAATTTATAGTGTTTTTATCTAGACATTGCTTGTGCTCATTTGGATTATTATAAAACTAAAACTGACTTCATCACGTAACATCGTCGTTCATATTGGATTACATCGTCAAGATTCGAACCGAGAACTATTAGGACATTTTATTATCAGGACTCTTACAATTCGACTAGTGGATTATATTGTGAATTCTTATTGGATTAATTTTTGGACTTGATTCTCTAAAACTGTAAGTTTATTTATTTTCTTTAATGAAATTATTTGTACTTAATAAATTGTTTGTTAAATTTTATAAGCTTGTTTTTTTTCACTTCTTTCTATGTTGCTGCTTATTCGAGCCTAAGCACGTAACAGGGATGAAGCTGGAAATATAGACATGACAGAGATATCTAGTCGAAAATGGAACATTGTGATGAGACAGCTAAGATAAGCAATGATGAAAGAGTGTCACATCGCAAGGAAAAGGGGTTATTTTACCAAACTTAACTCCTCTGAAAACTGTGATAGTCGTTCTGCTTTCAGAATCGTAACGGATTTTACTAAATGACACAAACATTAAATTAATAGCAAAGATCGGATTTGTAAATTTGATTGCTGGAGATAAATCGGTGAACGTGGTCATTATCGTTGATCATATACTAGACAAATTAGACAAATGAGTAGTTGGATAGTAAACGTCTTAGCTAGCACACCACGAATCATCTGTTTCCTACAGATATTTTACACAATGATGTTTAGCATATAATACACATATAGCGTTCATTGTAAATAGGTACTAGATAGTTAACTCCACCAGTCTACAATCAAACCAAGGCAATGGGCTACTCTCAAATACCTGGCATAACCTTTTTTCTCATTTACACTAACTCCCAAATTAAGAATCTCATCATATAGTAAAATGTATACATGAGTCTGCTGAAGAAATAATATATTGATGAAATATAGATAAACCTTATTCATGTTTCATATAGTTATTAAATTCCCGATGTTTAGGTTATGTGTGGATCTGATAAAAATGAAAATATATATTTTGAATGTTCCTGTATGCTTTATAAACATGCATTATCAATCAAACAGATACATCACATACCTATTTTCGTAGACTAGCAAAAGCCTGCGTTCTTCGCAGGCACTCCCTCCACAATGCGATAATATAGGCCATACCCTATCCTGAAAAATTTTGTTATCTGTTTGTGCTACTTCGTGTATAACCGACTGATAAGAACAGATAGCTTATTACATTGAATTGTTGTCATGGCTGCCACAGTAAGACCTTGAAAGATTACTAACCTTGAATTACTAGCTGATGTGGTCTATGAGTTTGCTTTGTCTAAGATGTCTAGAAATGAGTTATTTCATCAATAGTGAACCTTTCTTCTTTACTTTAAAATTAGGAGTTAATTTTTTGCAGAAATAAATAGGCAATACATAAATAGCTTTGAACGTTGTTATTTGTAATTTTTGGTTGAGATTCAGAATTGGCTTACAAGATAAAGTAGTGGGAAGATTGAAGCTGATGTAGCGATTTAAAACGGCTTGTATTAACTGACATACTTCAGACGAGAATTTATTAGATAAGTTGTATTTGTGCGTCAGACATTAATGAACGAGATAAAATCTTCGATCATTAGCGATCTAATCTTCAGATACTGCCCCACAAAGATATTGTCCAAATCCATATATTTTTAGCTGCTTTGGTAGGAGATCGAATCGTTCCGGGTGTTCCTTTCCATAGCATTCGGAATAAATAGTTACGTTCTTTACGCGGCTTATATCGGTCAAGGTGCAACAGGCCACTCACTTACCGGCTTTGCTTGACTGGACATTTTACCAAATGAAGTGTATATCTTATCTTTGTCCAAACTGAAATACATTAATTTGGACAAACTTGCCATTTGACTTGTATCAAACTCGACAGGTATTGACTTGCCATTTGGATCCCATCGGTGATCTCGTGGTTAGAGCGTTCGCGTCGGATGCGAGTGGACACGTGCTGAAACTCCGGACGAGTCATGCCAAAGACTTATACAAACGGTACTAGAAAGCCGCCTTGGTTGGCGGTTAGCATTAAAAGGTTAATGTTAGGACTGGTCGGCCTGATGTCATGATAATGAGACTCAGCGGGACATCATCCTACGTTAAAATACCAAAGCATACACAGCAACACACACATACTTGCAAACACACACAGATACAAGCACACACATACTTTTTATTTTTATGGTATCAAACTCCTCAGGTATTAAAACAAATTGTTTATTCATGTCGATAAGATCAACCGTTTAAATTTCTCTAGAAGATATAAACGATTCTACCCAATCTTGAAGGCGCGTTTGGTGGACAAATGTTAACTACGGAATATTACAAAACGAGTCTTGCTGGTAAAATCCAGGTCGTGGTGGTCGTGAGTAACACGACACGTTTAATCAGTGTAAAGGCGTTGTTTATAAGTATGGCATGTATACTCACAATATTCATGAGCGCTTTATCGCATAACAATGCACACACGCTTAAATGCAAGTATAGGACCCCTCCTTATTTCACTGCCGGAGAAACCATTATTCAGGTCATGGGGGGAATACAAACAGGGTACTTAATATCCATTTATTCAATTAGATATTTCAGAAACTTCAATGTTAGGTATTTGATAACAAAATATTTTTACTTTATATTTTTGTAGGTGTGTGGTTTGGATTTTTAACGTAGCTTTAACAATAATATTTTTATCCTCTATTTGATTTCCTACTGACAAATAGCAGATAGACACTTTGGTGTGGATCCATATTATTGGGTGCAGACCATGGAGATCTCCTTCTTTTGATGCACGGACTCAGATCACCATTAATTTTCTTATATAGTACGAACATTTGTGTCTTAGTACTAAACATTCCATTGTGTCCAAAACCCAATTAATCCTATATTAATATAAAATACCCTCAAAGATGAACTCAATGTAAAGTTCTTGTCATAGGTAATCGAATATTTTTTAGAGACTGGACTGCAAACAAGGAACTGTGCAATGGGTCACAGATTTCATTTCCGAATCAACATTAATACCTCATTACTCATAGTGCACTGTTGCGGAATAAATAGAAATAACGATACCGACATGTTAATATTCCGACTAATAAACAATGACTTGCAAATCATGACTTAGTGACTTGTAAATCAATATGCATAATACATAAATACCACCAAAATGAGAGTGAAAATAATGTCCAATAATAGACAGGGTCTACATTCGCAGTAACTAGACCGGAAGTAATAATTGTGACCTGAGTCCATGAGACTGGAAAAATACTCATAACAGCACTTTTTCATTTAGCCAGAGTTTATTTCGCTATATTATGACTATATCTTAACATCAGTAATAGAAAGGACGTGCAGCCAACAACGCAAGAAAAATGAACAAGTTATTCCATGAAACTACCAAATTCAAATTTAAGAAAACACTTACAGTATTGTGTATCAAACCCCAAATAATCCTAAATGGTCTATCCATAGTCCAAATGGATGAGTTGTTCCGTGTGCATCCCAATAGTGCCAAATGTTCTGAAGTTCCGAATTAATTATTATATTTCTGAATGTCATGAATGTCACAATGGGGTAATATTGTGTTTTTAAATGAGTCTTCAATGCTCAAATTTAGTAGTGTGCATAAATCTAAATGGAAAAATACCATTTTGTAATTCCAAGGAATATTTAAATAATTCATGAGCACTTTTATAGTTTAAAAGAATGATGATGATAATAATTCGTCTCGAATTATATATTATCAAGATGACAAATGATCTGATAGACCTGTCAAAAAACTAAAATACATACTTGTCTGTAAAATGTCTGTTTAATAAAGTCGCAATATAATGTTCTGGAATTACCTAGATGCGGGTCATTTTTAATTGGAAACATTCACCATATTGTTTATAGAATATTCTGAACTCATAAAGATATATCAAAATTTCTTCTACAATCTATAATCATGGACACAAGTTTTGGTATATAAACTTGTTGACCATAAATGAAGATTTGACCAAACTACAATCTATAATCATGGACAAAACGTGCGCACACAATATAGATGTATAAAATATAGAAATAAATGGGAAGCTTAACATAATAGTTCAAGTTTACCATAATGAATTATATGTAAATTAAACGTGTTATTAATAGATAAATATGAGCTGGAAGAGAATGCCGGCTCTTCCAAGAGGTCACAATAACAAAGGCGGTTCGTCCAAGACCTCATTGACAACTCATTAACCAGACTGGTTTGTGCAAGAGGACTAATTGA
This sequence comes from Unio pictorum, assembly GCA_030141615.1. Classification (NCBI taxonomy): domain Eukaryota; kingdom Metazoa; phylum Mollusca; class Bivalvia; order Unionida; family Unionidae; genus Unio; species Unio pictorum. The sequence goes on from JARLTB010000050.1 coordinate 391,130, forward strand.
CAATGCACATTATTGTAGATATGTAAACAGCACTTTGTCATTGACAGTAGTCTAACTTCACAAATGTGGAAACATTTCAAGGTATACTTAACTAGTGAACCATTGTCAAACTGTTAAACGTTGAGCATTATTTACTCTACAGCGAGTAAAGGTCAACATAAATGTCACAAAATTGAAAAAACATAATATGTACACTATTCAGGATAGTCTGAAAATGGGAGTTGGATTAATTTCGTTGTCATTTACCGCTATTATCTTACGTTAACATTGGCATCTGTCATATCTCTCACCACTATCTAACGGACCCTAGTTAAAGTCATGTCTCCAAATAACGGACCCTAGTTAAAGTCATGTCTCCAAGTAAGAGAGATTAACTATTAAATGCTGCCAAGTTATTGAGAGCCTAACCAATACATCATTCGATGGTTGCTTGTCACGCTGACCACGACATATTGTACTGCGAAATTATGCTACAATGTTTTGCATATATATACATACATACATACATACATACATACATACATACATACATACATACATACATACATACATACATACATACTTGTATCGGTAATTGTTTAATTATGATGGAAGCATCTACGTGAGGGTAGTGATTTGTAAATAGCTATTTAATTTGAGATTATAATCACGTTGCCTATCCTAAGCTGTAATACACGACGTTCGTACGACTTACGTGTCAATCAGTATAAATTCCAACTGGCTCAGATGAATCCCTTGCGTGCCAAACGACAGACTAGAAAGTTCGAAGTTGTTTCAAAGCAAATGTTGTATCAATGGAGTACCTGCCACAGTTCTTGCAATTGACAGCCACTTGCATCGTCTAATTGGCCTTCATTTGTATGGACCAACAGCCTAAACTTCGACTCACATTTAGTCGTCTTTTAATAAACGATTTTTTTTTAAATGCCATTTGAACCTGCAACTTCAGAAGTATCGCACACGTACTGACTAGCCAACTGATCAATTCAAAAAGTAAATAAGATAGCTAGTACTTGAAGATAACTGGATTTAATGAGTCATGCTAGCGCACCACCATCTACATTAGGCAATGTGAAACTAAGCCATTGTGAATTACTACTCCTTGACTTTTGTATAAGGCCCAGTATAATAGCAAGTTTATAGTTTTGGAATAAAGGTTATAGGTTATCAAGTGCTGATAACACCTCCACCAGCAACGAAGTGGTTTCCACATTGGCAGTTATACATTTTGCCGAATATGTAATCAAGACAAAAAATATCCAATTTGCGTTGAGAAATAAATAGGCACCCAAGAATTCTTCATTTCATGGTAAAATCAAGGAATCTGTATTTCTCTTACAGATATTGAAATACAAGCATAATGACAACAATCGGTTATATGAACGTACTTGTGATTGTGTAGGTGTAAGTATGTGCCTTATTCTTGAATAAAGTTCACTAGTACTGGAACAAATTATCATATTTTTCATTAATCCTCAACCATCTATATGTTATAGATATTTAACTAAGTCGCAGACATGTAAATACTCAAGTTATGTTGGCTGATTTATTTGCAGCCCAAGTTACGCATTTGATCTCCAATGCTAATCTGTGACAGGCAGTCATCAACAAGTCAACGCTTTTCCAAGCCTAACTTAAAGTAAATATAAACCACATTAGATATTTAGTTTATGTGTGAACTCACAATTGCTTTGGATGTGATAAATAGGCTCATGCCTTCCATATTAAAAATTAGGGAGGTGAACAATACAAAAATATCCATAGAAACCAAAGGTGTATTGACACAGAGATAAATATAACCTACATGAAAGACGTCAAAATTGATGTGTTTACTTTTTACAATCATATAAATTTATACCATACGAAAGACATCTACCTTATGTATTATTAACTAGCATGCACCCATCTCAATATATCATAAGAGAAAGTTATCCACCTTAAATAGTATTAACTATTTTACAAGGAAATAAATATCTCCTACACGAAAGACATCTACTATGACGTGGTCTGGATAGGTGAAGTTATCGTTATCTCGGAAATAATCAACCACCGATCCAGTATTCAATGACATTAATAAAATTAGAGTATGTAATAACAGAGAAATGAGCAGAGACAGAGAATATAATATCATGATTTTCTGTGTGTAACATGCAACAAATCAGACAATTACATGAAAACAAATTACTTGTGATTGATTCACTTTCTCTCGAAAAAATAGGATTACAAAAATTCTTTAAAACGTTCTGTTGCTGAAGAACAAATTTCATCGTATGATCGAGACAGAGATCGAATTAGGATTGCTTCTAGTCTTTGCCAAATGACTGGTGCTGATTGGCTCACAACCATTCGCACGCACGCATGCACAACATGCATGCATACATACATTCATAAATACATACATACATACGTACATACATACATATAATCATTCATATTACAAACATCCATATGAATGTACACACATACATATTACAAAATAAATTAAGGCAACGTTTGATTCTAGGCGTGCAGAACATTGGGTCTGATTATCTCATTGAGTGTATCTGGTTTGTACCCAAATGTACCAAAACACCGATGTTCTTTATAGTCAATGACAGCAACACGTGTGATATACATTGAATGGAAAATCATAATTTGACCGTTACTTATATAAACAGGTAAACCACAGGTCATCATTTGAAAATGCTATTGACAAAACAATCATAAAATAAATCTAAGTACATGTAACCCATATTTACCAATGACATGACAATACAACCAATCACTGTTTGGTGTAATAAAATGAACGACGGCAATACTTTACAACACACTGAGTTCTTGTTGTTGTAGAGTTTAACGCCTCTTTTCAGCACACAATAGGCAATATATAGCGGCCAGTATTAATGATAGAGGAAGAACCCAGACCCCACCCCCTGGGAAGAACCACCGACCCACGAGAAGCTACTGGCATACATACATACATACATACATACATACATACATACATACATACATACATACATACATACCTACATACATACATACATACATACATACATACATACATACATACATACATACATACATACATACATACATACATACATACATACATACATACATACATACATACATACATAGTATGTATGTATGTATGTATGTATGTATGTATGTATGTATGTATGTATGTATGTATGTATGTATGTATGTATGTATGTATGTATGTATGTATGTATGTATGTATGTATGTATGTATGTATGTATCAGGTACCATAGAGATAAAAAAACTATTCAATTCCAGCAGGCTTCAAGCGAGAACCAAAGTTATGACAGACACCATCAGGGATTTCCTTTTTTGATGACTGCACCCTCAATGCATGCTCAGAAGCCGACCTGAAATGCAGCTTTGACAAGTGCTTCATCTTCTGCACAAGCTTTGGTCTCACTATCAGTACCAAGAAGAATGAAGTCCTGCATCCTGGAAATCACCGTCAACGGCCAAAAACTGAACATATTGAACCGCTTCACCTACCTTGGAAGCACGCTGTCATTGAGCGTCACTAATAACGTCGAGGTAAACCTTCGCATTGCCAGAGCAGTGCAGCTGTCTGCAGATTGTATGCCAGCGTCTGGAATAGAAGAGGCATCAGTATCCAGACGAAATTAATGGTCTACAGGGCAATTGTGCTCCCACACTACTTTACGCGTGCGAAACATGGACGGTGTACCAACGCCACGCCAGGAAGCAGAACCACTTTCACACGACAGTTTCAGGAAGATCCTCAGCATTAAGTGGCAGGAAAAGGTTCCAGACATTCAGGTACTGGCCCAGGCAGTTCTCTCAGCATCCTCACTTTCTGATGCTACGCTGGGTGGGACATGTTGATCGCATGCCAGACCACCGGCAGCCTAAGAGACACTTCTATGGCGAACTACAGCAAGGACAGAGAGCCCTAGGAGGTCAGAAGAAACAATTCAAAGATAATTCAAAAGCTGCATTGAAAGCGTTCAACATAAATTCTGTTTCCTGGGGAGCAAACAGCAAGAGGTCAAGTCATTTGGTGTTCCTCTGTTCACAAAGGCTCCAAGTTGTGAAATAGTAAGACAGCAGCTGCATAGCTAAAGAGGCAGGCCAGAAAAGCACGTGCTATCAACCCTCCTGGAGATATCCCATTCACACCCTGTCCCTTGTGCAAACGAACATTCCGTTCAAGGGATGGCCTCATCACCCACCTTCGCACGCACATAACAGATTTTAATCCGTACAAAACTCTCAAGGTACACTGTATGGTTTGTCGAATGGCTTGAGAAGAGACCATAAGATGCATGTTTAATCGATGTAACATCCGCTTGGGTTAAAAGATCAAAATTTGAATCGCTGATGGATGACTTGTTTTCTACTATTTGTTTATAATCAACACTATGCCTGTAATTATGTATAAACAGATACATGCTACCTGAAGTCTTAGAATGTGAACACGTAGGTTCAGTAGGACGACAGGTCATCTATTCAAACAAGCACGACTGGCATAGGATAAATATATTGATTTTCCCATAATAATGTATTTAATAGCACTCATTTGTTTATTATTATAAATCGCAACGTAATAGCATTAACAAGTACTACTTTACAAATCATACTGTACAATATAAATACATGTATCATGCTGTAAAGTCATGTTTTAATATAACTCTGCAGTAAACACTCTCTAGTGGCGATCTAGTTTATACTTTCATCTGGTTTTCCTGACCATTACTAGCTGAGGTCCCATATCTAATATGCGTGTGAGAGAACGCAACGTTTACGATTTTAAAATAAGAAATTATAAGTCAATCGTGTAAAGCTAAGTAACAAACAAAAGAAAAAGTGGTGCACATGTGTGTACATTGATGACTAGCCTTATTTTCAGCTATGTATACAATTTTGTAAGTATTATATTTAAAAGTTGATGGTAAAACTAGGAACCTATCGTAAGTGGCACATTGGAAGTGGTTGAGAGAGAAAGGTGAGATGGATGAATCCTGTTATACATGGGTTGTTTAAACAGAAAGAAATACAACATTGGAAATAATTGCAACTTCAATTAGAATATGAAATACAGAATAAAAAGGTGATTTGCACGTAAAATGGATACATTGATATTGACAAAACTCCTTAATCCACAGGGAAGCTACACTTTGACGCATTTTGTGGCCAGTTTGCTGTATAGAACGTCCTCGATCTTGTTACCCATGCTATCGAAGGGTCGGGTCAGCATACCCTGCAATACCAGAGAAACGATTCAATGCTTCCTGAATTAATGTTTAAAAATAAATTAAGAACGGTAAGAAAGATATTAAAAGCAGAAGGGGGAGGGGGTAAATATATGAGTTTGATAAAATGATGACAATACTGAAAATCAGATGGTATCTGAGATGCATTTATCATATTAATGTACTCTCATGGTCATCGCTAATTTTATTTATTTATTTATTCGATTTTTGTTTAGTTTTATTCTATTTTAAAACCTTCCACGATGTATTCTATTGAAAATATACGTATTTGATGTAAAGATCAGAGACGTATGGGGAGGAAGGGCAGAGGGGCAAGACTAGTGGGGGCGCCAACATGGGCTTTCAAATAGTTTGTATATTTTGCTGCAAATGCCCCTGTTTTCAAACACTCTAGCTACGCCTCAGGGAAAGAAGGAATACACTGGATTTTCAAACATAACATTCAAATTAGAATTACTCTCTCTTATAAATCCACTGTGCCTTTCATAAGTGTCCTGACCTGGAGATAAAGTACTTCCTTGGATAAAAAGCTCATTAAAGGCTCTAACGGTCTTCAAAGCTTCTAATGCAGACCTTTAAAATAATTACTGATCTTGAAATAGAATTGTCTTATGTTCAATTGCAATAGATTATTATATTTGCAAAATATAGAAATACGGGCTTATGAAAGTAAGTATTTGATATTTTTTTTACTTCTTAATTTCTTAATAAATGCCTTTGTCTTTTGAAAACGTTATTCTCAGGCGCGTGCTATGATGAAATACCCTAAGATGAAACTCGCATAAATCATTCCATGTATTATATTTAGAGATCAATGCTAACAACTAGGACGTTCTATTTACTGACCGAACTTAAGCTTTGCGATATCAGTGGTTTACAGAAATCGATGAGATAAGGGTTGACTAACAATAAATGCTCATTAAAAAATATGGATTATAATAAGTTGAGGACATTTGAAAAGCAGCTCATATTATAAATAGTCTATATTAAGTGGTCCCATAAGTGAACATGTGAAATACATTATTAAAGTGCTTTTGTCAATATATGTGATATATTGCTATAGAGATAATAAATTAACCCCGTAATATCGAGTACATGATGATTCACGTTGTACCCAGTTTGATGTAGGTATATTCCTCGTTCAAGTTCCCCACGCTACCGAAGGTCACGTCAGGTCAGTGGATAATAAAATACAAGATACACCATAAGCTGTCTGGAATTGCGGTTTGACGAATAAACAAGGAACAGTTAGAAAGAGAGAACAATGGAAGATGGGAATTGAAGGTTGATTTTTTTATATATTAAAACAAAGATAAAAACACAGCCATTGAGCTGGCATCTCAGAAATCTTTATTGTGTTCGTGTGTTATCGGGGAACACTCTGTTTTCATTAGTTATCCATTCATCCAATCGTTTATTTTTAAATTCATTTAATTAGCTGGCATTTGTTAATTATTGGAAACTTTTCTTGTGACAACACCCCCTAATTTCCAGATAAACATTGACTTCAAGATGATGTATGTTTTGTCTGCTGTTATCTTCCTCGTTACTCACGCACATTGAGAGTCAGGACAGGTCACCTTCTAATACGATTGACGTGATAAAATGTGTCCGGAATTTCGGTTTCATGATTAAAATAAGGAATATTTAAGAATGGAGGGATTGTTGTAGATATTAAAAGTGCTTAAGAAAATAAAAAATGCAGAAAATGAAGAGACAGTCAGATTTATATACCAGACTGCTATATTTTCTTTTAAATATCCGTTCGTTCATTTATTTTTTTTTATAAATAAATTCACTACGCGTGCAAACCTAGTTTCATTAAACTTAACAATGGATTCTGTTTACAGTGCACATCATCATATGAACGTTTAAATTCAATAGCATTGTCATACACGTCATTAAAAATATAAAGTATTTGTAGTTGGTGGAAACATTTTGTCTGTTTACTATTGATTATACTTTATATAACATCATAGGACTAAAGTTCTGCAAGCAATTTGAGTCAAGACGTGTGTGGATTGGATAGAATGGTTCAACATTGTCGTATGATTAATGCAATGCACCATATTTGAGATTCGAAAACACGTAGCTGCTTTTTATTTTAGTTATAATTTCAATATGGCAGAATTTAGAGAAAGTATGATACATATTGCAAACTGAAGATTTACCGTTTCTTAATTTCATCATAAATTATTCTTGTGATGATTTAGGATGCACATATTTTCAAAAATTTTTGTTCAAATCTTCTTTGTAAAGTTCAGGTGTAAATCCGCAATTACGTCACTCAGATGAACACGTGTCATTTGTTCTGACAAAAAGTAAACATAAATAGTTGGTTGTGTAAAATTCCGAACTAGATGTCGACTGATGATGTATCCTGAATCTCGGACTTTTTAAATATATAATTATTGTGATATATCATCTTATAAATAGTACTGTTTTAAATTATCCCAATATGTCACTTTTGGGAACACGAACAAGAGCTAGTTTAGTTTTTTGAGGAATAATCTAATTTTACATTATCAGTGTCAATCATGCAATAGCTATGGGTTAAGGTTGATATTCGAGTTTTAAGAGGAATATAACTTGCATACAGTCTACATTAAGCGATGAATTAAAGTGTAGTTTTGTAATGTGTAGGATATATTAATTTTGACAACACCCCTTAATCCATGGGTAAATATTTTGCATATAGATGATGCATGTCGTACCCACCGTTGCTGCAGAGCTCTTCCTTTTTCTCGCTACCCACGATACAGAGATCAGATCAGGGCACATTTAAAGACGATAGAGATGAATGTCGATGAAATAATAAATAAGGAACAATTTGAAACATGGATATAGGGGTGGGTGTGGGCGGGATGGATATTAACAGTGTCAAAAACATAAAATTGGAAGAAATGAAATCACATATGAGGTGAATTTACCTCACACAAATATATTCGTGTCCTGCTGTGTTTTCGTTCATAACTCATTCATAGTTAAGTCTTTTTTTAATAAAAAAAAATATAAAAAACTACGTTTGCAAGCAACAATTCACAATGCATTGTATTGACAGCAAACACAACGCATTATGTTGACAGCAAAAAAACAATGTCTTTTTATTGACTGCAAATACAATACGTTATATTAAAATCAAACAAAGTACGTTATATTAACATAAAACACGACATCAAACACAGTGAGTTCTTTGACATCCAACACGATGCGTTCTATTGACAGCAAAAACGATGCATTCTACTGACGTCAAACACGATGCGTTCTATTGACATCAAACACAATGCGTTCTATTGACAGCAAACATGATGCGTTCTTTTGACGTCAAACACGATGTGTTCTTTTGACATCACACAAAGTGCGTTCTTTTGACATCAAACACTACGCATTCTTTTGACATCAAACACAATGCGTTCTATTGACATCAAACACAGTGCGCTCTATTAACAGCAAACACAACGTGTTTCTATTGACAGTAAATGCAATGCGTTCTATTGACAGGAAATAGAATGTTTTCTACTGAAAGCAAATACAGTGCGTTATTTTGACAGCAAACACGATGCGTTATTTTGACATCAAACACGATGCGTTTTTTGGACGTCGAAAACGATGCGTTCTATTGACAGCAAACATAATACGTTATATTGACATCAAACACAATGTGTTTCTATCGACAACAAACGGAATGTGTTTTTATTGAAAGCAAATACAGTGTGTTATTTTGACAGCAAACACGATGTGTTCTTTTGACAGCAAGCACATGTGTTCTTTTGACATCAAACACGATGCGTTATTTTGATGTCAAACACTATGCGTTCTATTGACAGCAAATATAATGCGTTTTATTGACAGCAAATACTATTGAAACAAAATACAGTGCGTTCTTTTGGCAGCACACTCTATGCGTTATTTTGACGTCAAACGTATCGCGTTCTATTGACAGCAAACACGATGCGTTATATTGACAGCAAACTCAGTGTGTTATTTTGACATCAAACACGATGCGTTCTATTGACAGTAAACACATAACGTTTTATTGACAGTAAACACGATAGGTCATATTGACAGTAAACACAATACGTTATATTGACAGTAAACACAATACGTTATATTGACAGTAAACACAATACGTTATATTGACAGTAAACACAATACGTTATATTGACAGTAAACACAATACGTTATATTGACAGTAAACACAATACGTTATATTGACGGTAAACGCAATACGTTATATTGACAGTAAACACAATTCGTTCTATTGACAGAAAAAAAAAACAAGTGAAAAACAAATAAAGGAAATCTGAACACCATGACATTTTTTTATATATGACATTAAAGATAGAATGGACATGCTGTTAGTTTTAAAAAAAATCGTTTATTTAGTACTTATTTAGATTTTTACTAAAGGAAAGGCCACACTATATTTTAGACTTTGGAGTCAAAATACATCGGAATGGGATGGACCAAACATATGATTTACCATTATGTCTATTTATCGATCCATCTATTACAACATACTTGTAATTGTTCAGCTCCAATCGAAATATGACGGAAATTAGATTAAGATAAATAATTTAATAGCCGATTCGTACTTTCCAATTTCATTATACATTATTATTGTCATAATTTCGATTGGATACATTTCCGATCTTTGGGCTAACACTTCATTGTAAAAGGGAAATATCAATCTAATCTTATCCCACTCTAATGAACACGTATTTTTTTACTGACAATAACAATAAGTGTGTGGCAGTGTGCCAAACATTTGAACCCGAGATGTCGATTTGTGATTTATCCTGAAGATATAATTATTAGGTGTTACCATCTTTAATATACAGTTTTATATTAGACTCTTTAAGAATTATTTTTTCCATACGGATATTTGAGAAATAAAGTTAAGCACAGAGATAAGGAATTTTTAAAAAATCTTCTCTTTTTTGACCCCCATCCCCATCTACCTATACCTAACTCGTTTTGTACTTTCAATAATTCATTGTTGTTCTAATTTTATTATATCATATTTCAATCCCGCAAGAACTTGTTGGTTTAAACAGAAATACAATCAATAATGAACTGTGTTACACACTCTTTTCTCAACTTTGTGCAGTCTATACCAGTGGAAGATAAAGTACTTCAAATATTCTGCTCATAAAAGGCGCTGGTGGGTTCGGAATGCAGAAATTTAAATATATTTTGATATTAAATTCTACTTTTGGTTTGTTTATCTGTATTAATTTATAGCATTTTGTAAATAGAAATACAGATGATTTAATGAAATATTTGGTATTCTTTAATTTCTTTATTCCCTACCTACTGATTTTGTCGTCCGAAACAGGCGTCTATATGTGTGTGCCATGTTGACCTACCCTATTTTGTACCTTGCGTAATGTTTCTAAGTATTCAATTTACAAGTCAAAGATAAAAGGAGGAAGTTTTAGTAGTCACCGAACTTTTGTCTCACAAAGGCAGTCTTCTACAGAGATCGGTAAGATGGGGGTTGGCAAGCAATCGAAGCTCATTTTAAAAATTGGAATTATACAAATTTATTTTAGTTTCGACAAGCGATATATTTTACAAATATCTTTATTTAACGATAAATCAAATAAAATGTAATATATAGAATTAAAGTGTTATTTGTTATTATATAGGATATATTGATATTGACAACGTCCCTGAATCCCCGGGATAAAAATTGAGCTACATGATGATGCATATTGTACACACTTTGCTGTAGATATCTTCTTCGTTCTCGATATTGAGAATCATGTCAAGGCAACTTGCATGATGAGCGACAATCATGCGAATTGGATGATTTTCGTGATTTTTACTAGTAAAATCCCGATCAGGCTTTGCAAAAGGGATGATTTTTTAAAAATTTTTTACTAGTATATCTTAGTGGAAAATTACTGGCACTGGTTACTGTTATATTCACCTTAGTGGAATGTTACAGGCACGTGTATACTGTTTATATTCAAATCAGTGGAAAAGACAATTACCTTTAAACTGTAAAAAAAATACTATAGTGCCAGAAAACTTTAAAACACACACAGTAATTTTAACTCGCAAAATAATATTCAGTTTTACTTAACAACCCTGATTATTTCTGAAAAAGAAGTAACGGCTTTGACTCTATCAAGGATAAAGTCCATTACGCAATCTCCGACATCGGTAGAGTAACTCAATTAACCTTACACATTCCCGTCGGAGTTATCTGCCTTCGATTCAGAGATATAAGAGTTATCTGCCTTCGATTCAGAGATATAATATGCAAACCGAATTTTTCGCTGAGATTGTTTTAAGGAGAGATCTGATCTAGTAATATGTTATGCAACATACCGTATACAGATATCAAAAATGTGTGCCAGGAGCATATAATAATTGAAATTTGAATTCTTCACCGGTCTCAGCATTGACAGATTTAAATCTCTTCTAAAAAAAATATATTTTTCTGCCCCCCCTCCCAATGCACAATTATCACTCTTTGTGATAGATCGTAAATTGGATAAACTAATTTCGGTTTTTATATTGTTAATCTGGTCCATCACAAGACCACCACGGATATACTTCATAGATACACCTGTTACAATTATATATTTTTTTCTATCTTCAACAGTAAATGTGAGATAACCTGCATTACTAACAACAGCAGCTGCTCTTTTCCACAGATAGTATCTGATTATACTATAACGAGATGTTTCGCAGTTCTTGATCGTGGAATGCGGTTTAAATTCTTAGTTCATTTATATAATATATATTTTATTTGTTTAAATGAGTATTTGTTTGAGTTATGTTTTGTTGACAATCTAGAATTATAATCCTCGGATGGTTCTTATAACATTTTCACTGACTTTGTCAGGGTCGTTATTTATTTTAATTTATAATACCGTTTAAGCTCTCTGTATCGCTTGCCACTACAATGAAGGCACATCTGTGTTTTTTTTCTCGAACTCCAACACCGTATTTTATATAAGGTTTCGGACCTAAGATCACCGTCGCACACTTTACGAAGGATATTCGTAGAATTCGTTCCTGCAGGATTTATTATAAGGGGTTGCGGATCGTATCATCACCCATTTGCAGTGTTTCATTATATAAAAAAAATCCTTTTTTTTAAATACGTGTCTTGATTATAGTATGGAGGAGTTTGAGAGATTATCCAAAATCAAACCCTGGAAAACCTCGACATTTAATCTTGATATAATCTCTGTAGATGCACCAATAAAAGGTCTAGTGGACAATAAAAATGTCATCGATAAGATTTATGATGCTAAGAACGAATTTAAAATGGCGCATCTCACACCTGGTCAACATTTGGACATAGTGGTGGTGTTGATGCTGCAATGAACGATAAACAATCAGCGTGTATAATCGTGAATGAAGGCATATTGTCATAGTGAAATTTAGTATACTAGCAGAAACAGGAAATTGGATTATTCGTGATCCAAACGACCCTGTCCTTGCCTATAAAAACTGTCATGTGACAAGGAATATTTTTCGGAATTGACAAAATGTACTATGAACGAATCTAATCTGGAATCTATCCGATAAATGTAAAACCTAGTATTGAGAATCTGAAACCGATGGAACTGTCAAGGATAAATTGTGTAGGCGAGCGAGTAACCGAACGTTTTAGAAATGCTTGCATGAAAATGGTCTAAAAGATCTAAGACGTAACAAAAAATAAACGAATGGGCTGAATTAGTCACGGATACCGATGCTACTACAAGAAAAAATGTATCCGTGCTAGAAAAAATACACCAAGATTCCTAATAACCGTAGCAACGATAACATGGGGAAGTATTATAAGAATCGAGATAAATCACAAGGAGCTTCAATAAATCTTATTAATCATGCAGACCTGTCAACTCTAAAGAGAGTCTAAGAGTGGGATTTTGAAACAATTTCAGGGACAATTCAATTAGTTCAGGGAGGATGTCATCAAGGGCGAAACATGTTAAACACGTTTACAAAAAGTAAATGATTTTTCAAATAAAAATTTACAAATTCAATTATAAAATGGTTTATTATTAGATAATAGAAAACAATAGATAAATAACAGACTGAACAAAATTTAACAATAAAAAACATCAATTAAGACTACTACTGGAGAGACATGATGTCACATGCTGAATGGGATGGATGCAGGAACATAGCCTTGAAAAGGGCACCTGCATGACCTGCTGCATATAGAGGGAGATTATGTTCACCGAGAAACCCGTACAAAGTGCTTCTTCAATGGACGAATACACAAGTTTGACAAAAATATGACATATGTTAAGTGCCTGTGAAATAAAGTACATGAAATTTAAAATACTGACTCAAAAACAAAAGGCAACAACATATAAATTGCCTTCTAATGCACAAGTTAAGCACATTGAATGTATCTTACTTTTTATTTAAACTTAAGGCACGATTAAGTATTTGTTTCTCTTCCCGCTCATACTATATCTTAGGCACGTAGATGTTCTAGGGAAAGAGCTGATGAATCTAAAATGTTGAAGTACATCATAGGGTTTATGGGCCATCCATTTAGTACGAATATTATTCCCTCCTCCCTGTACACATGCATATATTTTTACCCACACCCCCATGCGTACGTACGCTTCACGCATACCCCACACAACGCCAGAGTTTTATAGGACTGCCTATATTTAATACACGCATAAACGATCAAGGATTAATAATATTAATGTGTTTAATAAAACAGTCCACCGTCGTTGAATGTCTGGCTGCATCAAATAAACAAGCTGCAAAACTTTTTAAAATATTTGTCATGTGTCCGCTAAATTCAAACGCCGATAAACCCAGTCGAACAGGTTACGTATTATACAAAGTATTATCAAGGTTTCACCTCCCCTACCCCCGTTTAAGCATAAGTACATTATCAGTAGACATCCAATCATCATACGCAAGCGTATGCATTTGGGTTACCCGTTCCCCCTCCATACGTACGTACTAAATGGACAGCCCCTTACGGTTAATAATAATGATAATAATAATAATAATAATAATAATAATAATAATGAAGTCTTAGTATTTGTATATCTGCAGATGTATAGATTCAATGTATTTCATTCAACTGTACCCGACTTAACCAATATATCGGTGTATATTAATTTCGCTAATGACAATCATAATTTTAATGGTGGCACTCAAATTACAATTTGCAGCATACACTTAAGGCCATAAAAATAAACAGTAAGATTAAAATCTTTTTTTGTGACTGGGGATGTCGACGACAATCATTGCGCCCGCCACAGGCAACACTGAAACATGAACTGCACGTCTTTCAGAATGCTGTATATGTATTACTACCACGAGTCAGGTATGGTAAGTTCAAGCTGTGAGAAGCTTGTAAAGAAGTTTTATACTTCTTTGACTTTCTAACTTTAACCAAATATTCCTTTCTTGTAGACATTGTAGAAGAGATCACCAACCATATGGATTCATGTTTGCGGTTTTCAAATAACCGTATGCACATTTCCGGTTTTACACGCTGGGGAATTTCCCAATATTTTCCGTTAAATGAAACGAATTCTTCCCGATATTTTTTTTTGACGAAACGAATTGTTTTGGAGAGGAAAACAAATAATGTGGGAGGTGCGGTTGAAATCAGGGAGGCTCCCGGAAACAAAAAACGGGAGTGTCGGCATGTCATTAATAAGGCGCACGCGTGGACTAATGCAGTAACAACATTTCCATATAATCGAATTGCAAGACATTACCAAGAAAACTCTGGCAGAAACAAGTTTGATTTTATTTACGAGTTAAGTCAAAACGATCCTGTATCAGTGTGGTTATTTCAGAGTTTTGAAGACGAAGAATGTCAATTTGATCAATTTGATAAGACCCAACGGTGAAATATACCATACAGAATACTTTCATGGCGCGATGAGAAAACTCGCTGAAATATTTTTAATAGTGAATACCTAGCAATTATTAACAAACTGTTTTACAGTCCCGTCAGATGCAGCCCACACTGCCAAAGAGATGAATATGTGGAAGCCAACAAGACTTAAATTTCTATCGGATGTTCAAGGTAGTTGTGTCGATACAGACACGGTGGATTGTGGAATACAAGTTATGATTCTAAAAGAGTCATCTCAGTTGATATGGTTGCGTGTTTTCCAGGAAGTTGTCTCGGGTATGGAGAGTGTGCTGGGTATTTTAAACAATTTCGACATCCCACATACGAGATGACACGTGTTGCGATTAATAAACCACTACCCGATTTTGATCAAAACGGATTCACTATTGTAATATCATTCGAAATCGCTAAAGGACTAAATCCGATTTGTTATGTCTGGTTTGGTAGATATTTATCTGAAAAACACTGGGCTCCAATAGTGTTATTACGATATATTTTGCATTGTAAAATACTGATATTGTTAATTATCGGTGAGGTAATTATATAATATCGAGCGCAAACTGAAGTTTGGTTACCACAACATGATGATGATAGTCTTGATAAAATTATTAACAATTACAAGGAAACTGTTAGCGATCTCACCGAAGACTTTATTGCTGAATATATTAAAAATGTTTTTTGATTGGTTCTTGAAAAACACAACTTTGATAAGGTGTGGTGATTATGGTCAACCACCACCATTTGTCAGTTTGTCCCCGTATGATTGAAGAATTTTGTCGCTTATTACGAAGATATTAACACAGATCATAGAGCGAAATTAATCAGATTACAGTCGGATAAAATCCAGTGCGAAATAGAGCGTAAAATAATTCCAGAAACAATAATAAGTGATTTTTGGGAAGCGTGAGACCAAACGATTTGATAGTGGCAAGTAGAAAGAAAGTCAGAGACACACTTAAACAGCGATTGTTTGAAAAACATAAATTAAAGTTCACAAACTGACTTTACCCTTATGTTATAGACCAGCTGATGAAAAAGCCTAGATGTTGAAATTAGCAAGTGTTGATCCCAATAAAATGGTTGTATTTCAAGATCGTCATGATAAACTGACAACGAGTAATGTTTCCCTGGATGATATTTAGTTAAACAACGCAACGCAGTAGAAAATCCTATCGCGTTGTTTTCTAACCAGGGTAAACTCAAACCGGATGTCATCATGTCAACAATCACTGAAAAAATATTAACACTCGATAACAATTATATATCCTTGTCGAATTCATTGAAATTACTCAATGATAAGTATGACGATCATATAAGTACATTTAATAAATTTACTGATTTACAAAAATCAATCATGGACAATATTGATAATCTCGTGTTAGAACTTTTTGGTAATCCTCCAGTGACCACACCAAAGCTCACAGAGATAAAAAGTGCTATCGATGCTTTGTTAAAATTGCTATAGGAGTATGACAAGCATGTCTCTCAATTTGGTACGTTACTTAATAACTTTAACAGGACCGATAACTCCATTGATAAATTGTTTGGTAAAAAAAAATACTAAACCGGATGATATTAAAATTGATCTCGCTGATATTACCACGAAACTCGATAAAACAACCGCGATTAATCAGAGAATAGAAGTTGTTCGCGGGGATATTAAAACGACCAACGATGTCATCAGTCGTGATTTACCGAGGATAATAGAAAAACTTGAAGAAAAAAAAAAACGCACGAAAAAACAACTATTAACAATAAAGTGTACACGATCCAACACGGAACATTTGCGTGGACACCTACAAACAACATATTAAATATCACTGCAACCGTCAGGGGTATTTATCGATTAACACTAATATCACCAACTCAATTTAATATTTCATCAACGAGTTCAGCTGGGGTCAACAATACAATATCAACAAGCATCGATAAGGATACAACTGAACAGTTCACGTTAACAACAAATAATAATTTGGCCAGGGTTTCATTAACATGGCATGTGGAATTCGTAGCGGATTTGGTTAAACAACTTAATTGAAATCGTAAACGATTTGAAAATAAAATGTCATCACTGATGATACCTTCAGTGTCTCAATACCGCTATGATCAGGTCAGAGAATATCAAACTAAACTCAAAACACTCACTGAGGAGTACCAAACAAAAATAAAGAAATACCAACAAATAATCACCGCAGTTGAAGTTACCGTGTGAGTGGTGTAATCATCGGAGCCGGTATAATACTCTCCTCGGTGACAATGATTGCTACGATAGCTGTTCCAATTTGGATATCAGCGGCGACAACAATCGCGGGAATAATTTCGATAATAACAAAAAATATCATCATGCAGCCAGCGTAAACTGCAAGATTACGTAATTAAGCTCCATTTTGTATCAACTGCTTACTCACAAGTATCCTAGATGATATCGTCGTCCCTCGATGACACATTAACATCATATAGTGAGTTTTCAGCGATGGTACATATTTATGATACCGCGATGTCACAATTAGAAATACAACATGAGTATAATAACAATGACAACACCGCAAGAACTACTTCAACGAACAGCGGAGAACACAAACCCGGTGAAAACCAGCATGATATCAATAACATCAACCAATTCTGAATTTAGTGTGAATTTCCCTACTCCGATCCCCGTGAAGGAAATAACGCTAGCAAAACTACGAGTATACCATCGTTGGCCTAATATTAGGTCGGTAGCACTTGGCGGTCAAAAACCGAATAAGTCCTTGGTGTTTGCGAATAAGAATAAAGAAGACGGAACTCCAGACTAGAAATATTGTTTCGCTGCCATCTGGGTCATACCAAATCGAACAAATCAATGCCGAATTACAATGCAGAATAAAATCTATTACTGGAAAAGAATCGAAAATCGCTATAACGGTTCACGAACCAACGATATCATCTACGATTGAAATAAGCTCGCCCTGATATGTCGTAGATATTTATCAGAGCTCAATCAGAACAATACTAGGGTGGCCTGAGATACCATCTATACAGGAACCCGCTAACATACCACCTGAACCACAAAAATTAGATTATATTACCGACAACATAAAACACGATAATCCAGTAAAAAGTAATAACGAATACACCAAGTTTAATTGTTTCACTCGAATGATAGAAGATCGCGTAAATAGAAGATATTACGCAACTCGAAAAGATAAAATCACTGAAAATTCCACAGCGATGAATAATGATTTTTCGCTGTTGTTAATATCTCTTAAATCTGGTACTCTCACCCGAGATGAATTTATCAGCGTTGTAGAAACATGTAACAAAATGATCAATGACATGGAAACATTTCATTTGCAAATTATTCAAGTGGTATTAGGCGACAGTAATCCTAAAACGAGAACGGAGTTTGAGATAGTGTATACTATACGCGTAGAAGATATTTCCACATTCAAACTACACGGATATAATATCTCAGAATCAAACAAATCTCTCAATGATGTCATTGACGTTGGTTTCAAAATAAAACACGACGCATGGAAGAAACAGCACGACAACAAACAACTACCCTGACACATAATAACGACCCAGACGAAGGCGAGCGGCATATCGCGCCGCTCAACGTCAATATATCCTCGGTGATTGCATTTAATTTAGCATGTGATGTTATCGTTGGAAACTATCAAATAAATCTCCAGCGATCTCATCAAGCTCAGCAGGGATATATTTTATATTCATTAGCAACAACAGCTCCACCCGGATTTATAATAATTGAGGATCCAACTAATACAGTCTATATGCGATGTCATACTAATTCATTAACGAGAGTTAATTTCAGACTCTTTGATCAGTCAAATAATCTGATTGATTTATGGGGTGAGGTTTTACAAATTAGTCTGTTTGTGAAATCGTAAAGGACTTTCATCCTAAAAAAAGATTGTTAAACCCATATAAGTAGAGGGGTACGCGACAACGACGTTGGCGTTCTTTTTTTTTCGATTTCGAACAAGCCTTGGATTGCTAAATGGACACATCTATTAAGCATTAACGAACAAGCCTTGGTTTGCCGAATCGACACCTCCAAAAGTTATCCGATTCGCCCCCTCTGCTGCTCTAGTCAATGTACAGCAAACAGACAGACAATTACCATAAATACACGTAAAACATAGTTTGGACGATATTAAAACCATATGCAACCTTTGCCCATGAAGTAAAACAATATAATGCGCTCCTGCAAAGCTAACTGTGTAGAAGGGAAATCATCATCAATCAATGAGTTTTAATTCTGCTTGCTCAGTTCTTATGCAAGACAGTGTATTAATTTGGTGGATCATCAACTTGTCAGTTAGCATATACAAAAGGCATAACAACAAGAGATTAACGAAAGAGATAAAATAAAACAACAGTACCCATAAAACTTTAATCAGGTGTTTAACAGTAACTTAGTGTTCTTGCATATCTGTGGAGAGTCTCCATCTCAATGGACGCGTGTACATATGACTCTTACACCGTGGGATCATGTTCGGTCGCAGGCACACACTACTCCCATCTTGGTTTGGTTCAGACAGTTTACTATGATAAAGTGATATTGAAACTACAAAAGCAACTATCCCAACGCTTGTTTGCCTGTCGATATCGCATACTGGATAAACATTCAATTCTCTTGATACCTACCCTTACAGATCATTATATGCATACGATTATGCCATCTTTGCCTTGCTTTCTTACCTTCTTTTTTAAAACAATAAATGCAGTGCAATAGTGCAGATGACTGCACATCATCTTGTAACCGCCCCATCTCTGTTCATCGTCGGTTTGTGCGCAAAGATGTAACTCGATTCCTTATCCACCCACCCCCACCCACCCCACCGGCTCGAATAAGGTTTGCTCTCAGTCCAGAATTTTACGGAGTACCATTGTATAGTATTACCAGGAAAACCATGGATGTACCGTTATACCTATGACGAGCTTGAAATCCCGCTCTATAACATGGACAGATACGCCTTATTATAATAGTGTTTGTAACACGGAAGAGATTTTCTTCATCTGTACAGTTATGTGCAATGAAGTATGTATTCATTCTCGTTAGAAATTGTATGTGCTGCCATCGTTTAATAAATTCAATTCTAAAATATTAAAATATATGGAAAGCAAATATATGTTACATACCGTTGTTATATATATAAATACAATTCCATACGTTTCATATGCTGATGTTTAGTAATGTATCAGTTTAATTTAGGTACGATATCGTTGTTTTTTCTTCCGTTGTTCCTTGTATGCGGATGAGTAATGTGGCTTATTTTTTCTATCATTATTATGCGTTAGAAATAAATCTCACATTTACGTAATTGTAGCCAGCTTCTGTCCATAAATCGAATGTAACATCACCTATCATGCCGCTATTGTACCTTATGAATTTAGATCAAACACAAATTCATCGATCTAAAAGATAATGACCTAAACTATTATACTTCAGTGTATACTGTTTAATCCCGTTCTCACCGGCACATCATACATAATTATAATATGGAACTATTGAATTTGTAGTCACGAATTAAGTAAAACAGCCCTGATTTCATACACAAGAAGACCTATCATAAAGTCTCATCTATTCAGTAAAGTCTCATCTATTCAGTAAACATAAATAACAGCCTATATTTTAATAAAATCCAAATGACCTATTATCCTAATACACTACGGTGGGCTACAACGTAATTAGCATAATGTATCGGTGCATTAATTTCTAATAAAACACGACCTGTCTGGTAGCCTATGGTAAGAGCTGCCACCTAAGATACGGAAGTTCGCGAGTTCGAACCCCAACTGAGTCACACCGAATTTTTATATACATGGTACTAACACCTGAATCTCTTGGCTAAGTATTAAAATGTTAGTGTTGGGACTGGTTTATATGGTGTCAGTATAATTTAACTGGGAGGCACATGCTGATACATGTCAGCGGTAAGATGCCCAGTGTTAGGGATAACTATAAACTGTCACTTTGCAGACATCGTAGCGATATGGCTTAAAACATCTTTAAGCCATGTTAAAATTCCAAATCAAACACACACACATACACACAGCCTAAGAAATCATAATCTAATTGATGTCATGTAATTTTGTTTTAATAAGTAATACTATCACGACTACAACTACTGCTACTACATTTCCACAAGACAGATGTATTAATATTTCTTACCTTTATAGTTAATTGTACATATTGATTTTCACGAAACTAATCCTCTTTTTGCAAATAACAAAACGTTGAATGCGTCTGCAACAATGAATGATGAAAATGCACAATTGATCAACAGTAGTGAATCTTGTCAAACTGAAATACCCCAAAATACCTATACAAATAAGGAAGAAATCAACAAAATCCCCCCATATCGAATTTTGGTCTTTACAAAACGTACTTTACAGTTTGGTTCTGTATCACTGAGTAATGTGAATTAATTTTAAAGAAAATATCTAGCGACAATATCTGGTAAATTGTGCAATTGACAGATATTATAATACTGTCGTGTGGCTTACATATTTGTTTGTAGCCTGCTTCATTTGTCGCCCTACATCTAACAACCGATGCAGTAAATAATAGTGGTCACAGATGACCTAGTGATGTTAATCTCCAAGCTTCTATGAAGAAACGTCATCGTAATAAACTGACGATCGTGGAGCAAACGATTCTTACTTGTCCATGTTACAAGACTCATAGTTCTGCGATTATCATTGCACACACATACCTAAGCCATGAGAGCGCAAATACGATGTGCATGCCCCATGTGAGCGTGTGAGAGTGGGCTGCTAACTGTGTACACCAGATGATGTTCCCCATACATGTTTAACGAGGCAATGCCCATATGCGACAGCATCATTACCAGATACTTGATCACAATATGTTCAGCAATGTTTCCCGCTGGCCTTAATAAAAACATTCGAACACATTAACCTCTAAAAAGTGATGTCTTTCACCAAAATGTTCAGCGTTTAACACAGGTCAAAAATACAGGAAGTGTACGTGGCTGGCCGCAAAGAGCTCTCAGATAAGCGGTCACCAGCTTACACAGTATAATGTCATCTAGGAGTTCGACAAGATATTTTATCCTATAGACCAGGGGTGTCCAAACTTTTTTCAAAGACGGCTAGATTTGATAATGTGAAGATGTTCGAGGGCCAATAGTTCATTCTGATTTTCATTTAACCACAAAAGTTACATGCAAATATACAATGTTAAAGAACAATAAATGCATTTAAAAAAACAAATAAACAATAAATAAATACAACAATTTTCATTGCAACATATATCTCTAATTTTCAAATGGCAAAGTAACTAAATATAAGACACTCAGGCATACATGAACATCTTAAAAAACACAATTCTGCCTTTCATATATGGAGAGCCAGATATCATTGAACTGTAAGTAATACCTTAAATGTCCATTAGTTGAATACGTATCTTTGCCTCATGGTAATTTTAAACAGGAGTTATAACTAATGGAAAGTTTTATGTTATGATGTTTGTTAACCAGGTACATAACATCAATAGTTATAACAAAATCTTATTTAAGAGTTTAATAAACTAAGTGTCATGAATCCTTTCGGCTTTTCACTTTTAATAGTGACAGATGTTAAAACACTTAATTTCAGATTGATCAATAAACCGATAACTTGCTGAGACGGGTGATACTGAAATCTGGATTTCACTAAAGAGGCCAGGTCTGGTTTGAGGGCAGTGGTTGAGAGGCGTAACGTGCCAAGTAAGTGTGTGTCACATAGTCATGCCCTCAATAGGTTTATGTTGGAGTCATGACAGAGAATGTTTATGTCAACCAAAAAAGAAAAATCGTCCAGCCATACAGGATCGAACCATTCTTCAATCGTTTGCCCCTTTTCACACACAAAATGTCTTAGCAACCTCACATCGTTGTGATATATTACGCCTCCATATTCAGCTTGGATGTCAAGCGAGAACTGCTGAAACTTTCGGTGGTGTAGAGCTTCAGAGCGTTTAGAATTGATTGACATCACCACTGGTTTAATAACATGATCAACATTTTTGGTGCAGTGAAACTGCTGATTAAGTATAAAGTGTTGTTTAAAAGCGTAACCTCATTATTCGTTGACTTTATTGGAGATCTGTGTGGAATATTAATTTCGTTCACCAGCAGCATTGCAGGAGCACCATCGGTTCTGATCCCAGACACTTTACTCCATGATAGTTTCATATCATCAACAGCATCACGAACATAAACAAATAAAGTTGTTCCTCTGGTTTTGATTTTAAAACTTTGGCGGTCAAGCAGCTCCTCTATTACGTTCATGTAGTCGTCAAATCCTCTTAAAAAGATCAAGAGATGTCTCTGAATATCTGACGATATGTCTTCAACTTTCCGTGCCACAGTGTTACATGTCAGGCGACCATTTATAACTTCTTGCTTCTTCTAGGGGAAACTGTTTTTCACCATTTTCATAACAATCTTTGATACATATACCTTCATTAAAAAGATTTGAAATATTTAGCTATTAAAATGACCGATTCGTGACTTGCTTTGGTCGTATTTTCCTTTGACTCACATTCCCGCGTGATGAATATATATTGTGATGCCAGGGCAGCTTGGAGTTGATTCACATTTTCAGCGTGGTCATCCCTGTTAGCTTCTTTTAAATGTTAGCATGCTTAGTCTGGTTATGTCTCTTTACTTTAAAATCGTTAAACAAGGCAACCGTGTCGTTACAAGGGTAACAAACACAATTTTCTCGATTTGCATTGAAAATTTAATTTAATTCACATCTCTCCTGAAATCATAGGCACTTACTGTTAAATTTCCTCTTTTTCGTTTAAGTCGCCTTGAGAGAAATGAGCAGAGACGGGTTCGCGTCCTTGCGGGACATACATAATGCATTATGTAACCGCAGCTGCTAACCGTATAAAATCATACCGCGGGCCGTGACTGGCTTGTTGGCTGGTCTTTGGACACCTCTACTCTAGGCAATCCCTTGGCTTCTAACGAAGTCAGAGGAGTCAATCAGGCTTTCCAAGAAAGAACTTAGAACATTGCACCGTGATAAGAAAAGATGGTAGACAGTACCAGTACTTTACTGTCAGAGCTGTCCCTGTCTAGATAGCATTTGTTAAAGTGTGTGGTCTGAGGGATAACTCCAAAACGTGAGTAGATAGTATCAATGTTGATACGTTTGCGACACGTATTCTCGTTTACAAGGATATAACAACCACTAAGACAAAGGCAAATAATTAAAGCCTGCATACTGTCCGAAAGAAGAAGCAAAACCAAGGACGCTATCCAAAAGGCTAAGTGTATCGACATTAAATGAATAATTATTTAAGACAGTAAAACAGCTCCAGTGCCAAAACAAGGATCGTAGACGCAATATTTTTTTGAATCAATGTGGGTTCACAGAACAAACCCAAGGGAAAGCATAAACACGTGATGTTCTAGAGTAAGCGTAGGATATGCAGTAAATTATGATGGAACAATTATCAGCTTCCACGGCTCTGATGAGCTGGCCAACGCCAAACGTTGAACGTGTGTTCCTAGGACGGTAACACCATATATAAGCCTTTCTTGGTTACATGTCTTATTGCATTGCTCTGGAATAGAGTACAATCCGTCTCCAGAATTCATACTTTCAATGCCGTGTTATTCGTTTGAACATTCCCGAATCAATACAATGTTATTTGATCTTACCGATCATCATGGTTAACTGCTGGTCCACTGCAACTTTAGTTCTCCGTTGACCATTATATCCCATTTTAATTACATTGGTTGAAAAGCTTCAAATATCGTTCATCTTTCAGTCATCCACAAACGGCACTAGTAATACAATTGTTGCAATGCATAGTACCAGTTATCGTTCTAATTTTGCCTTTAATATAATGTATACAATAACAAATGATTAGGGAACTTCATCCAGTCACAATCAGGGTATGATCCTTAACAACCTCATAACTAATCAATCTTGTGGCCCTGACAAATTGGGGCAAAACAATCGTTGCCAGTCATTTTTCAGTCCACTTTGCAAATGGAGTAATAGTTTCACAAAATGTTAGTGGCCATCAGTCAGACGTTTCAATATATGTCACATATGAAAATTAACAACGAGCGTTTCATCAATGTTTGTCGCTCGAGACACCATTCAGTGTGATGGCTTCGACTTCCACGTACAAGCATAAAGACCGGGTCAATCAAGCTTCAAAAGTTAATTTCATCGTTATGTCTAATCTAAATAAAAGATCATGGGCTAGTAACATTCACGCTATCATGCAAAATGAATATTAATCATTATTACCGTTTGCTGTTATTGCCGCTATCAAACTACGTGCATGATATCAGCATGAGTAAAATGAATTAGTGCAAAGGTTTATGAGTTTCCTTGTCGTTAACACATACATTGGAAGATTAGTATGCAAAGAAAATTCAAAGCAAATACACATCGAGCAGTAATGAAAAGAAAGTAAGAAAGACAAAAAGTAAAAAGGAAGAAAGAAACAAAGAAAAAGAAAGAAAGAAAGAAACGTTAAGGGAACGATCACGAGCAAAAATAACTGTTATACTTGATTGCACCTCAGCATATCAAATCACTATGCTTATTAATAAATAATGTCGGTAAAACGAAAAACCCCAGAACCATAATATGTGTTTGCTTGAAAAGGATCAGTGATATGTAATCTAATGGGCAGAGACTGAAGAGTACAAACGTGCAATAAACGTGGTGGATGGTGCTGATCATACACTGATAGATGTTTCTCAGGGAACCTCTTTCGTACGGATTGAGCTAATGTGAACACAACTCTTTATTGTGGATTGCGCTATTAAGAACACTGGTCGATACCGCCTTTGCGTCTTGACAGAACTAAAACTCAACACACTTGCAAACCAAATATATATAGATCTATAGAAAAAATGTTGCATTCAAAACTGCTTTGAAGATCTCATCGCAAATATATAATGAATGGAATTAATTTCAATTGAAATACGAGTTGAATCGCAAAAGGCTTACACATTAATTTCGACTGAAGAAGAAAAAAGAGTATTTATTTGTGCAATCCGTAAATACAAGAGTTGTAACATACTGTTGATGCCCTGGTAAATTAGTAATGTTTTACATATCATGCTAACGCATTGCGGCTAAGTAGTAATTTATAGGAGAGACATAACCCGAATATCTGAAATGCTTTCTTTGAGTAAGTGGCGTCCAACGAGAAACTGACACATGATAATCTGGAGTATCTATTGCCTTGAACGTGAAATGTCTTGTTTTTTTAATTAGTAATTTCCATTGTCGTGTAGTTATGACCTGATAATTGTGGTCTCTAATTTAGTTTGAGATGGGTTTTTTCTCTAGATCGGAGTGGAATATTTTTCAAGGCACACATTCTGGTTGTTTAAATATTTCTGATCTCAATAAAGATAAAATTGATAAGACATTTGTATGGCTAAATATGAAGTTGACTGATCCTGCCATACATGTTATTTGCATTGAATGGCCTTATTCGATTTATTGTCTGCACAGCAGCGAGTGCGTCTCCTGTCGGTGAGGTCGGGTGGGGGTAAATCGGATCATGGTTTCCAATAAACAGAAGGCATTTTCTTTATCTGAATTTGTGAAAGGCACTTGACTTTACAGTGTGATAAATTACAGGTAGGAATGATGCTTTGCACCGCTTAACTGAAACAATACAGGACCATTTATCATCTTCTTGTCCGTCGATTATTATGGAAATTGCGTACCAAACATGTTTTCGCCAAGGCATGATTCGTTTAGTCTGTTTCAGTGTGTGATTGTGTACGGCACAAAAGGTTTTGCAAAAATGTCGATGCGACTTTAAATATAGCTATCGCCTAATTATCATCATCCCATTTTCGCAATCATCATCATCAACCTTTTCATTGGTGCCATTATTACACGTCATCTTCATCACCAGATAACCTAAGACCTTATTCAACTCAAGCTTGGTAAGCATAAATAGTACACATCAGTAAGACGATCGAAGTTAAAAATCATCAGGTGAGATAATATTTTTGTATGACTAAGTAGTGGGACAGAGGACAATTAAACCCATAATGAGATAATGGAATAAGAAACACATCAGTGAGAAGAATACAACTTGACACCTCATTAGGACAGAAAACAAATTAGACCCATGAGATCAAAGAAACTGAAACACTTTAGTGAGACTTACCAATGAGTCATACGTAATTCCCTAAATGTGTGAGCCAAATGAAAATGAGAAATATTGTATATGTGATCAAATTTGGCAGCGCCGTATAATGAACAACAATAACTTCAACCTTTGTTTAGTAAATTATTTTAATGCATATATTTGCGCAGTTAAACACGTTACATGCATGGCGGTACATATAATCTCTCTTTTTTTTCTCTCTCTCTCTCTCTCTCTATCTATCTCTCTCTCTTTCTCTGTCTCTGTCTCTCTCTCTCTCTCTCTCTCTCTCTCTTAAAGCGATAAAATGACTATGTAGCTATGCGGAAATACACAGGACATTATATAAAATAGATCAATTTGGAATTAACCGTACACGTAGACATGTAACTAATATTACAGATACAGGAAGCTGGAGTCCATCAAATGTTTTTAGAACAAATCAATAATATGAATCATCATCGTGAGTAATTAGAATAATTGCTATATAAGCTCTAAAATATATACAGAAGTTATAGATATTCAATAAAGCAAACACTATGATTTACAACATTTAAAATACATTTTATATTGACATATCAACAAAGAGTCATAAAGCGATGAGGCTAATAATAATTTACTATAATCCATTTCATATTTATCAGATCTATGATCATTCAAACACAAGGTTTGTAGTATGGTAGGTTAGACATGTAAAAAATGAAAGAGGATCATTGCAAGTTTAGAAAGGATAGTAACTCTAGCATTAATTAAAAAGCCTTTCAATAAGTAAACGTGTTGAATTCTTTAAAAACTTATATTATATTTGACAACGATAGTAAGTCTCAACACTTTTGATAAACATCTGAGAATTAAAATACAGCTGATCCTAAATAAGAAATAAATGATTGCATCAGGTATATAGGCACAAAGCGTGGTTTACAGAAACGATAGGACTAATTTTAATTGTGATAAATATATGTTTCAGCCAGTCATTCGAACAGAGCACAACTTGAAAAACTTCAGAACTCAATATTAAAACTGTTTTTAGCATTTTGTTGCATCTTTGTATCATCTTTTGTTCCAGTGATGCAGACTTGGTTTGTTCTGATACGTTCATTGTCCGTGGTTGCTATGTGTAGTCAACTTCAAAGATTGCTGTAAATATCTAATCCACCTGTCAGCATACAAAAGTTAACAGCCTTAATATTACTATATTCAATATTTGATGACAGATTGTACTTGTTTGATTTACTTTTCGAAGCACGAATTTCGGTCTATTGTATACACACATAACGACATACAGAAACATACACACACAGGCATATATATATATATATATATATATATATATATATATATATATATATATATATATATATATATATATATATATATATATATATATATATACAGGCAAGCACACAAACACAGAAATGTACGCACACACACACACAGACACACATATATGTATATATATATATATATATATATATATATATATATATATATATATATATATATATATATATATATATACATATATATATATATATATATATATATATATATATATATATATATATATATATATATATATATATATATTAGTTTATTACGTTTAACAGCAATTGATACGTTTTATAGAATATACGCTGTTGAGAGAGAGAGAGAGAGAGAGAGAGAGAGAGAGAGAGAGAGAGAGAGAGAGAGAGAGAGAGAGAGAGAGAGAGAGAGTTGTTTATCTTACATATCAGATTCGGTTGGGATGTTTTTCCAACCTCGGTCTTTTAATACGAAACTGAAAAAAACGGTAACGATCTTGCATTTAGTTCTGCATATATCTCAATCATGCCAAATACTTTTATAATAACTATAACAGTTATTGGTTTGTATCTTACTATGTAATACAAAGATACTATCATACATGCTATGAAATTATTCATTCGTACAAATTAAAACTCCTCTAACCTGTATGTTAGTGTTCAAGCATACTCCTGTATAACTTAGTGCTTTCACTTTCTATTCTGTTTGATAGATGTTTTCATTTATCTATACCTCTTTCTGTATGTCTATATGAACGCCTTTCATATGTATCTAACCGTCTCTCTTTCTACATCTATCTATCTATGTATCTATGTACCTATCTCTCTATCTACCTATCTATATATCTATTTATATATCTCTCTATCTGTCTGTCTGTCTGTCTGTCTGTCTATCTATCTATCTATCTATCTATCTATCTATCTATCTATCTATATATCTAATTATATATCGGTCGGTATGTCTGTCTGTATGTCTATATATCTATTTATATATGTATCTATCTGACTATCTATCTATATATCTATCTATCGATCGATATATCTGTCTATGTATATATCTATATGTTTGTCGGTCTGACTACATTCGCTCACACTTCACTCACTAGTCCAACGGCGTGATGCGCGCTGTTGTGACTTGGCTAGAGTCAACGACACTGATACCATCAAAGGGATGACAAATAAGGGTGTCCTAGCAGTACGTAGAATACGTATTAAGTATAATAACAATCTGCAGGACACTAACAAATTTTTCCTCACCTTCAACAAATCAACATTACCCAAAGTGGTCAAAGTTATGATTTGCAGGTGAAGGTCGAAATCTACATTATGAAGCCCCTTCGATGATATAAATGTCGAAAACATAGTTCCATCACGATGACCGATGTTCAAAAGTGAAAATATGAGGCCGATGCGGATACCATTCTCATCTGGAATCTGACTGTAGAGCTACTCCGTATTGTGTCAACTGCGGCTAGGAACATCACGCCAGTTCCATGGATTGTGATACATGGAAACAGGTGAAGGAGATTTAGAGGGTACATTTTCACATCAAACATTCCCAATCCGGAGGCCAACAAAAATCTTGTTCAGGCAGAAACATCTCAGCTTGGCCCGTCTTTCTCAATCCAAAAATCACGATGGTTGCTCAAACACATACGGATCAACCCGATTCAACAAGTGCTAATATTCTCATTACCAACTACAGAAAAACACAGCATATACGCAAACAACTTTCAACAAAACCATGCCATCAAAATCAACAGTAAATAAATCACAAGTAAATAAACAGCAAAAGTGGTCAGATTATTGCATCAAACTCTACCACAGGATTGAAGACATTGAGCACATGGATGCAGAAGAAACTGCCCCATGTATTCAAGGTTGCTACAAAACTAGAGTACACAATAGAAAACGGGAAAACCCATTATTAAGCAATCTCTTCGTCATAAATACTGAGCTCAATCTCTTCTCCAATATAGTATACTCTTAGTTACCTAGCCATATTGGTATCAAAGGAAATGAAGAAGCAAATCGCGCTTCTCAAATGGCTTTATCCCAAGAACCATCTGATTTTCAATTACCGTGTACTAAATTTAAACCTCACGGAATGATGCAGTGAATAAAAAATTTCACGCCATGAAACCAACCATGGAGGAGGTAGTCATTGCAAGAATCATAATTGGTTACACATACATAACCCACTCCCTCATAGTAAAAGGTGAATATCCACCATTGTGCTTTACTTGCAATGAGCCATTCACTGCTAAGCACTTTATTAACAAAGGGTTCTGACCTGCAACCTACCCGTGTTAAGTATCATAATGGACATGACATGAAGTAACCTTTTGATACTATACATATCACTTGTAATTTAGATTTCCTGAAGGAATAAATCTTTTTTTCTAAAAAAAGCTATAACTTGTAGTCCATGACACACATCATTTATTGCACCTTATTTTCATCTATACTCATTAACATGCACCATTAATATGTCCCCTTCATTGGGAAGCTTTACATTTTACTGTTACTAACATCTTATCGTATTTCGTTGAAATATTTGGTTTTTTATTTCGCTGGTCGATATTAAATCTTTTAATATTTTTAAACATGCATACAGACAGCCTATTGTAGTTCGCTAAATAGTCTAAAAGTGCTGGTGCGCCGTGAAAAATCAATCAGTCTAGCATAGCTTGTGTTATAATTTCAAATAGCATCAACCAGCTTTGAACGAAACATACTTTACTTAACTTTCAGCTATTAATAATTTGCAAATGAAAATAAAAGACGAAAAACTCAAAATGCGAAGAAACAGCGGCTACAGCTTATTCCTATGCAATGCTAACATACCGTTTCTTTTGGAAAAAGTCCCACTGCACTTATTTGCCAAGGGGTGCCAGTACTCTTGTCATCACTATCATATTCTGAAACATTAGTACATTGAAATGTTCCCATATTAAAATAGAAACGTGCATGACATGTATGTAGAGAGTAAATGATGAAAAGGACGTACATAATATCTAAAAGAATTAAACGTCTAAATGATGAATAGGACGTACATACTGTCTAAAAGAATTAAACGTCTAAATTATGAATAGGACGTACATACTGTCTAAAAGAATTAAACGTCTAAATGATGAATAGGACGCAGCTTTCGGCTATATAGATGACGTATCAGAGTTATAGTGCCTAGTGAGATTTAAATTCTATGAATAATCTTGCTATTGATTAATTGTGAATGAACATCTATGTGCTAAACAAGACATAAATGTTGCCTACAATAGTATTAACAATGAGCAATATATATTTACTACTGAGATTTAAAGTCTATTTGGTGAATGAATACAGATATAAGACATAAACAGTCTCAATAAGAAGATGACGTCACCAGTGAATACAGATATCAACAGTGTAAATAAGAAAGATGACGTCACCAGTGAATACAGATATCAACAGTCTAAATAAGAAAGATGACATGTATAGTACATACACAAACAAAACATCTAAATGATGATCCTTAATGGATATAATGTCAAAAGGGACGAACCGTCGAAATTGTGGATCTGAAGCATACATTGTCTTGAATAATGAAAACGTCTAAGTGATAAACCTGACAGGGATTTTGAACAATGAAAACGTCAAAGTGATAAACCTTACTGGGATTTTGAACAATGAAAACGTCTAAGTGATAAACCTTACTGGGATTTTGAACAATGAAAACGTCTAAGTGATAAACCTGACTGGGATTTTGAACAATGAAAACGTCTAAATGATAAACTGACTGGGATTTTGAACAATGAAAACCTCTAAGTGATAAACCTAACTGGGATTTTGAACAATAAAAACGTCTAAGTGATAAATCTGCCTGGGATTTAGAACAATGAAAACGTCTAAGTGATAAACCTGACTGGGATTTTGAACAATGAAAACGTCTAAGTGATAAACCTGACAGGGATCTTGAACAATGAAAACGTCAAAAGTGATAAACCTGACTTGGATCTTGAACAATGAAAACGTATCAGTGATAAAACTGACTGGGATTTTGAACAATGAAAACGTCTAAGTGATAAACCTGCCTGGGATTTTGAACAATGAAAACGTTTAAGTGATAAGCCTGACTGGGATTTTGAACAATGAAAACGTCTAAGTGATAAACCTGACTCTGATTTTGAACAATGAAAACGTCTAAGTGATAAACCTGACTGGGATCTTTAACAATGAAAGCGTCTAAGTGATAAACCTTACTGGGATCATTAACAATGAAAGCGTCTAAGTGATAAACCTGACTGGGATTTTGAACAATGAAAACGTCTAAGTGATAAACCTGACTGGGATTTTGACTACATGTATGAAAGTATATCTTATAAACAGAATGTAAATATAAACGGAAGGGATTCAAATTGAACTATTGAGCATTTCTGAATATTTTGACGCAAAGCACAGATAACCCACAAATTTCTGTTGACTTGCTGAAATTGAAAATGTGCCAAACAAAAAAGAAAACCATTATGTTGACAATTAAATCAAAGGAATTAAGAGTGATGTATCATTTAAATCCGATTCCACATATAATATCATTTCAAATTTGTATTATGTTAAATGAGTGTTTAACAGTTTGCATATATCCATATATTCATGCATACATACATACATACATACATACATACATACATACATACATACATGGATACATACATACATACATACATACATACATACATACATACATACATACATACATACATACATACATACATACATACATACATACATACATACATGCATACAGGCATACATACATACTTACATACCTAGAGCATTCACGTGGAAAAAGTGCTACATAAATAAAGAAAACAACAGAGGAATACCACATGAATCATAGATGCCTGATGACGTCGACCCAGTTTGAGCATTTGTATTCTCTGTGCTAATTGTATCCAATCTGTTAACAACTGGTTCTGTAGTCGACGTTCTCTCATTTAAATCCCTTCAATTAAAGAGATAAGATAACATATCTTATTTTATATATCATATTAAATGGCAACGTTTCAAGATAACAAATTTACATTCTCTAGCCATGGAACTAATCTACAATTGGAATAAAGGATATTCTGGCAGAGACCATATGGCACTTGTTATGTATATATAAAACAATAAATCGCTATATCATAAATTAAAACGTCATTCATAATCAAAAGACAATTACATTGGACAAAATGCAAAAAAACACATTTTTATCAAGCGTCTCTATTTGAAAATTGAAAACTAATTGAATCGTTATTAACACGCACACTCGCTCACAAACATGAGTTTTAGCATTCAATGATGGTTAAGGATTATTTTGTCTAATATTTTAATAGATATATTTTCTGATATATATTATATAGCAACGTTGTCTGGCCATTACCAAAAAAAATCTTAGTTTGAAGGTTCCGTTTTTATTATACCTTTAGCAAGCACATTTAACGACACATATCTTAGTGGAATGTCATACGTTTAGCTAAATATTTATTTAAGAAAACAAACATTAGCAGAATTATCATACCATTAGTTTACAAGTCTTCTATACAATGAATCAAATAATAATGAGAAGAACATACCATTTTAGAACTAAGTTTCTATTCAAACAACGCAATATTAATGGATTATTATGCTCTTAGTTCACTATTCAAAACACATATTTTAGTGTATATTTGCGTTTGTATGTTTGTCATACTCTTAGGTACATGTATATTCAAGGTAACACTTCTTCATGGGACTATCATAACCCTGGTCACATAAACATGAAAAGAAACAACTATTAGATGGGTATAATATTATTAGTTTACCAAACGTGTAGTCAGATAAAAACAATGGGAATACCATGTACTTAGCTAAACATCTATTGTGAGAAACATATTAGTGGGATGATAATGATCTTAGTTATTTAAACGTTAATTCAAGGAAAATCTAAGCAGCAGTATCATTAACTCAGATTAACTTCTATTCAGGGAAATACATATTACTAGGAGTGTCGTACCTTTGTTCACGAAACGACAATTTATTAATCGAAACAAATACATTGGGTTATACACACTTAGTTAAAGGTGTATTCAACGAAACGAATCTTAGTATTATACCCTTACTACGCTAAACGTCTAATGAGTGAACCAAATAAAACTGGAAATGACATAACCTTACTACGCTAAACGTCTATTATGTGAAAGAAAAGATTATTGGGAATGACATACCCTTAGTTCGCTAAATGTCTATTGAGTGAAAAAAAACATTGATGGGAAGGAATAACATACCCTTACTACGCTAAGCGTCAATGAGGTGAAACAAACAATTACTGGGAATGACATACCCTTGGTTTACTAAATGTCTATTCAACTAAACAAATATTTGTGAACATAGCATATCCTTTGTTCTCAAAACATCAATACAACAATTTATTGGGGTATCATACACTTACTTAGTTAAATATATGTTCAAGGAAACAAATAGTTCACTAAGCGTCGCATCAAAAACAGAACATTTAGAGGGAATATCACGCCATCAATAAACTAAACGTCAATTAAACGAAAGAAATATTAGCGGGAGTATCGGATATTCGGAGAACATTAAAGAGAATAAAACTTTAATGATTTATTATTTATTGTTTGAAAACATGGCATATTTTATTTGTTGTTAATAACAGAGTAGATGATGATAATATACCTGTCAAAATTAACATATTATATTTTTTTAAATTCCCTTAATTATACATGTTGTGTGTCTGTACCTTGTGTTGGCATTTCTGTTCTCTTCTAATCTCATTTCTGTGGAAAGATGTGACGTGATGCAAATATCATTGTTTTTTTTACAAAATATATAACATTTAAAACATTCAAATAAATGACTAAACCTAAGATACAAACATAAATATGGACGTGAAATGTAAAAATTTCATCAAATAATATGTATCTACATTTAAATAGAATGCCTTGTCATGCCGATTTCGACTGAGTAAATACAACTTTTAAAAACGGTTTTCTACACACGCTTTAACTACATCAAAATAGCACAGACACAAATCACTCTGCAAGAACACATCTGGATGCAAGACTTGTAATAAATATTTTCATTCGCTTAATAACATTTTTAAAAAGTGCAATGCAATGAATTACTAAATGCTTAAATCAAATGATGGAAACTTTTCATTAATTCTTACATGTCAGATGTGTCTTGTATTGTTTTAAATAAATTTTGTTGAAACAAAAGTATTTGATGTTTTAGCAGCTCATTACATTTAACGTTAATACAATTTAGCTTTGCAAGCAGATTCTGCAATATCTGAAATAAATAAAATGTGCATTATATTATATTGGAAGAGTTAAATGCAATATATTCTTGAAACATAAATTAGGAAAAGTCTTACATTTGTTTTTAGACAAATATAGGGGTTGTATTTTCATTATTTTGGAGAATCTTTGATTTTCTATTTGCTCAATACTCATTACATATTTTCATCATCATTTAAGACATAAGGTATAATTGAAAATAAATAAGTTAAAACCTTTGTATTCTCCTTGTGCCAAAGAAGAAAAATATCCGAATCTTATATTTTATTCTCCTTGACCTACCAAATTAGCTTATAACTGCCTCAGGTTCAGACTTAAATTCCATGATGCTTTTGGATATAAAGTTTTAGGAATTTTAAAGGTGCAATTTGAAGTTTTAGAAATTTTAAAGATACAGTTTGATGATTTAGGACTATTTAAAGTCAGTTTTAAGAATTGTATAGGTGCAGTTTGAAGTTTTAGGAATTTTAAAGGTGCAGTTTAATGTTTTAGGAATTTTAAAGGTACAGTTTGAAGTTTTAGGAATTTTAAAGATGCAGTTTAATGTTTTAGGAATTTGTGCAGTTGGAAGTTTTAGAAATTTTAAAGGTGCAGTTTAATATTTTATGAATTTTAAAGGTGCAGTTTGAAGTTTTAGGAATTTTAAAGGTACAGTTTAATGTTTTAGGAATTTCAAAGGTACAGTTTGAAGTTTTATGAATTTTAAAATTCAGTTCAATGTTTTAGGAATTTTAAAGTCAGTTTAAAGTTTCAGAAATTTTAAAGGTGCGGGTTGAAATTATAGCAGCAGATACACATTGTTCAGCAACCCAATGGTTGAGAATACAAACCACCAGATGATTTTACAATAAAAGCATAAGTGTGAGGATACAGTATATGCCAATAGTATTAGCTGGCCCAATAAGATATAGCAATTTATCAAAAGCAAAAACACGCTTACTGCTATTACAAGTGATTATTACAAGGCTATTACATTATGATATTAAGAACTAAGATATTTGAGTTGACTTTTATGATTTCACAAAAATCATGGAATAAATTAATTTATTATCTGCTCATCGTTTTCTCTGTTAACTTTACATTGTCAGAATTGTCCAATATTTTAAAATATTGCACTAATTCGCAACATCATTGAACTTACATGTGCCCAATAGTGTATTAAGAACTACTAAGTAAATAGATAATGTACGCTCTTGTAGTAGACACTTTACATTTTGGTATTTAAATTAGTTTCTGAATGAATTAAATGAGATGTTCATGGACTGCCACATACCAGCTGCTTTGGCAAATTGCGCGTTAACGTTTTGGAGACAATGTTTCGGATGTAGACTAGCTAAAGATGCCAGACATGGCTCTTACAAATAACATGCAAATGAAAAGGCAATAGCTGTCTTCTTTAGCTGGTAAGAAGAATCTCAAAACATGTAATTACAGATTTACTTCCTAAATTTCCATAAAGTGTACTTTCTTAGTTCTGACAATTCGAATTACATGAGCTATGTAATAGGTTCTCAAGCATGATTACACAGATCCAAACTGTACTGTAATGTTGAATATATTCCAAATGTAATTACATCCTTCTTTTTGCACTAAACAATGAAAACAACATTAAATTCCATAGCTTTCAATTTTAAAATTGCAAAGGAAAGACTTCATATTTTTCCCTACATTATGATTTCAACCATTCAATGACAGAATAGAAACACACTTACAGATGCCAACACGCTTCTTCCTCACTGCTTCAATCCGTTAATTTACATGTAGAAATCCAGTTCAAACTCACGAAATGTCGTAGAATTGACAACAATACCAACATCTATTTATTCCAGATCAAATGGAAAAAAAATGTTGCAATGCGCATTCATTCAAAATAACTCCAAAGGTCAAATGTAAGTAGACCAAAATGCCATATTCTTTTGAAAGTTATGTCTAGTGAGTGAATAAATTCAAATTTATCTTGGCAGAGTTATGTGTGCATTAATAATATCGCTGTTGTGGAATGATGATCTGCGTTTGTGCATTTAGTTTGGAAAACATCATACATTCAGTTACCTTGTTGTAGCTTATATTTGTTTATATAATTAATTTTTAGGTAGAACAAGAAAATTATTGTAAAATAATACATACACATGTGTGTAAATAACCCCAATGAACATACTTATTATCTCCCTTTCTCTGTGTATAACTATAATCCTGAAAATGTAAAGTCTATATTGTGAAACATATGAATTGCCATTTACTATACATAATACATTATATAAATGATTGTATAAGCTGTATTTTAACAATATGGATATAATCATGAATAGAATGGATTTGTCATGGGTGTGAATGGAATTAAGCACTACAATTATTTGACAAGGTGTATTTTCCAGTATGTATGAGTATTTTCCAGTATTTATCATTATTTTCCAGTATGTTCTAGTTTTTGTGAGAGTTAAAGAATACAAAAAAAATCTAATTTTAGACAATAAAGACACGTTGACGTACTATGAATCATTATAATTTACAAGCTTTAAGAATCATTGATTCGTCTTAGTAAGAAATGATATAAAAAATGCCAACTTAATTAAACAATGTACAGGAAGGATTAAAGCAGATGTTAAATTACCATTAAGTTGTAGGTAGGGGCTTGCTTCACCTCTATTCAAATGCAGTCCTTCATAATTTTGTCCACTGGCTGCATCGTGTCTGACATATATTGATAAGTATGTTTGATAGAGTAACAATGCAAAACATGATTCAATCTTTGACTAAGGTGTATCTTTAAAAATATTTTTGTATGTAATATCCTGCATTTGGAGCATGTATTATTACTGTTACTTGCACAGGGTTATTACTTCACAGAACGGTGTCAAACCCTGCTGTGAATCCCGCTGGAAGACATATATTTCCCCAAATTTCCAAAGACTTCCATACAATTTCAGTTGTAAATTAGAAACCCAGACGTGTCTGTTTTTATATACTTAAATTTACTCTAATCGATGCAAGACTACAGATAAAACAACTTGCCAAAAGTCCATCAAACGCAGATTTGCATGGTTTCGCTTCATCATCATTAGGTTCTGTACTGCCAGCCGGTTATGCCGTAGAAAATACACGAGTATACCCTTTTTCACTGGGAAATTTTTTAACACCGCCACCTTAGGCCAGTCAACTTTCCAGGCACATTACGCCAATATAACTGCACCCATTTTCCACTATGGACACATGATCGGTATCTACTAAGTACGTACTTATTGATTCCATTGAGTAATTTACCGGTTTCCTACCATAAATACTGCCATCTTAGCCACACCACTATTGTACACCACTAACGGGACAGTCATTCGCTTTGGACCTGAATTCACTACTAGCTAACTACGGCATCATTCAAACTCACTAACAACTGACTCTGTGATGTTTGCTCCTAGTAATTAACCAAATATTCCTTCTGCATCCCTATGTGATAATATTTGAATTTACATACTATTTGTTCCTTTTCTTTGCATTGTTATTCTACTTTCAAATATGTTGCCATTCAGACTAGTCATTAAACATCCTTGCAGTCTTGGCAATGGGTCTCTGACTCCTACTAAACACACTGGCATAAATTAAAATAATAGATATGTCCATTTGAGGTGGCTATCTGTGCCAAACATATAGATCATTAGTTTTGGCAATAAATTACAAACTGATAACATCTATGAGTCAGTTACCTGTGGCAAACTGTAAAAAACCTCATAATTATTCATTTTCTAAAAATAATTGCCAAATGAAAAGTTCATGTCTCTCTCCATGAAGCAACGAGCTTGTGTCTGTTGCAATATATACATCTCTCATGAAAAGAAACACAACATGGTGTCAGAAGTGGGATTGATACATTAAGTTGGAATTGCGTATAAAGTAGCAGTGTGTGTATTAGCTAAAATTTGAAACAGATTAGCCATGGATTCTGCCGCCAGTCATGAACTGGGAGGTTACGAACTTGCTGGAACTGTGGGAAAGTTTAAACTACATATCACACGGATTTGTAATGGACCACTTAATGAAAAGAAAGCTAAAAAGGTGTCATACATTTTGTTGTGGGTTGGGCGAAAAGGGAGAGACATCTACCAAATGTGGACTGGTATTTCAAATGTAAAAGCAAATAAACTCCAAACAGTCTATGACCGTTTTAAGGTGCATGTGCAACTAAAGTTAAAAACCCCATATTTGTGTAGTATGGTTTCAAAACTTAGATGCTAGGGGTGGAATGAATTGAATGGCCTTGTCACACAGCTAAGACTCAGATTCAGAGACTGGAACTTTCATGATGCCTATATGATAAGGGAGGATATAATTGTATTTGGGATCAACAAGTGAGTCTGACAGAGATTGACTAATACAGGAGACAAACT
Source organism: Unio pictorum (assembly GCA_030141615.1). Lineage (NCBI taxonomy): Eukaryota > Metazoa > Mollusca > Bivalvia > Unionida > Unionidae > Unio > Unio pictorum. The sequence continues at coordinate 431,416 of JARLTB010000050.1, forward strand.
GACATTAGACAAAGATATTCAGATCGATCAACACTTTGAATATTTTCAGCAGCAAACTAAAAACAATGTTGTTTTTCAAAGGCATACCAAACAAAGATGTAGATTATGTTGATAAAGGAAACTTCAGAGTTGCAGACACGTGGTCGAAACAAACCCAGGGGATATCACTGACAACAATCCTTGAAGTCAATGCAGATACATCAGACCCAATATCAAACTTGTCCAAGGCCCAAGCAGTTAACAACACACAAACCATGTGGGAAATGTGGAAAAGGAATCACCAGACGAAGAACTTGCATTTTCCGGCTAGAGGTGTAACATGAAGAGAATGTGGAAACCTTAAAAACTGTTCATATTATAGTGAACATTGCCCAGGGATTTGAATATAATGGGAGTGATAACAGTGCACAGAATACACACAACGACACTGTATCCTACACAGTAAGGCGTTCATCTCTCATATCGCTAGGCCGTTCATTTGTCCAATTATGTTTTGGCCCTTCCCAAGCCTCCCAATATATATTTTAAATAGATTAAATAACAATTAACATTCTTCCACATACCTGATACAAAACACTCATTAAAGACTACTTGAACTTGTATGTTCAGTGGGTGCATGTCTCAACTCAGACAAATGCATAGTAGACACAATGGAAGTATCCTTCTTCTACCACACAATTAGCTCATCGGGTTTAAAACCCGATAAAAACAAGGCTGAGGATATTCTCAAACTTGATGCTCCTGAAAACATGTGTGAATTAGTAAAAGCTACTAGTAATAGATAACTATCTTTCTAACTTCACGCCAAATTTAGCAGCGTTTACAAGCCTTCTAAGCGCCCTCTTGAAGAAAAACATGGATTTTTATCTGCGATGAACCTCAGAACGAGACATTTCAAGAGATCAACGATACAATCATGTGACAACCTTTGCTGGCTTAATATGACTAACACATTAATATTTGAAGTAGACTCTTACAAATATAGAATTGGGGCTTGCTTTATGTAAGATGGTCACCTTATAGCATTCTCATCCAAACGCCTAACACATACCGATCGAGGGTATGCTCTGATATAAAAAGTCATGCTGGATATACTGTTTGGCTGTACATGTTATTATCCATTGGTTTATGTTAGACCAGTTAGAGGGCGCTCAGTTCAAAAACCGATTGAGTCGATTATGAGGCAGCCCCATTGAGAAGCCACTCCACTCTTCAATGCATTACGTTGCAGCATCAGCAGCACGATACAGAGGTGCATCAAGTACAGGGGAAAGATTCCCCATTAATGATCATTTATCAAGACAATAACCTCCAGACAAATACCCAAGACTCTTCAAAGTACATACTATCAAAAAATAGTTGTTTGCCACAAATCAACGGTTAGAATATCTGATAAGCAGTATAAAAATTGATCAGCAAATGCAAACTTTGATAAAGACTATAACTCAGAAATGGACTTGTGCATGCGCTGAAAACAATCCAGATGTGCTTGAGTACTGGAAACACAGGGATGAATAATCTGTAGAGGATTACTTAATTATCAGAGGTCAAAAGTTGATTGTACTTAAAGGTCTCCAGCAGGGGAGATGATAAAAGCTGTGCACACTGGTCATCTGGGAGGAAAAAAGACATGAGAACGTGCAAAAGATAGCATCTTTTGGCCAAGCATGTACACAGAACTCATAGAAGAATAAAAGTTTGATATGTTTTACTCACTGTGACTCTACAGCTAAATAATCTTTAATCCCACATTACATAATACAAATGACATATCACAAAATTGGTACTGACATGTTTGCATTTAACAGAAACAATTAATTCATAACTGTAGATTATTATAGTTGATTTTTGAGAGAGACGCATTGACTGACACACACAGTATCATAATTACAGGACGCTGAAAGTATACGTCATGAAACGGTATTTGTGATATATATTTCAGCGACAATGACTACAATTTTCATCCCATGAACTCGCCAAATTTGTGGAAAAAAAGGGTTACGAACACAGGACGTCACGCCCATTAAATGCAATGTCTGATGGTTTGGCAGAAAAGGCAGTCTTAATTGCAAAGAAATTGTTCACCAAGGCATGAGACTTTAAGCAGGACCCTGATTTAGCCTAAGTTGATAGAATATAGAAATAAGGTCTTGGATTGCGACTATACACCAACACAAATGTTTGGTAGAAGAACAAAATCCGTAATACACATTACAAATAAACTTCTCAAACCACAGAAGTACAACAAAATATGGTTCAAAAGAAAATGCAGAAGTTGAAATCAACACTAATACAGCATTTTGACCAATCAGCAAATTTCCCTAAACCCCTTTTCTATATGATTATGTTCAAATTAGCAAAATATCGAAACCCACCAAAGTTATAAAGTTTCATCAAAATCGGAAGTTACTTAAGACAACCATGGTGTTCATGTGGAATGGCAGAGACTGTTAACAACTGACAAGTACATAATGATATCAGGATGATAGTTTAGGATAAAGAAAAAATGTTAACGGTTATCCATGAAGCCTATGAAAACAATTATTAACATATTAAATAGGTTTTGGATATTACTTGCATATGTAATGCCATTATGTAATATACTGTTTCATGTCAAATCTATATCGTGAAAAAGAATTATTTAGATTTCGTTGCCTTGTCTTATATGTTACCTTTAAAATAAACAATTTTTTTTTGGGGGGGTGGCAGAAAGAAGGGAAATGTTGTACTATTGAAATGGACTTTACAATCCACATCATGTCTACATCTTTCCCCAACTTATATTCACATATACCAGAATCTAGTTCTTTGCCAAATATTTTTCCTGACATGTCATTAGCATCCTGAAGTGAAGAGCGTTATCACCTTCAACAAAATAGTGATTATATTAATAGGTCTATTATTGTTTGCATCTTCCTTAGAATTCATTATATATTAATTCAGTTTATCAGGCACAAATATTTATGTTTGGGATATCTATTTACTCAAGGTGATTTGATTTGTATGCAGTTTCTTTCATTGGTACAAAGTTAATAAAAACTTTAAATAAAATAATAAAATCATTACCTCTTTAATCATCATCATTTGCCATTAAACAATTGATAATTATTTTTCTTTTCATTCATTTACACATAATTACTACCATTTGGTTGTGTTTGCTGGTAGTATTACATTTCTTAATTCATTTTGCCTTAATAAAGAGACAAGAAATTATACGAACTTAAAGGTACGGCAAAATCACCTTAAATTTAAAATAAACTTCTTCTTGTTTTTATGGGTCAATACCAACTATGTTAATTCTATATAATAGTTAAAACTAATAAGGTGCTATGTCCAAAATTGTTTTTATAATAAGCCAGTGTTTCACTGTTCAATGATAGTTTTCAATGCAATTATCCTAATTAAGTTGCAATGTGTGTCATCCCTTGCTTGATCTGGTGCACTTGAAGGTGCCAATATTTTGCCATGCCATGATTTTTATATTCTCTATCTCTCACAAGCACAAACATGTGTTCTTGTACATGTGTACCAGGCGATATTGAGCTTTAATAGCCACATTTAGATCTATTTCATTAGATTATTAAAAAAATATAATTGAACAGAAAATATATTGTCACAATACTACATAAGCTTTTTTGTTATGTAATTTCCAATAATTCTAAATTAAAGATACAATACTAAGAAATACGTAGCTTAGTCACATCTTTAAATAAAGGCCATTAACTTTTCATATCTTCTACAGCATTTATATCTTTCTGTAACAAAATACCATAAGCAAATACAGCGCCTGTCTTACCTTTCTGTGTGCTCCCTCATTACATCATTTGCTGTAATAGAAGTTAATTAAGATATAATGAAACAAAAACCAAGATTATTGATGAATTTAGAAGTTGTATAACACAATCTTTAAATCTTAAGTGTTGAAATATTGATGGGTATATTGCATAATAACATTAATATTATATTTATGAGCTGAACTTTGCTAATGTCATTTTTTTAAAAATATTAATTGTACATTTCTCACTGTTTCTTGATGGAGTTCAGTAAAACGTTACAAAAGAAAATTACTATTAATTATAAGGACATGAATTAACATAAACGTAATGTCAGACTTCCATAAGTTACAAAAAATATTCCAGTATAAATTTAACAACATCAGACCATAGAAAGAATGAAAGACATATATGGTATTTATACATGAACAAGTAGCATTGGATAATTATTGCTAACTAAAGTTTATATGGGTCAATATGGGTCAATACATGTTATATAGTCTAATATTTGTAAAAGGCATGTAGAATATATATAGAATTGCAATAGACAATAACAGACTATATTACACACAGTTTAAAAAGATTGATAAACGAGTCATCAATGGATATTCTAATATAGGTCAAGTATAATATCACATGAAGATAAATAAGTAGACAATACTTGAATATAAGAGTGGGAAAAAGCTCAAACTAATTTCAATTGGTACCATAAACTACTATAACAGTCAAAGAACCTGTCTGTTTTTTTTCTTCTACCATTTCCTTACACATATATGTATAATGTTATTTAGGTTACTTTTTAAGATGCTATTGATGATAATCTTTCTTACCATCTTCATTTTGCTTTATTTGTTGAGATCTTCTCCAGAGGAAGATGCCTAATCCCATGACAAAAATGAGCACAAACCCAGCACTTCCACCCCCAGCTATCCATGCAACTGAGATTCCAATAGTTTTGGGTGCACCCTCTACTGCAAAAATGAATGAGAGTATTTCAAATTATACTGACTGATGGTACAGACATCATCCTTTGCGCAACTTTAGCTATAAGTAAATAAGTAAATTCATAATTTGATATGTTCAGAAAAATTTAGAAATTCAGGTTTAACTGTGTGCTTTATTGCTTTTATGTATTGTCAATACAGGCCTAACTAGCATTGATATTCAGTATAATGCATCTAAGATGTATTTATTATTATTGTACTTATCTTATGCAATAAGGATATTACATGGATTGTTACATTCTTCATATTATTATGAAGTTGTAATTCATTGCACTATTAAAAACAAAATCACAAAATACATGTAGATATTTCTTTCTATCAAAGTACTATTCCCAGTAAGAATATCCTGTTCAATTTACTCCATCTTTCAAATTTAAAAATCAGGTCAATGATGCCTTAGATATATCAATGACTGTTGCATCTTCCACTATAACAGCACAAATCTGACTATGTGATTGTGAAACCATTGACAGGCTTCATGATTGGCCAGTTAGAACAAGAAGGCTCTGGAACAGGTCCTTGCTTTCATAAATATTGTGATTAACCAGTTGCTAAAATTGCCATGATCAAAATAATTGGCTTATATGTACATTCTCTGAAAAAACAAGGAATTAAAAGAAGCTCACTGACCGCCACTACAGTTTAGAAACTGTCATGAGGACCAAGCTTATAGCTGAGAGTTTGTTTTTAGCATGTATAGTTTTCAATTCTAACTAAATTCGTTACAACATGTATGCTATTCAAGTTTAGAAGTCTGTTTTAGTTGCAGCAATTAAACTGTCAACACATTATTTGTAGTGTTTGACATGGTCAACATGACTGAGCTTTTGGATCAAAAAACTATCACCCTGCCATGTCAGTCGCATTGTTTTTTAATGGTTTATGAACACTAGCATGAAAGTTAACTGTATATGTTACCACATTTTCAGCACTTAAGAAAATTAAAGAGATTAACTTCTTCACTGAGTTGAACAGATGTTTAATGTTCAACCAATTAAAAAAAATGTATGCTTCTTAAGAATACTGTGTGGAGAATACAAGCTAAATGAAATCCCCATCCTTCCATATTAAAATACAAACTAAATTAAATCCCCATCCTTCCATATTAAAATACAAACTAAATTAAATCTCCATCCTTCCATATTAAAATACAAACTAAATTAAATCCCTATCCTTCCATATTAAAATACAAACTAAATTAAATCCCCATCCTTCCATATTAAAATACAAACTAAATTAAATCCCCATCCTTCCATATTAAAATACAAACTAAATTAAATCCCCATCCTTCCATATTAAAATACAAACTAAATTAAATCCCCATCCTTCCATATTAAAATACAAACTAAATTAAATCCCCATCCTTCCATATTAAAATAACTGTCTATTAATATGTTTATTTCTGAATGAATAATATGAAATTATGTTTACTTATTATTTCTGTTACATTCAGTATTATAACAATAACAATGTGAGTCATACATTTTAAAGTATTTCTAAAGTATTTCTACTTTAGCAACAATAAAGTTAGCTTTTTTATTATTAGACAAATAACAATTCTGGAACATTTTTGAACAAGTGTATTGGCAGGAATTGTCACATAACTAAAATAAAGAACTATTTGAATGAATAAGTATAATGCAGCAATAATGTATACAAAATATCATTACAAATGCAAGAAAAATATAGACATCCTTGGATTTTACACGATTTTACACGAAAACACTGAGAACACACCTGCTCTTGGGATGCACATCAAATGTGCGTGCTCTGGAATGGTAGATGAAGAGTAAATAATCTACTTTGTGTGGACAGATTAAAGTTGCCTTATTATCCAGAAAAATTGCAATTAGAATCTGGTCATACCACGACTTGCATAAAATGATGATTGAAACTTGTAACACAAACTGTCTTAACTAATACCATAGATGTAGGCTCAGCATTCATTACTTGGTTTGACACTAGTTTAGTGTTGTACATATTATTGTCATAACCCTTTCTCAGTGCATTTCTGGCAGTACCATTACATACACAAAATGGTGAATGCTTATGTGATCTTAACATGTTTTAGACACCTAACGGTGATTCCATACATGAGAATGTCACTTAAGTTCAATTGTACTGTATTGTTACATGAGAGTGTCACAAAAGTTCAATTGTACTGTATTGTTACATGAGAGTGTCACACAAGTTTAATTGTACTGTATTGTTACATGTGAGTATCACACAAGTTCAGTTGTACTGTATTGTTACATGAGAGTGTCACACAAGTTTAATTGTATTGTATTGTTAGCAGCTCCTTTCACTTTTATAAAAAATGGCATCATACATACTAGATAAAAGGATGGCATTGTCAATAAGCACTGGCATAACAACTTATAATGCTTGCTCTGATTAATGTTGTTTGGTGCATGAGTTATACAGCAGTGTGTTTATCGCGGTATTTAACTTTCTGAGTTGTCTTCATCTTCTTGCCACACTTAAATATCTTCCATTATTTTATTCTAAAATACCCACTAAACTGTTGAAGCCTACAAAATATGAGAGTAACATGAACAGAAGTTGGAGCATAGACTTGGATAATTGTGATGTGAAAGGGAGATACTTTCAGACGAATGGAGACGATTCTTCATAGGGTGACATTCAAGCACATATCCCCTGATAGCTTTGTTGAGAAGGAAGCCTACTCCATTTATGGATTTGTTCAACACTCCACTATAGTAGAATTACTTATATTCCCACACAAATGCATTAACCTGTAATAACATTACAATAAAGTGCACTGCATCCAACAAGTGGTCATATGTATTATCAGGGATTGATAAATGCATGAGACTGGCAACAAACAGTAACAAAATAGTTTTAAACTACCCTGGCCACTTTTGACTTGAGTCTTTTTTATAGCAAGCATGAAATACAGATAAGAGAAACAATAAAAATAGCAAGTGTTGACCTTACACATGTTTACCATTAATGTTGAAAAAGAGTTTGACACTGTTTGATGTTTTAACTAGGCTCTTCAACTTTACTGTCGATGTTACGTATCTACATCATCCAGAAAATAGATGAGCCAGCTCATTATCTGTTTGTTATGTAACTGCTATAGCCATAACTTATACAATAGGAATGGTAGCTGATGATGTGTATACACAACTTGTTGGGTGACTTTTCGGACCGAGTGGTTTTGCAGTATTATTAAGATAAACAGGATCTGTATCTCTTGGCAATGCATTTCGTACATATATATGATTTGGTTTGCGTCCTTCAATTTGATATACTAAATATACTTCACTTTTGATGTCTACAATATTCAAATTGGCAATTCCACGTTTTAAAATGAAATGCTATACTTTGTCAACATTCCTCCCACATGCGACTACTGGTACTTTTTAATTTTTAGATTGTTATATTTAGCTACTTGATCATTTTATTTCCAACACAATGCTCTAATTTCCATCCTAATTTGCAGAGAAAAAAAGAAGTGATGCATACATGTGGCAAAAGTACAAAGCGATATAACTGTTAATGAGACAGATTATGCACACACCAGGCACAATGTACACAACGTACCTGGCATACACAAGTTTGAAATATTTACAAGAGATATTTTGTTTAAAACACAAGTGACACTATAAGAAGAATAAAGATGCCATCAACAATGATACAGAAAGTAAACCCAGATAGTTAATATTTTTTACCATGCAGCAAAAAGATCAACTGTTTATCAAAGTTAGGGTATGCCTTTGAAGACGCCTTAGTTAATTTTATATTTTGTATTACAAATTCCTTCAACTAGATTATACCTCTGACTTCTATAAATTTGTCAATTTGGTTAGTTTCCATTTTTGCTATATATACAGAATCTGAATTTATAAAATGTTCTTAAGACATTTGCTTCTTGAATGATTGCTGATGTACACAAATTACTCACTTTTATGGATCAAGGTGGTAAATCGATGCTATTCTTGTTGACAGCAAGTACAGATGCTGTTCACACCACAGATAATGGTTTATTTACAGCCAGGTGTTTCTGCGTCGCGATATATTTTTTTATTGCTTTTCAAAATGCTAATCGATTGAATTATCAAGAACTTAGTCAAATGATATTTGACAAACTCGGTGTTTCTGAAGTGTTTCTGAATGGCCAACAATAGTCATCTGAGGATATTTTAATTAGTTTTGAAACAAATCATGTAACACATGCATATCATCGTTTGATGACATATATAGGATGTGATCGTAATACAGATACTGGTTTGCAAATATGACAACTAGGTTTTCAAAATCTATTTCCGATCTAATATTTTTAGTAGAAAGTCTTGATTTAACCAGACAGACCGACACTTACAAGCTCGCATAAACAACTGGTAATAATTACAGAGCAATTGATGCAATACATGCTGTTATATTTCCGGAAAGATGACTGCTATCGCTTAACCGGCTTGACACAACTATACCGCTTTGTGCTGTTTTTCATGATATATACCAGTATGTGCTTGTTTTCTATCTTTGTCTACATTATTGTGTTTCATCATGCATTGGCTGTTCAGTTCGTATGTGTTTCTTCATCTCCTTGTTTTGGAAATGAGAACAATGATTATTTGTCTCAGCTATCTTGTTCCACTGTTAAGACGTCCTTTGTTTTTAAATAAACTGCCATCACGTGACCAACAATCAACCTGCTTATGCTAAGATGGGCCCTAATTAATTGCTTTTAGTTTGGATATTGGGACATTCATATGGGAGTGTAGGGTCAGAGCGCATTAATGTCATGTGACAGAATGACTCCTGATATCATTGATATGTAGTTTGCAAGATTTGTGTAGTCACATAATAATGAATACTATACTCACAATTTTTGAGAAATAAAATCATATTCCTATCGATTTCATGCAGATAAATTTCAATGAAAGATCGTTCAATTTTGTTGGGCTGGCAAGTAAGTGGCAAACCCATGCGGACATGAAATGGTATTGGCGAATTCCAAGTTTAAGATGGGGAATGCGCTCTGATTCTTCACCCCAATGTCAATGCCCAGATATCAAAAATGGGTGGCAAAGGTCAGATAAAACTCGGACTAGTTTATTTATAACAAGAGATTGATCCCAAGTATACCTTATATACCGGTATATACTAACCCCAGCCGCTGAAGCCAAGGCCTAGGAACCTAGACGATGGTAAGAACAAACGATAACAGCTGCAGCCCACCTCAAATAATTCTTCGAACTCCACCCAAAACGATCAATGAAGCCTTTTTTACATACGACAAGTGATCGAAATATTGGATATATATGCGTTTATGACAACAGGAAGGTATTCGATTTAATGTATGTGGGTTGAAAACGGATTTTTACGTATTTGAACAAAACAACACACATAATTATTCAAACAGATTTAATTAAATTTTATTTGCAGCCTAGAGGATGATAAGATCAAGTAATAACCGATATGGCCCTGCCTGAAACAATTCTATAAACTTCAGGCAAAATAGTCAATGAAGCCTTGTTACATCATATGAGTGATCAAAACATTGGATATATTTGCATTTTTCTGTATAGTCATATCATTATATATGTTGTAAAGTACTTAGATTTTCTAAAGATTAGGGTTATACAACGTCCTTATTATTATTATTAGTATTACTATATGTATTATCTATTTACATATAATAAATTTGAACAAACTGGTTATGAAAACTTGTACTACAAAGAAGTGGAATCACCAACTGCCATGAATGTTTGTATTATTTATAGAGAATAACAATAATACAATTATCAGAAATGTTCTTGTTCTAAATATTGTTGAGCCGAGAAAGACAGAGTAAAAGATTTAATGGTCAGAGTTTTGGTGTCAGCAGGGTTGCAGTTTTGGGATTAAAGAGAGTGTCACGGAATGAAGTAGTTTTTATTCAGGAAATACATGTACTCGGGTTTCGTTTATCGTGTGCAACGATACCCGAGGGTGATTGATATATATGGGCAGATGTACTTCGGAATCGTGAGTACAATTCGCTCTTTGCTGCACGTGCAGGGTGTTCTCGATACGGAGAACGAAAACGTATAAATACTATACTATATGTGAAGGGTCTTCACATTACTAATAGTTTTGTCAACAAGCGGCTGGTTTAAAGGACTGTAGCTGTAGGGCTATTGATCCGAGGGAGGATTTGCACAACTTTAGCTGTAGGGCTATTGATCCGAGGGTAGGAATATCCTTAGTGACCGGAATTGCCTGAAGGTAGAAACGTCCGTGTGTCCGGAGCGTATGTGGTCAAGAATGACAAAGGAGACCCAGCTATAGAGCCGTCAAAGGACCAGGGTGACGGGAGGGTCAAATGTCTCAGGGTGTTTAGGCTAATTATGGGTTTGTAAGACCCAGTGTTTTCTTTGAGTGTTATGTCTGAGCGAACACATTTTTACTATAGGAGTAAATAGAAAAAAAACATCCTGCATTGTTTACTACGTGAGTGAACTATATTCATCTTTTAGAATCATTTGTGTATATTTATCTGGGGTTTTTGTATCGTTGTATCATTTATTTGTATCATTGTATAATTTATTTGTATCATTGTATAATTTGTTTGCATCTTCGAGGCTCTACGTTATTATGTTTAAATAAATCAAATATTTGGATTACAATCACGCACACATTTCATTTTTTGCTTTCATATATCGCCACATTATATCATAATTTATTATCTGTATCATCAAACGTGTTCTGCTGTCAATCCGAAATATTAGTCTCGGTTATCTTGTTATAAGGAGATTATTGGAAGGATTGGGGAGTACGTTCATTCAAATGCAATCTTCATTGCCCTCACCCTTGCAAAATTTCATGACTTTGACAGTAAAATGTTTTCCCCATTTTAGGAATCCATGAGATCAATCACTTTACCAATCACTTAACCAATTGTATATGAATTTTCATAAATGCAAGTATCAATGATTTCTTCACTTTATAAATGATGGGTTACATAATTAAAATGATGATTATCTTTATGGCAAGACAACAAGCATGGGTATATGAATTTTTCAAAAGTAATCAGTTTTCATCCTTAATAAATGGAATGGCATGTATTGCATGCTATCTGAGAAGTTTACAATTTTTTTTTTCTGATCCAAAAGATACTAAGATAGTAAGATCAATGCAGAGGAATCCTAAGAGTATTGGTTATGGAAAAACATGGAATGTCCAAAGTCAAACATGGACAATGATATAAAAAATGCCTGTCTTTAGACTATGACAGAAAGTCAGTAACCAAAACTCAAGAGGTTTTTCCTAGATACATGTGTCCATGGCTCGATTCCATTTAAACCTTGGAACATGTACAGCCAGGTCTTAGCACAGGTCCCTGTAGAAATACCCACTTCAGTTGCTTCAGCATCCAAATTGAATTTCTCTAAACCGGAAAGATGTATGAACCTTGTAGCTAGAAGAAATTAACAAGGTTCATAATGATGATTAATTAACTTTTTATCCCTACATTTTTTAATATAAGCTTGACCATTGCTAAAACCTTGAGAAAGCTCCTTGAGTGAAGAAAAAGCAAAATATCTAATTGAAAGATTGCCCCAGATAATTTCTCCAAACTCATTTTTAAATCAAGCAGGCATAAAAACTGCAAATGACTGCTATAAAATAGCAAAAAACAATATGTTTTATTTGCTAATTATATGGGAAAATCAAGGAAGGTCATCCAAAATTAAAATGGATAAAGAACCTCAGTTTGATAAGCATGCAAGATAAAGTTAAGTGATGTGTGATCTGCTTATTATGATTAAAAGGTCATAAATCCTGATATAGATTTAAATTCCCCCACTTTAAGCAGATTTCATGTTTTAAACACGTTAATGGTACGATATACATTACAATGTATGGAAGAAGACTTGTCGTATTTGCCGCGCATTTTAATAATTTGATTTTCTACATAAAAATCATGATGACATACTGAATTTATACCAGTAATGTAAAATTCAGCATCATATCTGACCATAGTATGATTATGAATAACTTACACGTTCTGAAAAAGCCATCATATTTACATCGAATTGTGGTAATACAATCGGATAACGACTCCATTTTCGATCCGACAGTGAAAAACCCCACTAGATATAATTAGTCGGTTACATTTAGATTTATAGGTTATAATGTAACGAAACACGTAATTAAAATCAAATGTTAGTAAAGATGATTTCGTTTTTACCATTTGGTTACTGCATGGCGAATCAACATTTAAATGGAAGATATATCATATTTATTGGTTGATACTGTGTAAGGTGTAGAAAAGCGTAGATGGGGGGGGGGCAAAGGTAAAGGCGTAGAAATGCGTAGATGGGGTGCAAAAGGTAAAGGCGTAGAAAAGCGTAGATGGGGAGTAAAGGGTTAATGAATAAAATGATTCAGTCAGGTGGAATTGAAATAAAGTATCTACCTGTAGCTGCTTACAAATTTTATGAGAATACAAATAATATAACTAAACTGAAAACCAACATCTTTCAAATGCCCACTGAAATTAGACACAAAGACAGTCTTCTTTTTAAGAGTGCTCTTAAAGCTCACCTTTTTTGACTGCAGGAACAAATTTAGAGAACTAATAATGTTTTGTATCTTTTATGTTTTCAGCATGTTTTTATGTTTTCCAATGACATGTATTTTGTTATTTGTTTTTCTGTAGTGTAGTCATATCATTATAGATGTTGTAAAGCACTTAGAGCTTTCTAAAGGTCAGACGCTACACAAAGTCCTCATTATTATTATTATTATTATTATTATTTTTATTATTATTATTATTATTATTATTAAAATCAATTGCCAAGATATATTCTTGTATATGGAACATTGGTCTAAAACACTCTCAAGACAGCTTAACAATAGTGAATAAAAATTATCTAGGTATATAATCCTAAAGTTCATGTAGAATATAGCACACAAGCTGATTAATACAAAATATAATGACCAGAAAGTGCCAGCTATTTTTTACACAAACGATGTTGAACTTTACAACATGGTTACAAGCAAATATAATGAAGGGGAACTTCACACATGCCTGAGATATGTGGTGGTCTCAGTTAGCGCTGATCTTAGACTAGTATTCTGGAAGATTTTGGTTCATCCTAATATCCCAAACCAAAATCGCAAGCTTATTTTTAAGGTTGATGCAAGCTTTTTATTTATTTGTGGCAAGCTTTGATTTGAAACTGCAGCAAGCTTGCAAAAAGCTGTAAATTAACATATATTGCGGTCTAACAAAATACATATACAAATCAAATATATCTCTTCCATTGCCATAACAAATTTTACTTTGCTTCCAGAACAGTTCAGTTCATTTATTTTTAACAAGTCTCCTTTCACGATCTTTTGATCGGATTTAGACAACGCCTACGACTACACAAGGAATGACGCGGACAAGAACCGGTCTCAACTCAGAATATTTGAACAATTCCAACCTTCTCGATGACGCTCAACGATGAATGTGATTATTATACTTTAAACGCTATGATAGAGATCATTCCTGAAAATGGACGCTGGAACAATTGAGAATGGACATTTGTTTGTATGGCTATGATGATCTGTGTACTAAAAACATATTCGGCTACGTTGGAGCTATTTTAGCACAACATACGGAAGAGATGACAACTTTGATCAATTATCACTCCGCCATTTGAATTGATAGTATTACTCGCAATGTTTCAAGATAAGAGGATCTCCTGCACACTTGATAGAATGAGCAGCAATTAGCTACACCAGTCAATAGTGATTACGTGATTTAAGGTTAGCATATACTGACGACTTATGATAATATGACTGTATCCAATATGGTTGCGGAAATGGCGTCCTTGATGACAGCGGTCGATTCACTGGCTAATACGGTTAGGGTTTGGCAGCACATACAGTTATTTCACCCAATGACTAATAGTTTCAGTCATTTCACCGAGCAATTTCCATATGCTATGTTTACAAATGATGTAGATAACATATAAAATCCCTCGTGACAAATAGTATGAAAAACTAGGGCATCAAAACCTTGTTCTACTTGTTCAAGGCAATGGAATACGAGGAAAGTTCAATTGTGAACTGGCAGTAATCATGAAAAATGACTAATATTCTTGACGCATTTAATTACAAGAAGAATTGTCAAGGTGTCCACCATATCATAGTTAGCTTTCTACATTGTGACACATTCACTGTGTCTGCTGGAAGGTTTGATGCTACACGATACATATGTCTTTACAATGTCTCAGTTGAAGCAGAGTTCGTTACGTTGAAAATCAAATTTTGAACAGCTGATGTGTTTTGAAAAGTTCATATTTTGCATTTTTAAATATATATATGTCGCTATTCAGTTATGTGACACCTCTACAGGTGCAAATTTACTTGGCTGATCGTCCAGTAGCCACAATGTGTCTGGACATGTCAAACCAATGACAACATCATTGTTCATACATGCTTTACTCAGTTCTTTGCAAGCAAATAAGCATTTGTGGGTAGCTCTAATGGTTATGTTTCTCTTATTGTGTATTCATTTTTATTCTATTGTAGTTCTTTATTATCTCTATATAATATGTTACGTGCTTAGGCTCGAATGAACAGTAACATAGAAAGAGTGAAAATAACAAGCTTGTAAAAACTTATTACATAATTTATTGAGCACAAATAGTTTCCAGAAAAGAAAAAATAAACTTACGGTTTTAAGAATCTATTCCAAAATTAATCCAAAAAATAATTCAAAATATTACCTACTAGATAAATTGCAAAAGACCTGGTAATAAAATGTCCAAATAATTGCAAGTTCGAACCCCTGCAAAGTATCCAAGATGGATGACGATGTCACGTGATGAAGTTATTTCTTGGTATTAAAATTCTATGAGCACAATTCTTTTCCAGATAAATAACAAAATAATTCCTCTTGATCCAAACGAATATAAATAATTTCCAATACAAGGTAACTTAAAATAACTCAAAACGACACAACTTAATATTCTAACAGCCCAAGTTCTACTAAACAGTTCGCTCCCAAACATAATTGATATACATGCTTTTACGTAACAAAGAAAGCGGTCACCTGATCTTCTAGAATCTTTTAAAACAAATTTACTTTCAAAAACCCACGTACACACTGTATGACCCAATTAAAAATAGAAAGATATTTATAACAAAGCTCCATAATGTCCTTGGAATCAACAAATCATTTTAAAAGCTTATTTACAACTTTGAAGCTAGGTCAGAAATGGGGTCAACACCTGGTGTTTATTTCTAACGTACAGGTCACCCCAATGAACGAATCTTAAACTGAAAATGCCAAAATTTGAATCTGACAAACAAACAAATTTAAAAGTAAATGACTTAAATCAAACATACGTAACAAATAAAATAGGTAATATTTACATACTTGTATGTGGATAAAATGTCTTTACATGATGCTGATTATAAATTCAGACATTAATGTAAACTGGTTATCGACATCAGTAAATACCGTTGAGATTTCAAAATTTGATATATGCACGGTCATTGATCAATGGCTAAATACGATGCTTCAAGAAATTAGACTTTGAAAAGACTTTTATTTAACGATGCTTGCTATTTTGATCATTTTACAAAATCCCATGCTGCGAACGTATTTTTGAAGCGAGAAAATTGTTTCTTTGCTATACATTGTCACATAATGTTGTAGCACCGGTATATGAAAGGAGATGCACCGTTATATCTAAAATAAAGCTTTCCAGAATGGTGCAATTCGTGTTCAAATAAAGGATTTATATTAGATTGAAATCATAGAACAAGCAATATGTTTTGTTTTACAATGTGTGCAGTTTGTGACCTTCATAATCAATCAATGTATTTGATCGTTATATTCATATAATAATAAAATAATTTATATTCTCCAAAAGATAATCTTTTAAATCTTTAATATTTATTATGCAATCCTTTAAAGAGGAATATTTATTAAAGTGTTATGTAAGAACGTCTGAATTGCTGTTACTGATGTCAGACCTAATTATTCTGTAGATTGTGTTTTATTTTCCGACGTGTAAAGAAACCTAGTTGTCGATGTCTTGTTATGAGTCTGTATAAATGTAGATAATACAACCTTGATCTCGTTCGTCAAACGTTAAAAGCAAATTTTGAGGAGAAAATTCATCATTCATACAGTAAAATAATGATCAATAGTATCCTGTATAATCGCACAGTTTTTATTGTAGCGTACATAAAAGCTCACCGATGAATGTGATTATTATACTTTTTACTCTTTGATGTAGATAATTCATGAACATGGACGTTGGAAAAATTGAGAATGGATGATTGTTTGCATGGTAATGATGCTATGTGCACTTAAAACTATTCGGCTGCGTTGGAGTATGTTGAGCTCTCATACGGAATAGATGACGACCTTGATATATTATCACTCCATCATCGGATATTGATAGTACCATTCGTAATGTTTGAACATAAGAGAAGCACCAGTAAATTGATAGAATGAACAACAATTAGCTACACCCGTAAGAAAGGTTACTTGACATAAGTTTCGCACATACTGTCGACTTAAGATAATATGACTGTAACCAATCTGGTTGCTTCAATCGCTTCCTTGATGACAGCGGTCAATACACTGGCTAATACGGTTAGGGTTTGGCAGCACATTCAGTTATTTCACCCAATAACTAATAGTTTCAGTCATTTCACCGAGCAATTTCCATATGCAATGTTTACAAAAGATGTAAAGAAAATATCAAATCCCTCGTGATAGATATTAGGACAAACTAGGATATCAACACCGTGTTTAACCAAGACAATGGAATGCGAGGAAAGTTCAATTGTGAACTGTCAGTAATGACTGACATACGTGAGGTATTTATTTAAAAGAAGAATTGTCAAGGTGTCAACCATATCATAGTTAGCTTTCTACGTTGTGAAACATTTACTGTGTCTACTGGAAGGTTTGATGCTACACTCCATATTTGTCTTCACAATGTCTCAGTTGCAACTGAGTTCGTTACGTTGAAAATCAAAGTTTCAGAAGCTGATGCGTTTTGAAAAGGTCATATTTGTATTTTTAAATGAGTATATATATATATATATATATATATATATATATATATATATATATATATATATATATATGAAGCTCTTCAGCTATAGTGACACCTCTGCATGTGCAAATTTGCTTGGGTGATCGTCCATTAAACCCATTGAGTTAGGATATGTCTAACCAATGATAACAGTATTGTTGATACATGGTTTACTCAGTTTTTTGCAAACACATAAGCAATTGTATAATGGTTATAATTTACTTATTGTATATTAATTTTTATTATAATGTAGTTCTTTATAATTTATACATTATAAAATAGGTAATATTTACAGACGTCGATGTGGATACAATTTTTTTACAAGATGCAGTTTAAATTTACACATTAATGTTAATTGGTTATCGCCATCAGTAAATACCGTTGAGATTTCAAATGATGATATACGCACGGTCATTGATCGCTGACTAAATACGGTCCTTCAGTCAAGTTAGACTTTGAAAATATTTTTAAAGATGTTGCTATTTTGATAGTTTTACAAAATATCGCATTTCGCGGACGTATTTTTAAGGCGAGAAACGTGTTTCTTTGTTTTAAATTATCACAGAATGCTTTCGACCGGTGTATAACTAAACTCATCCGTCCCAGAATTTAGATAATGGTGTAATTAATGTTCAGTTAAATGATTTATATTACATTGAAATTGTAGAGCAAGCAATATGTTATGGTTTACCTTGTGTGTAATTTGTGTTTCTTGTGCCCTTGATAAGCAATCAATTTCTTTGATCGGTATCTCTCTCTCTCTCTCTCTCTCTCTCTCTCTCTCACTATATATATATATATATATATATATATATATATATATATATATATATATATATACTGCAAATAAATTATATTCTACCAAAAATAATCTTTTAAAAGTATCAATTTTTAAGATGCAATCCTTAAACGCGGACTATTTATTGAAGTGTTCTGTACGAACGTCTGCGTTGCTGTTACTGAAGTCAAACCTAATTATTCTATAGTTGGTTTTCTATTTTCTGATGTGCACAGAGACCTTGCTGTCAAAGTCTTGTCATGAGTTTGTAGAAAATTCGATAATACAACCTTGGTCTCGTTCGTCAAATGTTAAAAGCAAATTTCGAAGAGAAAATTCAACATTCCTACAGTACAATAATGACAAATGGTATCCTGTATAATCGCACATTTCTTCTTGTAGCCTAGATAAAGTGAGACATGTCCTGTTCTCAGCATGATTAGCAAATGATACGCAATCTTCGTGTCGAGAGAACAATTGAATGATACCTGAAGAACAATTTCGTCCTTGCCATCCATGTGAACAGTTGCACAGGTATGAACCATCAATATTGGAACACATCCCACCGTTTTGGCAAGGATTATCAATACACTCATCTATGTCTGGAATAAAAATATTTGAGTTAAATAATAATATTTGCATACAGACCACCCTTAACGTAGGAGATACGGTATTATACATTAAGAATATAGATGGTAAAGATAGAAATATTTAGGACCGATGTCCAGGTCTGTTGATAGTGCTACATTGTTATGCGTATCAGAGTTCATTTTACAAATAGCCAGAATAGGAAAAACACAACAGCTATTTTTTGTATATGCTACAAATCTCATACAGTACAACCCAGAACCACAGATAATTGTGTATTAACATATTTTGCGGTCTAATAACATACATATGCAAACCAAATTCATGAATATGGACGTTGGAACAATTGAAAACCGATATTTCTTGCTTCAATCGCTTCCTTGATGACAGCGGTCGATACACTGGCTAATACGGTTAGGGTTTGGCAGCACATACAGTTATTTCACCCAATGACTAACAGTTTCAGTCATTTCACCGAGCAATGCAGGTGAAAACATATGCTATGTTTACAAAAGATGTAGACAAAATATCAAATCCCTCGTGATAGATATTATGAAAAACTATGACATGAAAACCTTGTTTTACCAAGGCAATGGAATACGAGGAATGTTTAATTGTAAACTTGCAGTAATCATGAAAAATGACTAACATGCGTGACGCATTTAATTACAAGAAGAATTATCAAGGTCTCCTGCATAGCATAGGTATCTTTCTATGTTGTGACACATTTACTGTGTCTTCTGGACGATTTGACGCTACACGCCATATATATCTTCACAATGTCTCAGTTGCAGCTTAGTTAGTTAGTTTGAAAATGAAATTTTCAAAAGCTGATGCTTTTTAAAAAGGTGATATTTTGTATTTATAAATATATATATATATATATATATATATATATATATATATATATATATATATATTCATATGTCGCTATTCAGCTATGGTGACACCTCTGCAAATGCAAATATGTTTGGGTGATCGTCCAGTAAATCCATTGTGTTTGGATATGTCTAACCAATGAGAACAATATTGTTTATACATGCTTTACTCATTTCTTTTCAAACTCATTAGGAATGCTGGGTAGGTGTAATGGTTGTGTTTCTCTTGTTGTATATTAATTTTATTCCAATGTAGGTCTGTACAATGGCTGTATAATAAAATAGGTAAAAGGTACATACGTGTATGTAAATAACGTGACCTCACATGATGCTGTTAATAAATCTACACATTAAAGCAAATTGGTTATCGGTATCAATATATATCTTTGAGATTTCAAAATATGATATAATTTACGTATGGTCATTGATCGCTACTAAATGCGGTGCATCAACAACTTTGAAAATAAGTTTTTTTTTCTAGCGTTGCTATTTTGATCATTTTAAGTAATAATCGCGTTTCGCTAACGTACTTTAAAAGCTAGAAAAGTGTTCTTTGGCTGAAAATTATCACAGAATGTTGTCGCGGCCGTATTTGGAACGAGTTGCAGGTTGTAACTAAAATCAAACTTCCCAGAATTTATATGATGGTACAATTAGTGTTCAAAATAAATAATTTAAATTAGATTGAAATTCTAAAACATACGGAATTAATGCACAGATTGTTTCTTGTGACCTTCCATTTCTTTGATCGTTACAGCTATCTATCACTCTGTCTATCTATCTATCTATCTATCTATCTATCTATCTATCTATCTATCTATCTATCTATCTATCTATCTATCTATCTATCTGTCTGTCTGTCTGTCTGTCTGTCTGTCTATCTATCTATCTATCTATCTATCTATCTATCTATCTATATATATATATATATATATATATATATATATATATATATATATATATATATATATATATATATATATAAGCAATTGGTTAATAATGTAATATGATGTATCAGAGCCATCCTCTGCCGTTCCAGATAAAATGAACCGTTGCCAAAATTCACGATATGTTCGACCGAATACAGGACGTTCTTATTAATAATGAAATACATCCTGTTGTCAAAAAAAATTTTCTACTACATTATCTCAGTTTGAATACATTATCTCATTTCGACCAAAAAACTAACAGCCCTTAAATTCACAATTGGTAGCGATATGCAAAGTATATATATATATATATATATATATACTGGAAATAAATTATATTGTCCAAAAGGTAATACTTTGAAAGATTAAAGTTTTAATATGCAACCCTTACAAGCGTATTTTTTATTAAAAGTGTTGTGTACGAACGTCTCAATAGCTATTACTGAGGTCAGACTTAATTGTTCTGTAGATGGTGTTCTATATTCAGACGTGTAAACATACTCTGTTGCCGTAGTCTAGTCATGAGTCTGTAGAAAGTCAATAATAAAATCTTGATCCCGTTCGTCAATCGTTAAGAGCTAATTCTGAAAAGCAAATTCAACATTTATGCAGTATACAATAATAAATACGCAGTCTTCTTCTTCTGAGTACTATTGAATGTTACCTGATGAACAATTTTATCCTTGCCAACCACGTGAACATTTGCATAAGTATGAACCGTCAATATTGGTGCAAACAGCACTGTTTTTGCAAGGTTGATCGTCGCACACATCGTCGTCTGAAACAAAATAATTTGAATTATAATTGACACCAACGTAGAAGTGATGTTATTTACTATCTATAACATTGGTGTTATAAAAAGGCTGGATACAGCCCGGGAGACCCATTAGTCTGATCCACATACCACGCCTCCTTTTAGTGTCACAGTTTAGTTCATTATACGTATGAGTGAAGTGAACATAGGTCAAATATGGCCCGCTATATCATATGAGCTGAAAACCCTTAATTGATAACCTAAAACCTTAATAATTGTGTTCAGAACATTAGAAGGTCCATTTAAAAACAACACATGACATATATAAATGTTTAAATTGTGTTCATTATTGTTAGTTGGTACTTTAAGATGAGTTCATTTCGTCTGGAAAATATGTTAGTATTGCTTCTTGACCTTATAAACTGTCACAAGATATACTGACAATTTGATCGGACGATGTCAGGTCGTGGAATTTCCACTTCCCCTACTTCCTAGGCATGTGACCTACTTTCCCTCATTGTCCATCTACGCAAAATTCATGACATATGGTACCTACATTAGATTTGATCTGGAATGAATGCTAGACAATCATCAATTGGTGTAGTAGGTCTTACATTTTCGTATAATGGTTGATTTACTGACAAATAGTTATTATTAGCATGCACATCAATATGCATTTGATAATATGCTAATATGTATCTACTTTAGTGTGTATTCAACCATATTCCGAGAGGTGAGCAGCCTTTCTCCATAATTCATACCGAAAATTTGTAAGGTCTACTCCTATATACAGCTGTTCCACATATAAATTAACTGCAATTATCCGTGAATTCATTATGTTCCTACTTGTTTTCTTGTACGCTTAACAATAAAGCTGTCTTTTGAATGGATGTTGGTACATTAACTGTTGAATAATTTAGTTCAGGAAGACACAATGTGAACTCAGGATGAAACTAGACATTAAATAACGTGATGTTTAATTATGGGTAAAAACTCCAAAATAAACCAAAATACATGGAAAGAAAAGGCAGCTAAACTCTGAACATTATAAAAGAGTACTCTTAAATAATAAGAATGTTCAATGTGCCATTTCAATATTTTCAATTTAAATGCATTTCGCAAACAATGCATTTTGCTAGCACACTGCAATGTCACAGTATGGAATTCGAATTATTTCTTTGCTTGCAACTATATTTCCACATTGTCCTGTGTCATTTATTAAAAAAGCAAGGTCCTTACCTCAGTGCAGAAGCCGTTGAATGTGGCTTGCAGAAATTGAAATAACATTAGAAATTAAAGATCTTGCATATACGTCTTAAATTTTTTTTTGCGTACGAATGTTACATGATGACATGGCTGGATTGATGCAAAGCATATTATTGAAAGTGATTGTGTAACAATTAAACCGTTACTATTTTACAATAATCTTTAACAAGTAAATAAAAACTTTGTGCAATCAATTATGTCGTGCGCAGTTTGCATAAATACGCATGTTGACAAAACGCAATTTCTCAAAGTAAAGAAAATCTTCATAATAAGCTTGTTTAAAAGTGTAAGTTGTTAAAGCATTGATTTCAATCAGCGATGAATGCATGCATTATCCATGTGTACCTAAGGACAGTTGTAAAAATAACCATGGTACCTATTCATGCCCCTGTCAAATATGCTGGCAAGGATAAGCTGATTAAAATGAGAGCGTTAAAGAACTTGGTATGTATAATTATAGTCATTATCGTATAAGAAAGGTGTTGTTTGCATATTTTATTATATCGTAATGATACCGAACAATATTGATACACATACTCAACATAAACTATACACATAAAAGACATATTTTTTTTATTGTCTTGCTTCTGTGATGATGTTGTTAATACGCAAAAGAAAGCATGCTAGGGAAATTTTGCATATATGATATTATGTATGCATGCCCTAGATAAAGTCAAATGATCAAAATGAGACAAGCATTAGAGGATAAAATCACTAGAAATTCACCATTGAAAACAGTGATGTATGTTCTTGCCTTAAAATGTAACCGTGTTGCATCGCACTTTTTGTACTCCATACATGTATGCTGCACTTTGACAAAGAGTTCAAAGGAAGGCCAGACATTTTGAAATAACAGTCATATAAACTATAACAACCGAGATTGGTAAGATATGTGTGTTGCACAGCTAATTGCGACATCCACAACATGGTTCAAACAGAATCTTTTGCAGACATGTGTATGTTTCGTGTTGCTTGTTTTGCTTTCTTTAGAAACTGACGAAATCTGCTCCATGAAGGCGACATGTTAAATCAACATTGCCACGTCGTACACCTGGCAAGTGCTGAATCGTCATAACATGTCTCTAATTCATGACAAACATCGTGTTTCCACATTAGTCTTACACTATTAGGCCTTTTTTAATGACGCCAATTAATGCCGTGGATAATGATTTATCATGAATTAAAATACCAGTAGGCCCTTTACCTGCAAACGTCCTTTGTAAAGATGGACTTGTTCGAAGTAAAAGGTTAGCAGTAATGGCAGGTTCAGTCATAATAAAGAAAAATATACCATTCCATTTTTGAAGATAGGAAAGGTATATGTCCAATTCAATTCACCAATAAGTATACAGATGTACATGATAATATAGATTTGACTTTACCAATTATGAAATAAATGATTTGCACCGGACAATAATCCAGGACGCAAATTTCAGATTCCAAAATAAGCTCGAGTGTTTTCTCTTTTTATACATTCAAGATGCGAAAGCTGTTGAGATGTAATTATAGTTTTATTTATATTTTCCTTTCGTAAACATCTGTATTAGTCACGATCGCCGAATATTAAAATATATGGGTAGTCCTCACTGCTTATGATGAGAAAGGGAGTTATTTAGTTTAGCAAATATCAGAAGCATTAAAGTCATCATATAACAATCATCTACAACTGGAGAGGTTGTTGCCAAGTAACCACTGAAACGATTATAGAAGAGACATATAACATATGTATTTCTTACAAGCTATAAATTGAATAATTATGGACTTCATCGACGACCTAAATAAAAACGAGGAAGCAAAAATATTAATCTAAGTGTTGAACACACTGAAACACTATTGAGAGGGTGTTATGGATAGGTGTATACAGTGATCTGTTATATCTGCCATACACATCCAATAACCACGCTCAAGTGCCTACAACGTTTGAAAGGTGGGCAATAATCCTTGCATAAGCCAGTTCATAATTCAGTGAACATCTTCCCCTACCGATTAGAACATTGATACAAATGATTTCTGAGTGGAAATTGTTACCATGTCTTTCGTTCCATGGTATTTACCGTTGGCATAGCCAATGAGATTAATTAAATACATATTTAAAAAAAAGGTGAGAAATGGACCTAAACTAAACCTTATTGCAAGTTTTTCTGTAATACTTCCAACTGCATATTTGTTGTTTGTGAGCTGCCAAATTGATGTTACATTCCATAACTGCAGTAAAGTAGGTCATACACTATTATCGAAAGACCAACTCATAACAAATCTTACATTTCAACCAAAAACTTGTCGTGAGAACTTTTAAACGGGTGTGAGTTGCGTTGTGTTGCGTGGAGTGGACACCTGTAAAGGAATGCCTAAGTAGTCATTTGCCAATATTACACGTTTGGAAGCTTCTTTTAATTCTGGAAAATAGGCATTTGAATGCATTTGTCATGACTACAGTGAGTTAACGAATCTAACGTATATTATATTTCCTTGATTGATGGATATTCTAGCGTGAAATGTTGACTATATTATAGCGAGTCCGTGAAATAACGTTTCTACCCTCTGTTTCGTTTTTAAAGAACTATTACATTATATCGCATGCATCAGTTATTCTGAACGTTTTGTTGTTCGTATATATCAGAAGCTCTAGCTGATAGTCGTAGAAAATACTTACTCCATATTTCACAGCGATAGGCATTATCATTCTCGTTCCTAACAAGTTCTTTTCTACGATTAAAGTATATACAACACATCATGTTCTTATATTTGTAACTTGCAGTAAGGAATTGTCATGTAATCAGTAATATATATATGTAAGGATTACTTTCTGAAACTGAAGCCCATTTGACTAAATGACTATTACAACAGTCTATGTGCCAACATTAGGAAAAGTAAAGACCCTAGATTAACGTTCTTACCATTTAGAATTTTCTGTATGATACTTACCACCATTTAAAATGTATGGAATCTCATCTGTCCCTTCTTTTTATTTGCTTTGTATGGGCAAAATAATCGAATCACCTTTAAAGCCGTGGAATAGGCTGCTTTCGTCAATGAAGCTAGGGCCGCCTCCGCGTTGGAGACAGTCACATGATGTCGTCAATATATGCAAATCGTACGTCAATTAACCACATTATGTAGGTCCGGACCACAGAATATATTGACATATTGCGAATATTACTTTCAATGTCATATGGTAGCGTTTTAGTCGCTTCAGAATGCCGTCTCTTCTTCCTGTTCTGCTCAAAGAACTGCACCAGAGCCGACATTTTAAAAGTGGATAAGACGTCATTAACTTACAAATTTCCATTCTCAGTTGTTCCAAAGGCGACTGCCTTTGGTATTCAATATAATAGCGTGTAGCGGCTGCTAGTCTTTCAACATTCATTAAACCTCCTAAATCCGCACTCATCAGTGAGAGTGAAAGAGAACGCTAGGATTGTTCATTGATTATATATTGTAGTGAATTCTTGTACAGTCATTATATAAATCCATATCAAAAGATCATAAAATGAAATGTATTGAACATATATTTGTTGAACGTTTTGCAACCAGTGGAGTGTATCTGTTATATCCTTCGGAATATGAGACATATCCAAGACTAAAATGATAGAATTACTTGATAAGAAAATGTAAACAATTGCATAGGTCGCACAGGAACTAATAGTTTGTACCTAATATAATGCAAGATATAACTCATATTTCTCTCTATAACATAAGGCCAATGCTATTATACAGCGAATAAGAAAATGTTGTAACAAATTTGGAGTAAGCAAATATTGGATGTACCGGCCCGTTTTAAGGAATTACACAAAGCTATAAATATTAAGGGATTAAGCAGATACTATTTATAACGCCATGGTGTCAAGTGTGTAGCTGTACTGATAAAATGCGCCCTGAAATTAAAACTTGACTGGCCTAAGGTAGCGGACTTAAAATAGTTATCTGTACTTTTGGAGAATTGTAGTTTCCATGGTGCTGGCGGTACGGAGACCGGATGAGGAGAAACCATGCAGATGTGCGGTTTATATACATTTGGCATATATGGTCCTGTATTGATTAGAGTAAACCTTTTGTATATAACGGACACGTCATACTCTCTAATTTACGACTGAAGTTGTATGGAAGTCTTTGGAACTTTCGGTAAACCTATGATTTATTTTGGTATTCGCGGCAGGGTTTGACAACAATTCGGTCAAGCAAAGACTCCTGGCGTTTAACAATATCGTTCACTCAGACGTTTTAATGTGAACTAGGCTGTTATTTGTTATTTATGGTTTAACGCCATTTCTACAACACACGATAGGCTATACATGGCGGCCAGTATTAATGATTGAGGAAAACCCCAAAAACCCCCGGAAAGAACCACCGACCAAATAGAAGCTACTGGGAAGCATTCTCACATAACCACATTAGCCGAATCTTAGACTCAAACCCACGCAGACAGAGGTGAGACGGCAGGGATCCGTAACGGAGAGCGCTTTAGACCACTAGGCCACTCTGGACCGCCAATGTGAACTGGTGTAAATATGCACACGCACACACATACACACACACACACACACACACACACACATATATATATACAACGGTTGGATAGGACCAAAGAGCACAACTAATGTGTAAACAAGTTGTTTAATTTGTAACGTTCGGATGACGAAGAAACTTTTCTATCGCTGCCTCTTGCATCGTTTGGAACTAATCCTTGAAATATAATAATACAATTCAACTGATCCCAATTCTTTTAAAATCATAGATTTACTACTACTTTGATCAATGGGACTACTCATTGGCCCTATAATGAAGCTGTTATAATTCTTTAAACGGACATTCATTAATCAAGATTCAAAATTAGCGTAATAGTAGAAATATATTTGTCTTATCCATATGTCGTTGCTCATCCCACAAATTATATTACTAACACCTTTCTGAATTTCAGAATTGTTCTGTTTACTCTATTTAGCATACTAAACAGTATGTCTGTTTCCCCCTTTTCGCCATGTTGTGTGAACCCATTCACATTGAAGAATACGACATTTCCTTTTGACATAACCACGTATTTGTTTTCACCTATTGAATGAGAACTTGTCTCATGGTTGAATGCATTCAAAACTTTTTAGCTCCTCAAATATTGATGTGCATATTACGCGAGGACATCACATTAATCTCCGCATCTTATTTGTAAGTTGTAACATTGCTTAAGATATCAATCTACTGGTCGTTTAAATTATAAGATAGCGTTTAATAATAAATCTATATTTATAAGTCACTGTATTTGTAAGGGAAAGTATTAACGAGTATTTTGAAAGGGAGTACTGAAAGACCGTGGCTGTGCTGCTTATCTCAGAGACAGAACGAGCTCATAATTTTCAAAGTGTTTCGCTCGGCATAACTTTCGAAAAAAGTGGCGTTTTGGGCTACATCAAATTTTAATTTGGAATCATATTTTGAATACAGGCACAATGCAACTTTTGCATTTGATAGGGAATGAAAAGATTTTGGTATTTCTGTCGTTTCTACTAAATTTCGTGATTATGTACTGTCTGTACTGGATTTATATGTGTCAATT